>CM040241.1:112458097-112858097 GCA_022545495.1 Chrysanthemum lavandulifolium | reverse complement strand
TCATCTTGTACCATTTGATTATTTATGAGTCAAATGTAAAACGTATTCAACGATCTTGACGTGTTTATGAGTTTTCATAATTATTAAGCTAGAGGGTAATATGGTCTTTTAACGTGTTCACGATTTTAGGGTTTTACAACTCTCCCCCTTTAAAAGAAAATTTTTCATCCTCGAAAATTGAAGACGCAGGGGTACACAGAGACGTACGAGTTTAAGGTAGATGTAGCAATCCATAGGTTCACACAGATCAAAAATTTCAGGTCCAAAGCGTACAAAACTTATACTTAATAGATGTCGATGAGCATCTTACAAAGTGGTATAGAATTCCAAATGAACATGTGGAGTGACAAAATAACGGACATAAGTCATATTCCATTCACGTACCAACCCCAGGCATTTCCCAAGATGTCGTATGATTTCAATAAGGTCAGATTATATGATCTCGATATTATCACGTTGATCAGGCGTCATAATACTTGCATCACATAACAAGTCCTTACTGTCATCATATTCTGCCTCGGGTCATGACAACCACATAACCAAAATCACAACAAAACAGATGTCATACAGATAGCAAGCAACATACCAAAATAGGCCAGATCACATACATACATCATATACTACATTAGACAACTTACCATATCACCAAAGAAGAAGGCCACCAACTTGCTCTAAACGGTTCCTCATGACTCATTACTGACGATCCAAAAGAAAAGCTAAGATATTGCCAAAATGCTATACGATGAAACTTCACGATTCAAACCGAGTTCTGAACAAATCAAAGAAAAGCAATACCGATCAAAATCACTTAATAAAATATCAAACCGCCTGAAAACGCATGACAAACGAATAGGAGTGACATAAGTCGCGCCCAAATCATATGAAGTAGAGGAGCCTTCTCAGCCACTGGTTGAATCTTGTCTCTGTCTTTTGCGTCTTTGGTTGATCATCGACTTCCTCCAAGAAGATCCCGATGTCTCCAAAGAAGACGGTCGGGTGTGGCTTCGCTACGAACCTCTCCACTCGTAGATCATTGCGGTACGCAATGCGGTCGGCATCATCATCTTCGATTCCACGAGTAGTCTCCATCTAACGATCGACAAACAAATGTGCGAGGACAAATCAAACAAAATCAAATGTGAAGGAAGAAGGTCAATTCAGTGAAGACAAGGAATATCGAAGTCAAATCCAAACAACAATCAAAAGGGATCGAAAGAGATCAGAACAGACGGAAGCCTAATGTCTACCCAGTCCTCACAGGTCAATCCTAAGGTCAACAAGACGAAACCTTTGCTCTGATACCATAGTTGTAACACCCCAACCCGACAAGGGTAGAAGTATCACATTTTTGTGTCATATCATAACATACAATTAAAATTTGATAAACGGAAACCTTATAAAATAATTTACCAAGTCATATAAACGTATGACTTACAAAGAAAATATAAAATCCAATATGACCAAAATGAAATGAAATAAAAAAAACAATAGCTCATCAATTCAATCCAAAGTAATAAGGGAACTAGGGTCAATCCACTCAAATAATTCCACTCTCAGCCCATCCAAGCCCATATTCAAACCTAAAGACCTGCCGCAGGAAAAGAAATGCGGCTGAGCTTAAAAAGCCCAGTGAACAGATATAACAAAGCGAAAGCTAAACGAAATCAGAGATACAAATGAAGTAAGGAAACTGATAACAAGGTCGCATTGAAATGAGAACAATGAGTCAATGAGGATCTTGCAGAGATACAATTATACAGATATCCAGAAAGAACAGATAACAAGGAGAACGAAGCAAAGTGAGGCATCGATGACATACAAATTAGCACATACAACAAGCATACAAGAAATCAGGATATCAGACAACACATAAGCCAAACGGAAGTCTAAAAGCTAGCGGAAGCAAGAAATTAGAAAGTGAGCATGGCAATCACACAAGTCAAGTAACCCACGGTCAATAACATAACAGTATCATAACAGAAATAAAAACATGGCAGATCAACAATAAGCAGATAACGGTACTAACAGAAGGTCATAGTCCACGAGATTAACCAAACAAAGTATACAAGATAAACATATCAACAATTGATTTCACACTAGCATGGTCACCAGACAAATCAGAGGTTCACGTAACATTAGGTTAACATGTATTCAGATGACAACAGTTGAATCATATAATTGCATACTAATCATATCATAGAAGGGTAAACAGTAATCACATAAGACATGCAAATAGCACCATCAAATTCAATAATCATATAATAACCCGGTACATGAATGGAATGATAGTCTGAAGTAACGGAATAAGAGTATGACAAATCAATGCAACGGAATATGTATCATTGTAGTAGAGGGAGTCACATAAGGATACTGAGTAATAGACAATCAATACAGAATATGGTGCATTGGGAAACACAGAAGGTACAATATGGCTATATCAATAGTGTAGGGTGTGTCAGAAATCCATCCCGAGCCAACAAAACAAATCAATATCAATAGTGGCAATAGTCGCCAATAGTACCCAATAGTAGCCATTGTATTCGAAGGGGTTACCTCAGAATACCAAACCAATAGGAGGAGAGACCTCAGTAACCAATGGAGTAGCTAGCTCCCAGACTGTGAAGACGCGTATTGCACACGACATCATTCACCAGACAGATCATAACATATAAGATAACAGAACAAATCTAGGATGCATCCATACGCCCCTGCAAACAAATAGTGACCATACAATATATATTGAGCTCATAATCAGATAATAGAAAGGGACGGTGTGGAACATCACTCAACCACACTAGAGTCATGCCATTGGTGCATCAATGACACGGCCATGTTACCTTCATGGCTAGGGAAACAATATTTGGCTCGGTATCAATCTGAAGGGTCAAACAAAGGTCCACAGTGTAGCAATATGTCAGTCATCATAATCAGAGGTTCAATATCAATAGCTCACAATTCAAAGGTTCATAGCAACAGTCAATATCAAAGTACAATATCAAAGGTTCAGGAGGTTCAATAACAGAGGTTCAGTAACAAAGGTCCAATAAAAGAGAGGTCAATAGCAATGGTTCAATATTTGAGGGTCAATAGCAAAGGAAATCATAGCAATGAAATATCGTAAGCGAACAAAGTCAAAGGATCAGAAAGTCATGAGAAACCCCCACTGAAAAGGGATAGAATATATGTACCTTAACGCCAATGAGGGGAAAGCAAACGAATGAATGAACACGAAGATACAACGTCACGTCTCCTTCATCGAATCTACACGGATTATGATTTGTTTAATACTTATTAGCTCATTTAAGTTATAATGGATTAATCGCATTAATATTCTTAGAGTTATAAGCGTATTCTCATTTTTAGTAATGGACAGAATTAAAATACTTTAGGGTAATAATCATTAATTAGCCAAACTTATGGGTTACTAATGATAAATGGCAAAATTAAATGTTTAATATGACAATTATCCTATTTTAAGGATGCTAGGCGCACAAGTATATCAACGTTCATAACCATATGTAGACCCCAAGATCTCTTATGCCTACTTAGTGCTAAAGAATTAATATGTGATCTCATACAAGGCTTAAAGATTTACGTAATGTGCATGCATGTCTTCAGATTCAAGAGAAATGCATATGGGTTGAAAACATGGTCCCCGTATTCAATATTTTTACATGTTTAGCTTGTGATTTTATGTGACCATTTCATTATTTTATGTGAGGAGCAAACGTGCATATGTATTCGAATGCTTTCCATCACTACGATTCACAAACAGAAAAACGAGAAAGTTGAAAAGAATGTGATACGATAACCTGGAAATGCGGACGTGTGGAAGAGGCAAGAAAACGAGATGAGGTCGAATCAAATCAGCCTCCTTAGGCTTAGAAGACCCACGACAGCACTCCCATGGTTCACGACCCATCTATACACCACGACCAAGCTCAAAACCACCAGCCACCTCTTCGAATTCACGGACTCACGACCAGGCCACCCAAACCCACGAGTAAGCCTCATGATGGCCTTGAAACCCCACGACCAGGAGTAGTTTCGAACCCAAACTCACGACTAAAAGCACCACCTTCGAACCTAGAAGCCCATGCCTAGTAGTACCTATTACATCCCCTTTGATCACTCCTGAGTTTTCTTTGTATCGAATGAGATGTGGAAAAAAAGTAAGCCGTCACCTTTGATGAGGGAGCTAGGATTTTATGAATTTTTGAAGGAAAAAAATATGGGATGTAGATGAGATGTGAAAGAGTTTATTTTGGAGAAAATATTGGAGGCGTTTTTTTTATTTTTCTTGGCCGAGTATGGAGGAGACCAAATCAATTTGTCTAATTTCCATACTTACATGAGTAGTTAACCAATTTGTGGTAGATGCTAAATAAGGAGGCGTGGGTTTTAGGCCAAATTAGGAGATAAAGATTTCATGACAAAAGTCAATATTATTTAGTTTGCCTCAAGTAAAATGTGTTAGTTTTATTTTTAATAATGTATAGTGCAACTTTGTACATGATTAGGTTCAAGTAACGTATATATATGTGTGATAAATATTATGAGACAATAAGTGGGAATTGATTTTATCATCTTGTACCATTTGATTATTTATGAGTCAAATGTAAAACGTATTCAACGATCTTGACGTGTTTACGAGTTTTCATAATTATTAAGCTAGAGGGTAATATGGTCTTTTAACGTGTTCACGATTTTAGGGTTTTACAGAATTATCATTACATTTAGTCTTTAAAGTATTAAAACTTAAACAGGTCATACACTGTTCCCAAAAATCCAGCTCGGGTTGGTGTTTTCTCAGCTTTGTTGCTCCAAGAAAGTGACCATCAGTTATTGGACTACCATGCATATTAAAGGCACAAACGCAAGTAGTTGTTCCTCTCTCATCAAGACTACATACTCCCTACTCTAAGATGGAATCTTTCAACAATCTTTTGCCAAACCACATCGATGTAACATATTGATAACGACCTTTGTTTTCCTTATCTTTTACGCCCGACAACAACAGGTTTACCTCGTTTGTTAACACAGATTTTGATGGTGTCCTCTTCTTTAAACCCGTAGGAAATCGGTTGGAATTATCTGAAATGTATTATAATTTTAATACGAAACTTTAATTATACACAATCCAAAACGGCGTATGTAAGAAGGCTAAATACACAAGCATGTTACATTGAGGAGAATCCTACTCAAATACCCTTGGCCATCCGACTATTGCCTCATAACCACTGTTTCATATCCGGTTGCATCGTAGCTAGTCACATAATAGGAATCGTCCCTTCTTGCACAAAGTGTAATGTCTCAAAGATCCATTGGTATGAATGCTAAATGAATCAGGCTGTGACCATCTCAGAATCGGTCAATTCGTATTTCTCACCGGCTACTTTCACTATTTCAACCTTAACCCTGATTCTCTCTCTACTTGTCAAGTAAACATGATTGTTACCATTGTAACAAGTTTCATTAAACACATCTGGAAGATACTGCGTACAAACCGAAAACATGTATTTAAAGACTTAAATAGAAACATTTTATTTTAGTTATATCCTAAATTGTTTTAGATAAGAACCTGTTTTGCAGGGAATGATTGCCGATTAATGAGAAGAATAAATTCCATAGCCATTATCCTACATATAATTATACATAAATAAGAATTATAAATGTTGGTCATATTTTGTATTATACAAACAGTAGTAATTGTGTTTCAAATCACAACTAACATATCTATTATTTATCTAACGTAATCTTAACCCTAACTCATATTTGGGCATTTTATTAAACCAAGTATTAAGCCATGAAACTTCATAACTATAAACGTATACGTATATAAACATCAAAATAAACTTCTGATCATTCATTTTCTACTTAAAAATACTTGGATTTGAATTTCTGGAACTTTTCTAAAACAGTAAACATCTACAACTTCATATAACATCCATAGTAACAATATATGTAATGTAAAATACGGATTGTTAATGTTTTTGATAAATGAAAAACAATGGAGGAGCATTACCTAGTGTGATTGAAGATAAAAGTTGGAGCAAGTATTTGAAAGATTTGATATGTTTAGGTGTGACTCTTATTTTCTGTTTATGAAGACATTAATGAATATACAAAAATTATGTTAATATGTGTATAGTGTTTTGTTTTAATTAAAAACAAAAACAAAAAAAAAACAAAAATAAAGACATATTATCCCAAATATTGATTTTGGAAATACTGAAAAGACTTTGAATATATCCTCCCATGCATAATTTTGTGTCTTTTTTTTGTAATTTTGTTTTTTCAATTTTACTCTTATAACATGTGAACGATGTGTATATACTTTGAGCATGAAAACTCTTACTGCGTATTAGCGTCGTAAGAAACATCAAACATAAATGTTCAAGTTATGATAAAAAAAATTTAATTGATAAATAGAATTTAATTAAAAATTGTAAGTTTGTAATGTCAGAATGAGTAGGACAATTCAAGTGTTTTTGTTAACTTGTGCATATTTCTACAATGTTAGATAAATATTCAATCATCAAAAAAATTATTATTGACGTGTGGTTTTTAAATATAAAAATCTAATTTAAATTTCCGTTACATATTATTTAGTTTTCTTTGAATAATCCATTTATTTTAGTATTCAAAATGTTATTGTAAAATTGATTATGTATGTAAATTGATAAAAGCTCCACCACATTTGGCTATATGTATGTAAAGGTTTTTAAAATCATGCCAAATGAAATAAAATATAGTTGAACTATGAAATAACTTTCAGAAAAAGTAATTAGTAGGTAATTAAAGTTAGTAATTCCTATAGTCAGTTGTGCACACATATTCAAAGAAACCAAAAGATAGCCTACATAATTAAAGTATATATACATAATACTTCGATGTTTACTTACAATTGCACATAACTGCATTTAACATACCTAATGATAATTACCCAACATATGTCTTAATTAGAAAACACAAAATATCAGATAAAATAGTTTGTTTTAAACATGTTGAACCATGAGCAAAAACACTTTAAGAGGTGCATGTTAATGCTTAGCAAATACGGAATATTGGGAATTGTGTATTCTGGCCATCTTCAACATCCAAATCTTCACCATTCGATACATACTTGAAATGAATAATCTTGGTGTATGGAAATCCACATCTTGAGGCCAGTTGCTTCCACTTCCCGTGCACATTGACATGATTGTTTCTTTCGGGATTTTCGTTGTGAGGCTCCATTCGCACTTTCATCTCCTGACGATATTCTCGGTGTATGATCAGGGCTCGATCATACATGTGCATTGGATATCTGCCAAGGAACTTTGCGGGAATTGCCTATAAATTTTGATGTTGTAATTACTAATAAGCAACTGTTTGCAATCTTAAAAATTTATAACCAAATAATTAAACGAAACTTACCAATATGTTGTTGCATTGAATGACTGCATATGCTTTGTAGAAAGACCTATCATACTCTCCAAAATGGTCCATGTGAGATGGCCAAAACCAAATATGATTCATTCGATCATCTTCTACACATCATAAGTATGTATTGTATATGTTAAAAATGTTATAAATTAGACAGTCCTAATTAGTTAATTAAAAGATAAAATACATACTCTCTTCATGCCACTCCAACGGAAGTTGCTGTCTCCTTAATGTAGGTGCTCCTTTGTATACTATCTGGGTAATCATGGTACCATCAGCGTTAAAAGCATAGACCCACAATTGATTTCCCCTATTCTTGGTTATGACACACACAGTTCCGGCCTCCAGCCCAATATCCTCCACCATTGTGTTCCATGATTCTCCCAACAACCGATAAACAAATGTTCCAGTATTTAGCAAAACAACTTCCCGCCTAACATGACACGGGTAATGTTCACCGTTTGCTATGATAGTAACCTCATCGAGTTCCTCAAGTCCTGGAAGTAGCTAGGCTGGAATTGTCTGTAGGAATGTATACCATAACCATGAAATGCATATTGTAAATATAATCTATAGTGTCAAGTTGTTTAAGTTTAAAAAAAAGATTTCAAACTTTTTCAGTATTCAATACCTGTGGCAAACGAGGATCTGGAAGAACATAAGTTTTCAACCTTGAGAAAGTAGATCTATGGCCACATAACCAGCCACTTCTTTACCATTAAGTAAATATCCAGTTACATAAAAGGAATCCTCTCCTTCTTCAATGAAATGCAACAGGTGGACATCTTCAGATAAGTTCCGGTTGCAAAATTCGGTCCATTTAGGACCTGTCAAATACCATAGTCCGTAACGAGGCGTAACCAACTCGACTTTGAAACAATATCCATCAGCTGAAATGATGTATATGGCATTATTACCATGGTACGCTTCTAGGTTGTAAACTTTAGGTAACATCTAAAACCAAAAGAATACAAACACATTAAAATTGTTTACTAATAAAACACACAATTATATGTTTCAGATTTGTGAAATGAAGTTCATAAGTACCTGAAACTCTGAAAAGTGCTCCTCATCTTGCAAAATCACAAACTCGATACACATCTTTTCCTGCACCAAAAACTATATTTTGTAAAAACATTTTATATAGATTACATAAGGAATAACAGAGCATTTACATAACACTATATCAGAGAAATCATCATAACCATAAGTTGTAATAAACGCATTTATATATACTATGGTATTATACATCTGTAAACATATCCCTTAACAACAATACATGTAACCTTTGATCAAAGTGTATCTAAAAACGATACTTACTATATGAGATTTGACTTAATCTTATTGTAACATACAATCTGTTGTTCATTGATCTAACAACCTTAATACATAGAAAGTATATACGTTAAACCAAATTTGATATCATTAGGGAATTAATAACAACAACACATGCAACCTTCTATCAAACTGTATATTAAAACCATACTAAACAACAAAAGAATATGATATTTGATTTAGACATATGAGATTTTATTTATGGTTATTGTAACATATAATTTGATCTTAATTTTTGTAGCAATGTTAATACATACACAATTTATAAGTTAAAACTATTTCGATTCATATGTAACTTCGTAACAACAAAACATACATCCTTTGTTGAAACTCAATCCTAAACTATATTAAGTAAAAAACATATTTCAAATGTATTATTGGTTTTTAATTAACAAGTGTATATCAATTTTGTTCTACGACTATTAACAAAACATGATATGAAGATCATTTACATAACCACCTTACTGAATACAAAGTACCAAATTTAAATCATATTTTGTGTCATATAATCCTTACCTGTAAGATATAACTTTTCACATACACATCAAACCATAACACAAAGTAGCATATAGATGGAATTCTAGAGAGAAAGTTAGAGGTTTAGGGAACTTAGTGAGAAAGTGAAAGATATTATTATGAGCTCCACTCTACCTTGGAAGGTAGAGAGTATTTATAGTCTTACATAACTCGCCACACTTTGGGTGTGGATCGAGGCATACAGTGGGTAAAGACCCGTCAGTCCTCCACGGTGTTACTTAACTAAATTACTACTTAACTTAAAAGAACTACGACTACGAGCTTTCTAACGATTACATATACTTGAGGTGACCGACTCTTTAATACCGGAATTTCTAATTCTAACAATCTCCTCAAGGAGGTCACCTCAATCATGTACCAAAATTATATTGAATACAAATAGATATTACATTAACAATTGATCTTGCATTCTTGATGTAGTCCTTTGCTCATAAGCTCGTAGTCATTGATACTTCACATTGCATGTTTGGATATTCCAAGTGGAGGTCTTTCACCGATCCACGTGATAATAATTATGAGCCATCTTTTGAGATCATCGCCTATCAACAATCTCGACACATCCTTTGTGGTGTTGGTATTATGTGGTGTTGTGACTTTAGGACCGACATGCTCACATTCGGATCATGATATCTTCTCATCGAGTAGCGGAAGCATTTGTTGAATCATGATATTGGCGCGAAGTAGCGAAGCTTGGAGTGAAAATATCGAGTCATTAATGCACTAATCATGATTTCTTTGAGTTGAATGTGTTAAGTGAGCATGCGGCTATGGATTGACCGTTTCATTCGATCACCGCAAGCGTCGGGTGTACCGCATACAATGATTAGCAATAAATCGCACGAAAGTGTCTTTGATCACTTCGTTGAATTGAGGTACACGCCCACGGTTCCCGCTGATCGATACATGTCTTGCTGTGATCGTATAATTCAAGAATTTCCTTGACGGGGTTTCGCAATGTTCTAGTTGTTCTCAAACCGGAACATCTCAAAGAAGACAACACGGAGTGAGTGAACCAAATAATTTTAAGTCCAATGATTGATGAAAAGAGATTTGAAAACAATCGTGTATTGCTCAATAGAAATTGTTTTTGCAATACAACGAAGGTTTTATTGAAAATCAATTATCAATCATAAAATACCTTTTGGTTTGAAAAAGTACACGGTCGATGTGCTAACGAAAAGAGTTTTTAAGCACAAAGACCGGTTTTCAAAGGTATCCGTCAATCCATATCACGAACGTGATTGATTCAAGAGATTGAATCGCCCCATTGTTTCTGCTCGGTTGTCACATGGTTGATCTATATAATAGATCTCACATGCCACCTACCGAGAGCTTGTTTGATGTTGGCTCGAAGGCTTTCCATCTTCATTGTGAATATGTAAACACATCACTCGGATGTTCGGGAATACCACAAGGATAATGCGTAGGACTCAAGATATAATCTCTCTTTCCACATTGTGTGAAACAGAGAGTCTTCATTGAAGGTGTCCTAATGAGATTTATTGATGATCTCGTGGCTCTAGACTCAATTTGTGCATATTTGGATCCTATGACGGAGACTAGGGAGAGGTCTCCTTCTTCAATATCAACCATCTCTAAGAGAAAGTCGATAGATAATGTCGGTTCCCGTGAGAATGAAACAAGTCCTTTTAAGAGGAACTTGAGTGGTTTGGAAAGTTGAAGTGCGGTGCGTCCGGGTCCATGACGTCTTGTCTTCAATACCGATGTTACCATCGGTAGCATATGAATTGAACCCGTTTACGCCCTAAGGTTGAATAAATGGAGGCTATTTGTTTTCACCCTTTCCTCATTCAATTCTTTTAATTCTTCAACCCCTTCATTGCTTACCGAGACTTCATAGCTATTACCTTGTTGGGTTTATTCCAAGATTAGCTCGCCTTAGTCCGCTCTCCCATATCTCATTTTCTCCTTTTATCATCATACCTAAGGACTTCTACACTAACTAGTGGATTGTCCTGGGTAGATCCCTCCGGCTCGGCGGATCATGGGAACACATACCTAACCTTATCATCCTTATATCACCGTACATGAAATAAAGTTGGTCGGTCAATTTGGAATTGTTCACCGCCATTGGATCCAATTGAAAACCATTTTAAAATCAATTCGGATACTTGTGATATATTATCAAAGCATTTTGTACCGAATTGTTTTTGATATTTTTAGAACGAGAACTCCCCTCAACATGTGCATCAAGTATTTGAAAATGTTTTGCACACGGAGGCAAGAAAAAGAATTAACTTCTTTGATTACCATTTTCTAAAAGATATCAACATCGCTTCCTACATCAAATCAAGTAGATATAGCATTTCGGGAAGGATGAGGTTTCCATAAATTTGCTCCCCCTCAATATGTGCCTCGAGGTTTGAAAAGAGTTTTGCACATACTAGAGGGAACCTGCACATTGGGATGAATGATCACGTTTCAAATCAAAGGTTTAATATAGATGCTCCCCCTCAACATTTGCATGGAAAATTTGAAATCGTTTGTCACATGTGGGAAGGACAGCATGTACATTCTTATGAAACCATTTACCAAATTATCAGTTTAAGTCCAATTTAAATCACACATTCTCCCCCGATCACAATCATTAAACCATTTGAGATTTGTGATCTCGTATAGATTTAAATTGATTTTGAAGGCTTTTAAGGAGAATTGTGACTTGATTGTGAAAGCGTTTGAACTGATAAGGATCGGATTTTAAGACTTTAAACTCCATTGATAAAACATGCATGTATATCTTTTGAAAACAATTTAATGCCAAATAACTTTTTAATTTAATTGAAATCATTCTCCCCTCAATCAATGACATAGGTTGTTGATTGAGATAGAGATTGACAAATAATTCCGATGATTATCAAAAATAGAGACCGAGTTATTTTTCAAAGCATTTGGTTTTCAATGAGATAAATGTTTATAGAATCGAGCATGGAATGTGAAAACATGTTAAAACATGGCTCGTTCTTTCTTTTAAAACCGGTTATTTCTAAAATGACAATAAACCATTTCTCTTTCTCCCAAAATATTTTTTTGATTTTTTTTTTTTTTTTTTTCAAAGAATTGAACAACATCTAAAGTCCGTGTCATTCTTTGAATGACAGCACAAAGACCGTAGATATTATCGAACCGGAAGAAACATGACAAAATGACAATATTTTTGAAGATTTTTGAATTTTTCAAATTTTATGGATTTTGAAAGTTTTATATTTTTCTATTTGATTTTTGAAGGTTTTATAATTTTGTATTTTGTTTTTCAAATAAATATATACATGAGATAGATGAAGATAGACCTTTACTCCTCGTCTTCCTCCTCAAGGCGTTTGAGAGTTTCGGTTGAAGGCTTTTCAAACCAAGTCGTGGAAGAATAAACTCAAAACGTTCTCTTGGAAGAGCTTTGGTGAAGATGTCTCGCTAACCGATATTCGGACCTCACAAAATATAGTTCCACCACACCTTTTTCCACTGTTCCCGATGAAATGATGTCGAATGTCGATATGCTTTGCTCTTGAGTGTTGAACGTTGTTGCATGAGAGAGCAATAGCACTTTATTATCACAAGATGAGAGGATTTTGTTGAATTCAAAGCCATAGTCGATAATTGAGATCTCATCCATAAGATTTGAGCACAACAAGATGACATGGCTATGTATTCACCTCTGTAGAGGAAATAGAAGTACTCATTTGCTTCTTTGAAGACCACTCACAAGCTTATCACCCAAAACTGAGCACCTCCCGACGTGCTTGACGTGTATCTTGACAACTGCATGATCGGCATCTCGCATAGGCCGTTAGTGACATACCGTGTCCTTGGTACCATAGTCCCATATTGATGGTTCCTTGGAGATACCGAAAGACCCGCTTAATCGCTTCAAGGTGCTTTTAGTAGGCTTAGCACGGTATCTAGCACACATGCACACGAGAGAACAAGATGTCTCGGTCTACTAGCGGTGAGATACATCGGGATCCAATCATACTCGATATTTCGTTTGGTCAATCATGATCCACGAGAGGTCCTCATCTAGTTTGGTTCGGTCAATCATGGGGTGTCAACAGGGTCACTTGAATCAAATCCAAATTTCTTTAAAATCTACATTGCATATTTAGATTGATTTATGAAAATGCCTCCGGACTTTGTGAAATTTGTAATCCCAAGAAAATGACATTTGACCCATCATTGACATTTGAAACTTTGAACTCATTTCATTTGAAAACGATCACATTCCATTGGATCCGCCGAGGCAAAATAATATCATCAACATAAATTTGAACATGAATTAAATGTTTGCACGACTTCGGTGAACAATGTAGGATCAATGCTCCTTTGATGAATCCGGTTGATAGAAGAAACTTTGACGATGTATCATACCATGCCCTTGGAGCTTGCTTTAAACCGTAAAGAGCCTTCTTCAAACGATAAGCGTGAGTAGGATGCTCTTGATTCACAAATCCTTGAGTTGGTGACGTGACGACTTCTTTAAGATCTCCGTTCGTAAATGCCGTCTTTACATCCATCGATAAACTACCATGTTCTTACTAGCAAGATTAGCGTAAAGATTACGATTGCCTCGATTCGAGCAACTGGAGCAAAAGATTCTTCAAAGTCTATACCTCCTCTTGACGATATCCTTTAGCAACTAATCGAGCCTTGTTCTTCAATACATCACCATGCTCATCAAGTTTTACTTTGAAGATCCATTTTAGAGCTATAATCATAGCACGATGCGGAGCGGTACTAGCTCCCATACATCAAGACGATCAAACTCATGAATTTCATCTTGCATGGCATTGAACCAGCTATCTTCATTCATAGCAGTTTAACATCTTTTGGTTCGATCTTAGATAGTACGGAGTTGAAGAAACACCACAAGGCATCGGTTGCAAGTTGTTTCCGGGTTGATCAGACGAGAGGATTTCCAATGATGTTGTCTAATGGATGATCGTGAGTCCATTTTCCGAGGTGTTCATGTGGCATTTGTTGAGGCCGAGGTAGCAGTCGATGTCTCTCAAGAAGATGGTTCGGATGATGATTCGGGAGTAGCAAATATGTTTTCAAATGGAGCATCTTCGGGAGTAGCAAAGGATTAACTTCATCATTGATGCGAAACATTTCCATGATGTACATTTGAAGAATGATGATTTGTTGATGAGGCGAGGATCGTGCAGCAGTGCTTGACTTAAAGATATTGAGGCGAAGGATTGACTTCATTCACTGGAATATGAGCAACCTCTCATTGTAGGGATCAAGACCTCATTAGTAATTGAATCATACAGTTCATCAAACATAGGATCAAACAATTTCTTTACATCATCTTCGGATGGAGGTACATATGGAGTTTCTTGAGAGGAGTTTGGAACAAGGGATGAACCAATGGGACTGTTTTGAAGTGCGGGTCCCGGTGGAGTGTCCGAGAGCCATTTGACGATCACTCATCAAACGTAACGTGAATTGTTTCCATGATATTTCGGGTTCTTTTGTTGTAGATTCGGTATCCTTTTGTTTGATGCATATCCTACAAATACTCAATGTCGACTTTGGCCCTAAGTTTGCCTAAGTCTTGACCCTCATTAGTTGGATAGCACAATGCACCAAACACACGAAGGAAAGATAGATTAGGTTTTCTCACATGTGGACAAGTTCATATGGAGTTTTTCCATGAATAGTGTGAATCGAGAACGATTTTGTGTGTAGCATGCGGTGGCAATTGCTTGACCCGAGAAACATTGGAACCTTTGAGTAGATCGGCATTGTTCTAGCACTTCAACAAGAGTACGATTTCGTCTTTCAACTACACCGCTCATTGAGGGGTTCGTGGAACACTTCTTTGATGGTCGATTCCAACGCTTTCATAGAATTCACTAAGTTGTTTGTTGACAAACTCGGTTCCATTATCTGCTCGATAATTCGGCGGTTTGTTTAGTCTAACTCAATTGTTTGATGAGTTTGATGATGATATCGAGTTTCATCCTTTGTCCTTAAGAACTTGACCGGTGAATCTAGAATAATCATCAACCACAACTAACACATATTTCTTCCCAAAGATATTCTCGCACCCTCATTGGTCCACATAAATCCATATGAATCATATGAAGAACTTCGTGATGAGTTAGTAGGTTTGGGTTTATGGGCATACTTCTTGCTTTTTCCCAATTGACATCTTTGAGCAGAGATGATCCTTTTCATACTTTAGTCTAGGTAAACCTACAACTAAGTACTTTCGGAAAGATCGTTGATGGTGCCGAAGTTCAAGTGATTGAGACGACGATGCCATAACCATGACTTTGTTTTTGAAGCCTTAGATAACAAGCAGATTGGAGAGCTCTCATCATGTCATCGATAGAGATGGTGTAAAGGTTTGAGCCACGAGTTCCTTTCAGCAGTTCCTTACCATTAAGATCTCTAACAAAGCATGTATGTTTTACGAAGGCTACTTCTAGATCGTAATCACGAAATTGACCAACGAGAGCAGATTATGACCTAAACCTTCCACATAATACACTCGGAGATGACACTATCACCAACAACATAATCTCCATAACCCATAATAGCACCGAAATGATCATTACCAAATCTAACGGTCCGATGAATTTGCTCACGAAGTTCATGAGCCGTGACCGGTCTCCAGTCATATGCTTGGAACGACTGAGTCCGGTACCAAGAACGATTTGAGCGATCTGCAGTTGAACATAGACAAGAATGGATAATCGGATAATTGGGATCCCCATGCAAGAATGGGTTCCATATGGTTAGTAGCAGCAGTTGGAACACCCACATCGAAATAGAAGCATTCATATCGAGACGGTGAGGTAATGGAATCATTGTGAATAGATGCAATACTAGTGTACAGATTAGCCTGTTTACTGTGTGACCACTTCTTAGGGAACAGTTCTACCAAGAGGCATCCATTTTCTAGTGGGCATTATCGATTGGTCTTATGACCAATGGTATCCAATAAAACCTATTCTCACAATGTTCTTCCCGTGGGTTTCCATTGTTTTCTAACTTTCTTCGCTTTTGCCTTTTAGCCTTTTTAGCATGAATTTTAGCATTAACAATATTAATCGGACAATTAACATCATTAGGCAAAACATTGACACCACATTCATGATTAGAAATGTAATTCAAGCGATCATCAAGACAAGGTTTGCAAATAGTATCGAATTGAATTAATTACGATGCGCCTATGGCTAATACTAGAATCAACACGATTCGTTTTATTCAATTCAAGCTTAAAGTTCCTAGATTGTTTTCTACTCTTTTCCAAAGCACATTCTTAGCTTGCGAGGTCCTATCATTCCTTGTATTGTCTTGAGACTTTGACCCGCTCCCTTTAATGTCACCGATTACTCTGTAGAGGAATGGGAACATTAGTTTGTTTTACTACTCTTTGCACCACTGTTTAGATGTCTTTGGGATCCGAACTACATGCGTGTGTACTACGGTTCACACTCTTAAAACTAGAGTCTTGAGATTTGTACTCCTAGAAGGCACGCTTGAGTTCTCTTTCTTAGCATTGATGATCTAGAATCTAACCCTTTAACGGCACACTACGGTTCACATTCAAAACATTGGGAATCGAGTGCATATCATACTTGGCATTAGGCATTGAGCATGGAATCAAAGGATTAACTCTCTCACCTAAAGACTTTGGGCATATTGTGATCAAGCATTCTAAGATTTCTTGAGATCGTTTGGCATATAAGCATGCATGTCCAATTGCATTATCATGAGGTTTCTCTAGCTTATCCTCTTCAACAATCTCACGCAGGCATTCTAAGCAATCCTTAAGGGATGAGAAATATGTTTGAATGGCAAGTTTGTTGTTCCTTAGATGAGGAGGGACATATGTCACAGATAAAGCATATTTATTACAAGAGTGAACCTTTGATACAACATTCTCCCCATTGATCATTGGCATTTTCCCTTTTACCTGACTCTTCAGATTCTCAATTTCCTTTTGCAATGAAGTTATTTGTTCGTTGTTTTTGTTACGAGTGACTTTAATTGATTCAAACAACTCATTGAAGTGACGTTTAACCTTTTCATTTTCTTCTAGAAAACTTTCGTTTTCCTTTTGTAAAGCATTTACTAGGTTTTGAAGATGAAACATTTGAGAATTCGAGAATCTAAAGAAGGAGGCATTTGGGAGCTGTCATATTGTTCGTTTGACCCTTTAATTGAGAGATTTGGGCTTTCAACTTTCGATCGTGTTGCACCGAGCTTGAATCATTCATCACGTTTGTTAATTTGAAAACGCATCAAACTCGGAGCATCCAAGATGTCTTGACATTTGAAGTTTTGACATTTTCTTTAAGATGTTGATATTTTAGTTGTAAATTAAAATGCACAACTTCTAGTTTAGAAAAATGTTTAACTAAATTGTCGTGATCATCGATTCAATTTTCTCATTTAGTTTAGAATTAGTTTTTCAAGCTCAATGACACGATCATGGGAGACTTTCAGGCCACGATAGTTCATGAAATTTGGAAGCATTAATAGAGCAATTTGAAGCGATGAAAAAGACATCTTGTGCAACACATTCAAGAATAAGATTCTCATTTAATGTATGCGTGTTCTTTCTCTCAATCTCATTATATTTCGATTGCGCTCATAGTCACTAACTTCAACAACCATTGCATCAAATTCCTTTTCCATTCCTTAATATCGGTTTCTATCCCTTTTCGGACTCTCAAAGTGATCTTTTAGAAGTTTAAAGAAGGGCATGACCTCGATTAAATAACATTCTTTCATTTGTTCAAAACCCTTTCTCCTTGATTATACCATGGGTGTGATCCTTTTCTTGCAAGTTTTCTCAAAATCAACAAATAGTTGAAATATAACGTATTGACTAATTAATGTCTTGCTTTTAGTGGAAATTGTTCTAGGTACAAGATGCATTGGTGTATTAGGAGGATACACGTCGCTCTAGGCATTTTCCTAAGGGAGGGTTTGTTTCAACAATATTTTCCGCTTCGCTTATCTAAATCCTTTTCCGAAGGCTTGTTCGGGAGTCAACAAAGTCGAGGCTTAAACTTGTTCAAGGAAATCCGTTTTCCTTCTTGTAATCATGAGGAGTGATAATTATGTTTTTCTTTGCATTTGGGATCATTTTGTTTCTTATTCATCTTTTCCTAGTGATTTCATTTGATTTCTTATCTTCCTCGGTGCACTCAACGCAACTAGGTTTCTGCTAGGCTTAAGGATTTCATCACCATCATAAAGCACCTTATGAGCATTTCTAGCCTTTTAATTATCTCTGGATTTGGTTCCTCAACAAGGGAATGCTATACTTATCGCTTAAGACTCGATGTTTGGTGACCATGTGAGCGATCTGAATGGTGTTTCCTTGTATGTACAACTTGTTTTCAAGTTTGTTTTTCAAAGTTGTCGATTAGAAAAATCTCTCAAGAGTTTTGATTCCTTTGCATTAAATTCTTGCTTAAGCATTTTCACATTTTCTTGAAGCTCTTGTTTTGTTTAGTTGTTTTTAGAAAGTTTTTCTTGCAAGGAATTTAATTCTTGTTTTAATACTTCTTCTCTAAACTTACTTTTCTAATTCTTGTACTCACTTGGACATCCATTTCACAGTCACGAGTGGTCAACTCAAATTTTGCACGTTGTTCATAAATGGCAACACGTTCCTTATATGCATTTAGTTCGAAATTATGGAATCATCGGGAGCACATGCGGTGTATTCATCAAAGACATAGTCATTATTGACCGAAGATGCATCACTTGGTACAACTTCACTTTCACTTTGTTTCACGTATTGATCGTATGGGACGGTATTGTTATTACCCATATTTTCAACATTTGATTCAATAGTTTCGATTGATTATACTTTGTCATGCATCTGTTGCACATCAAAGATCATCGTATAGTTTTAATACCTCGAGATGAGTTTGTCCTTGGATGGGCCACTTGTGGTGAAGAAGAGATCTTGGGAGAAACCATTGGAGAGATGCTAGCCATAAAGATTGTGTGTGCGATGGGTCCATCATCTACATCGTAGTCGTATGCATCACGATCGTGACTTGAAAGGCATTCGATGATTGTGACCTATCTCTGAATAAATTGCTCATCCACATCTCGCATCATAGGTCTTGGCATTGCCTCGGAAGAAACAATTTCCTCTTCATCCAACGCAGACCATTGTCCCGAGCTTGTGCCAACATCTTATCTCTGAAGTAATCGGCGTGCATGGGCGCTTTGGAGATGTGCGGTTCCTTGCAATGTGTCCTTCACCACCACGCTTATAGCATTTGATTGGCTTAGCTTGACCTTGGTTACCATTTCTTCCTCGATTACGTTTGCCAACATAACCTCTCCCACTCCACCTCTTCCCCGATCATCTTGTCTTTCTGAATGGTTGCACCACGATCCTTCCATCTTTAACGGTGGCTTGATTATGTGGGTTAGATGCGCTTCGAGGTTGTTGTTGGTTTGTGGGAGAGAATTCATGTTTTGACTAATGAGAAGAGCAAGTTGATTAATGATGTTACCCACGTGCATCGGCAAAGATCGCCTTGTTTGAACATAGGATCGTGGATGAGTTTGTGATTACCATTACCCAAGGGTATGACTTGTGATGCTTTGGTTGTGATTCCGATGTTTGAGTAGAAAGTCATTGAGTCATTAGACGAGCTTGTCTCTCCTCGGTTGGTTTTGAACCGATTGAGAATCAATTTTTCAAACATAGCATGTCTCTCATTCGAAGGAGGAAGGCATAGAGTTGCTCATAGTTTGTATTCTTCAATCCTTTAGTGAGTTTCACAAATTGACAAACTTGTGCCATTCGGGATTCATGTTGTTCACAAACTTTGAGTTCAAATTGAATGTTAGGCATAGTCATTCGATGTTCCTCATGTCATTCACTAACTTATGAAATCTCACATAGTACTCATAGACACTCTCATCCGGTTTCATCTTGAAGTGCTCAAATTCGTCATAGAGTTGGGATTCTCTCCTTCCATAGTTAATTCGAGCCCGAGAGAAGCATCTTAACGTTATCCCAAACCGCCTTTGCATCGGTGTTATGATTGATCGACTTGTAGATTTCTTTAGGAAGACCTTGAAGAACAATGTTTGAAGCCCCGATATCCGCATCGAATCTCTTTTCTCCTTATCATCAAGCTCATCATACATCTTAGGTCCATCCATTCCGTAAACAGAGTACCATCTTCATTAGTATCAAGTATGTCTCTAGTCGTCTCAACTCGATATGGTCCTTCATCAATGGATTTGAGAATATTGACACCATTTTCCTTTCCAAGGCAATACAATCGATTCGTTGAGCCCAAGAATCGTAGTCGATTCTGTCAAGCATGGGTGGGCGAGTATCCGAGCCACCGCTTGTACATCCTCGACAAAGATGGAGATGATGGTAGGGATGTTGGTTCACATGTTAACAGATTATACGGGATTTTATAACTCTATGATTAAACCGGAAATAGATTCTTTCACGGGTTTTACTAAATCAAGAGAAAACCGTAAACAATCACTCAAGTCGCTAGATGATAATACACTAAGTCGCTAGAGATTAATGCACTAAGTCGCTAAGAATTAATGCACTAAGTCGCTAACACTTAATTAGCTAGCCAACTAAGTCGCTAGAGTCCCAAGTCGCTAGACACAAAGCAAGTCGCTAAGTAGTAACTCGCTACCCTCAAGTCGCTAGCAAAATTTTGGCGATATTGCCACCCAAGTCGCTAGAAATGCAAGTCGCTAAAGAGCAACTCGCTCTGCACCAAGTCGCTACCACTGTCGCTACTCGTGGTGGAGAGTCCACTACTTGTACTTTAACTCGCTAGATCTAACTCGCTAGGTTTAAAACTGTAACTCGCTACAATTTTGTGAAGCAAGTCGCTATGAAGAAAGTTATCCGTGAGCTAAGTCGCTAGCATGAAAAACCATATAAACTTCACTTTTCAATCCAAAAACAACCCAACCAAGATGATTCAAGCTTACCAAATGGAAACCTAAACACTTGTGATGATTCTAAACATAAAAGTACCAACAAAATTCAAACTTTAACACAAGAAATCACCCAATGATGCAAAACCACTAAACTTTTTCAAACTAAAAACCACCTAAAACCACTATAAATCCAAAGATGTGCAAGATATGATCTAACCATGGCTCTTGATACCAATTGTAAGATATAACTTTTCACATACACATCAAACCATAACACAAAGTAGCATATAGATGGAATTCTAGAGAGAAAGTTAGAGGTTTAGGGAACTTAGTGAGAGAAAGTGAAAGATATTATTATGAGCTCCAACTCTACCTTGGAAGGTAGAGTATTTATAGTCTTACATAACTCGCCACACTTTGGGTGTGGATCGGGCATACTGATGGGTAAAGACCGTCCGTCCTCCACGGTGTTACTTAACTAAATTACTACTTAACTTAAAAGAACTACGACTACGAGCTTTCTAACGATTACATATACTTGAGGTGACCGACTCTTTAATACCTGGAATTTCTAATTCCTAACATTACCAACACCTACACATGCAAACTTTGATCAAAGTGGATCATTTACATAACAACCTTACTAAATACAAAGTACCAAATTTAAATCATATATTCTGTCATATAATGTTTACAAACACCAACACATGCAACCTTTGATCAAAGTGTATTTTAAAAACATACTTCCAATCAAAAGTAAATGATCTTTGATTTAGACATATTGTAACATAATATCTCATGATCATTAATCTAATAACCTTAATAGATACAAAGTATATAACTTCAAGCAATTTTGATGTCATATCAGAGTTAGTAACTACAACACATCAAACCTTTGATCAAACTCTATCCCAAACCATAGTAAGTAGGAAAGATATATCACAAACAATATAAACCTATTCTAACATAAAAGCTGAGCATCATTGATCTAACAACCATATTCTTAAAGTCAATAAACCCTTACTAACAACAACACATGCAACCTACGATGAATTTGTAACTTATTATACCTTTTTTTAATAATTTATGAGACGAAATACTAGATTTTTTCAAACTCATGTTTACCTAAACAGATTTTTGCAACCACCATATTCGTTTGATGAAGCTTAAAGCAATAAAACGGTTTATTTTCATAAACAAAAACTAAAAACTTACATTTCTAATGGAG
Organism: Chrysanthemum lavandulifolium; assembly: GCA_022545495.1. NCBI lineage: Eukaryota > Viridiplantae > Streptophyta > Magnoliopsida > Asterales > Asteraceae > Chrysanthemum > Chrysanthemum lavandulifolium. The sequence goes on along the minus strand of CM040241.1, from coordinate 112,835,638 downwards.
ATCTGCAACTTCACTTGATGGCGAAAAGATGAATGAGTAGGTAAGAATGATGATTAGCTTACACTGTGATAGTTGAAGCTTTAATAAGGACGCCTCGATGTATGGAACAAGGACAGAAAAAAAGATTATGTAGGGAGTAGATACTATAGTGCAATATATGTTGTATAAAATCTTTTAGAATATTTTGTAGCCAGAATAGAATTTAATTGTAGGTAGTTGCACTTTAATTGACAATTACTAAAATTATTTTATAAAGTTGACATATTATCCAAACAATATAACTTTGTTCAATTGCAATTGAGTTTGCATGATATTAGAAAACTACTTTGTCATATGTTTTTAAGTTGACATAAATTAATTTTTTAATTTTTACAAACAAAAAAAATGTAATTTTAGGTTGACGTTGCATTTTAGAAGATTTGAATATTTAAATACGAGAAAATATGAAAAATTTAAATAAAATATGCAAAAAATAGTTAGAATAAGGTAAATACGCAAGAAAATAACTTATTCTAAATTACCAACCAGTGAAAGACACTATAAGCTAAAAACACGCAAGCTGATCAAAATATCGATCCTAAGTATGAAAATTGCGCGAAGAAACCCTAGATACGTAAATATAATTTTAAAACGAACAATACGATAAAATAAAATTTTGTAAGAAAACAATAAATATTTTTAGTTTTTATTTATTTATTATAAATTAAAACCTAAAATGTAAAGATTAAATGAAAATAAATAAAAAAACAAATTGGAAAAATGACAAACTTTTCCTAAGAATATTTTAGAGAAATACTGAATTTTGAAAAATACTAGTTCTTAAGTCCCAACTTCCAATAAGGTCCTATTGAGCTTATAAGCTAAATAAGCTTAAAACAAAAAAATTTACTTAACTTATTAAATGTTGCAATACTAAATGAAAAAGACCCAAGGGCGCTGATGGTTGAGATTGTGTGTGTAAAGAGGTAGAGTGAGTTGAGGTATTGGGTTCGAGCCTTGCTTGCCCAAGAATTCCCTAACTCCCTTTTTTCAACCTGTTTTTAAATTTTGTTTGTGTAAAATCTTTTAAGAATAAAACTTATTACATGATTATCATGAGGTTCTAGGTATGCCCATTATTAAAAAGTGTATCGACAGATGATAACAAGCACGCAAAGTAAGTTTTATTAAATGTAAATCTTACGGATACATTTCTGACACATAACGAGTACAATCACATACAAAACATCAACTTCAACGACTAATAGAACAATGAAAACAACCAGCATACACACAAAAAGAAACATCATAAAGATCAAATTTTGTTGATATACCCAGCAGCATCACGGAGTGCAACATGGGCTTCACGTAACAAGCCCTGAAATGCAGTCTGCTTAGATCGATCGCGAGCCTGAACCTGCCTCAGAAATCTCACAGAATCACGAACAACCAAGCTATCGCGTTGCTGCAAAACCTCTTGAATGAGATCTTCTAAATATGCCACACGCGCTCCAATGTCAAAACAATGACCGCGCATCATGCTTTCCCATTTGCGTGCTGCAACCACCTCCCTTTCAAAGAACAAAACCATCTGATCTTGCAAAGCGTCGCTATCACATGCAAATCCAAGTTCCGCAAGGCAATCAGAGCGCGACATCTTTGGAACAAGATTGTTAGGAACAGATAAAAACAGAGATACATATACACATCATAAAGCTTGAATTTATACATAAAAAATGTAACAGAGTTCTGCACTATCAACAGCACACACACTTCCACAAAAGCATCACATCTGATTATGCAAAGCGTGCAAGCAGGAACAGCAAATTGCAATTATAACAGTATACACATAACTGTTAGCAATCACCATACACTACCACCGATTTTTAAAAAAGTGGAACCCACCCACAAGTCACTCAAAAGCATAAAAAGTATAAACCAAACAATGTTGTTTATTATGTTCAGATAACCAAATTCTGCTGCACAGGACAATTGTTTGACAAATTAGCATTTTAAAAGCCATTTTCAAGTGACAAAGAGGTCATGAAACTGTTTCAGAACGAAAGTTATTTGAAATTCAGTATCCAACATTTGATAAAAACAGATTTAAAATAAAATTTAAAACAAATTACATAGCCAAAGGTCAAAGACATCAGATCAGTTTACCAATGAAGAGATATTCTTTTAAAAAATCTTTTTGAACACAGATGATAGTAGACAACCAAAAATCTAACTAGATATCTTTGTAATTAAAATATAATTAATAAAAACGAAAATAATCTAGAATATAATAAATATTAAAAAATATATATATTTATCTTCATTCCTAATATATGAATAGAATATTTAGATAACCTTTATTTTTAGTCTAACTATACTAGGAAACTTATTGGTTACTAAGTAAAGTTTATCTTAAGAGGCTATAAATAAATCCATAGATTAGGCTCTAAAACCAAAAGATTTAATACGTGAGTTCTAAGAACACACACAATGGCAAGTGCAAAATAAAAGAAACACCCTGCAACATCTTCCGACAATAAACTGCAGAACATCTCAGTTATTGTGATCTCAGATGATGAAGAGATATGATTTAAAATTTCAACTTGTATACTTTGTAATGAATAAAAAATAATTGCTGTAATAATTAAACATAATCGCAGCCTATACCTGCTTATTTATTGCAGAATAATGAAAAAAATGGTGTATCTTCTAAAAAACCACACACAGATGGTACATCTGCGCATGTTGAAGACTAGGACATCTCAGTCTGTAATATTTAGGATTTCACAAACATGTATACATAAATCATAGAAGCATATAGAGTGTTTAGAGAGAAGGTGAGATGTTCTAGTGAGAGAAACACATGTAAGGTTAGATTCCAAATGAACATCCAACCCTCTCCCTTGTGGGGAGAGGGTTATTTATACATAGTAATACGCCCTCCTTCGGGCTGTGGATCAGGCATACAATGGGTAAAGACCCGTCCTTCCTCCACGGTGTTGCACTAGACGAAACTACGCTAATAACTAACTAACAAATAACGTAATAAATGATATGTCTACAAGCTAACTTAAGCTAGATTATATTTGGGGTGATCGATGCTTCACAATAGAATTTCCAATTTCTAACAATCTCCCCCTAAGGGAGGTCACCCCATGATTTACATTTTGTATCCTAGCACTCTATTTAATCTTCAGTCTTGAGCTCGTAGACTTCAATACATCAAAATATTCAAACTTTGTGCTTCAGTGGTGATTTATTAATTGTCCAACTACTTTGTACATTAAGTGGAGGTTATAGAGCTGATCCACATGTTGATGACCTTCGAGCTTTATTTGAGATCATCAGCCACAGTTGATCTCAGCATCACCCTTTGTTGTGTTGCCCTTATATGATGTTGTGACTTTTGAACCGACATGCTCACATTCTGGATCATGATTTCTTCTTATCAGAGTAGCGAAAGCTTTAGTTGATTCATGATATTTGCAGCAGCGTAGCAGAAGCATGGAGTGTAAATATCAGAGTTGTTGATGCTCTTATCATGATTTCAAAGTGAATGTGTTGTGTGAGCATGTGACAATGGATTGACCTCTCAATTCTGATCAGCTACAAACGTCGGGTGTACCTGCGTACAACAGTTAGCAATAAAGCGCACGAAAAGTGTCTTTGATCACTTTCGTTGAATTGAGGTACACGGCCCACGGTTCCCGTTGATCGATCAAGACAAGTCTTTTGTGATCATGTATAATTCCAAAGAATTTCCTTGATAGGGTTTCGCAATGCTCTAGTTGTTCTCAAACCGGAACGTGTCAAAGAAGACAACACGGAGTGAGTGAACCAGCGAATTTGAGATTCACTGATTGATGAAAAGAGATTTGAAAAACAATCGTGTACTGCTCAATATAAATTGTTTTTGCAATACAATGAAGGTTTTAAGGAAAATCAATTATCAATCATAAACACCTTTTATTTTGAAATATTAATACATAGTCGATGTGCTAGAGAAAACAATTTTAAGCACAACGACCGGTTTTTCAAAGGTATCCGTCAATCCATAACCTGAACCAGGATTGATTCATAAATTTGAATCGCTCCATTTTTTCTGTTCAGTTATCACATGGTTGATCCATTGGATAGATCTCACATGCCACCTACCAAGAGCTTGTTTGATGTTGGCTCTAGAAGGCTTTCCATCTTCATTGTGAATATGTAATCATATCACTCGGATGTTACGGCAATACCACAAGGATAATGCGTGGGACTCTTAAAATATGTTCTCTCTTTCCATATTGTGTGAACGAGAGAGTCTTCATTGTGATGTCCTAATGAGATTTATAGATGATCTCGTGGCTCTAGACTCAATAGTGCACATTTGGTTCCTATGCTTGGGAGACTAGGGAGAGGTATCCTTCTTCAATATCAACCATCTCTAAGAGAAAGTCGATAGATAATGTAGGTTCCCGTGAGAATGAAACAAGTCCTTTTAAGAGAAACTTGAGTAGCTTGGGAAGTTGTAGTGCAGTGCGTCACTAGGTTTATGACGTCTTGTCTTCAATACCAGTGTTACCTTAGTAGACACTAGTAGCATATGTATTGAACCCGGTTTCTTCCCTAAGGTTGAATTAATGGAGGGCTATTTCTTTTCACCCTTTTCACATTCATTTCTTTTTCATTCTTCAACCCCTTCAGTGCTTACCGAGAATTCATAACTAGAACCTTGTTGGGTTTATTCCAGTTCTAGCTCTATCTCAGTCCACACTCTTCCCATATCTCACTTTTCTCCTTTTTTCATCATACCTAAGGACTCTACACTATCTAGTGGATTGTCCCTGGGTAGATCCCTCCGGCTCTGGCGGGATCATGGGAACGAATACCAAACATAACCATCCTTATAACTCTATACATAAAGTAAATTTGGTCAGTCTTTTGGTATTGTTCTTCTCTCATTGGAACCAATTGAAAGCCATTTAAAAATCAATCCAAGTATTTGTGATTCATGATCAAAATATTTTGTACCTGAATTGTTTTTGATATTTTTAGGAAACGCTCCCCCTCAACATGTGCATCATATATTTGAAATAGTTTTGGAACATGGAGGCAAGAGGAATTGAAAATCTCAGATTTAAGAATGAAAGATTCGATTCTTTGATCAACCATTTCTAAAAGATATCAACATCACTTTCCCGATCAAAATTAGTATTTTTCATACTTTGTTAAAGATATTTTTGGGAGAGGATGTAGTTTTCAAAAGAGTTGCTCCCCCTCAACTTGTGCATATAATTTTTGAAATTGTTTTGCACAAAAGAGGAAAGAGTTCTTAGAAGCACTTTCACGATCATATAGCCATGCGAAAACCATTAGAAAATCAATCAAGGTACTTTATGTTAAAACATATAAATTTTTGTACCTTGAAAGTTTATTTTCTTTCTAAAATGCTCCCCCTCAATATATGCTTCGAGATTCAAAAAGATTTTAGCACATATTAGAGAGCAGTATGCACAAAATTGGTCACCTTTTATCAGATTTCATATTTATATCACATTTTCTCCCCCGATCAAAAATTTCAAATCCTTTGTGATTTTGGATCTCAAGTGATTTAAATATGTAAGAAACAAAACTTGTTGGAGAAAAATGTGTCAGGTTTTATTTGATTTGAAGTGGACTACTACAAAGTTCCCTTTTAGACAAAAACGGAAACAACAATACATAACCTATCACTACTACATACATTATAGTTGTAGTTGTTCATAGTACAGTCACCACATTACACAAATCATAATTCATAACAGAACTACTCCAGGAAGATGTCTTCATTCAGTTCTTTGAAGTAGCTTGTAATGACCTTCGCGTAGTCTACCACCCACAAAACCTTCAAGGCTGCGGAAGATCTTTCTAGTCTTAAGTCTTCTCCAGATCGCAGCAGCGAACTCTTCACACCTCTTCAAATCCTGTTCAGACCAGAATTTTGTTTTGTTCCACGGCTTCAGGTCAAGTTTAATTTCCTTCACTCTCAAGTTCAATTCTTCTTCAACCATTTTGACCCATACCATCGGTAAAGAGGACTGCTCTAGGGGTGTCAATCTTGTATAGCTCATGTCACTGTGGCTTCCCATCTCTCATTAGCATCTTTCCATGCCTGACCTCTTTGTCGATGACTAAGCCCTTGATCCAAAGATTGTGAAGAGAGCCTTCTTCTCATGAACATGTAGATGGTCAAGGTGTCCTTGAAGGTTCGGAAGTCAATCTTCAAAGTCATTTGGCAATAGATGTTTGAAGTCGTGACAAAATTCATGTCCTCTTCTAAGCTTCCATAGCGGATCTCGTTAGGTTGATCGAGCGAGTCTCTTTTCACTCCATGTCTATCAATGTAGAATTTCTTCTTCTTGAACCACCAATGAGAAATGCCGTACAAAGCCACGATGTCATACACTTGTTCTTTGTCTGTCCAGAATTGATCAAGTACCATCTGCTCAAGACCCAGATCTATGTAGGTTGCAGCTTTCCTCTTAGAAATTGATAAAGCCGGTTTTCTTTCTGCAGTTCGGGCACATAGATAATCCAGGTCATGGTTGAAGAAGAACTCTGATTGGATAGTCAACTGACCTGGTTCACCTCCGAGAGGAAGAGGGTTGTTAACATCAAACCGATTGATCTGCTCACTAACTTGATCATTCAGCATATAATGGCATTCTTCCATCTGGTATTGAAGCTGATTAGCATTAGAGTGGAAGACTTTGACGATTTCAAACGCTGGGCCTTTAAGATCTTTAGGAGTGATTGATGTAATTCCCTTCTTCTCACAGAACCACTTCATAAAGCTTCCCATATCCCCTGTGAAGTGAAGAAGAGAGTCTTCTGCTAGAGCTTCATAGTTGGAAATAATAGTTGTAGCCCAATTGTTGTCAGGGATTATTGAATTAGACTCGGGAATAGACCATGAAGGTTCAGGAGTTTGAGGTTTATCTTTGGTGAGCTAGCTTTGAGTCATGTCCTTTGAAGGTGCAGCTCTAGACGTTTTGATGTGTTTACCCCCAATATACGCGTCCGACCAATCTTCTTCTTCTGTAAATTTAGGGATGTGCTTGGTAGAAGCATCATCGTCTTTTGATTCTGACTCTTGAGCAACGTAAGACTCTTCATTAAGCATTTGCTCTTCAGGAATAGAGGAGATGGTTGGTGTAAACCTGGAGTCAATGGTGGTCCATGCTGTAGAAGTCTTTTGAGATCCTTGACCACTTGAAGTTCCGGTTTGATTCTGAGAATTTGGTGGAGGTGAAGGTGGGTTTGCCTTGTGAGTAGTGGCTTACCGGAAGATCCACCAGCTCTAGATGTTCCTACTCCACCAGTTGGAGGTGGAGGAGGCGGTGGAGACTTGGGGCCTCCAGAAATTTCCTTTGTATCCATCAATACAGTCCTTCTTTTCTTCTTACCCTCCCTTTCACGTACATCCTCTAGAAACTGCTGATAATCATCATGCCTTATCGATTCTTCGAGTGCCTCATATAATTTCTTATGAGTTTTGTCCAAATGCTCTCCTGCGTCATACATTCTTTCTGAGAGAACTGATCTCATGTCAGAGATTGGCAAGTCTTTAAATCCCTGAAGTAATGGAGCCTTCATTGCCCATTCAACCGCATCTATTACTTCTGCTTCTATTGCATCTGTTACAACTTCATCGAAGTTAAGATTCTCCATCTCTTTGACACGATGATCAAGGACGTTGATGGATTTAGGCAGGTGCTTCTCAAGAGCTTCAATTCTGAAAAGCGCTTATGTGAGTAGTTGCTCTGAGGACTTAGCTGCAGGTGGTGAGGCCGGTGGTGTGACAGCGTCACTGATTGTGACAACTGGTAATGGATCATTCGCAGGTTCAGGTGGTGGAAGTACAGTTGTTTTAGCAGGTTCGGGTGAAGGTGTGATTGGTGGAGTTGTAGTAGATGTGGTGACAATTGGTGCAGACATCGGAGGAATGGTTGATGTGTCTTGCTGAATAGTGAGTGAGAACATGGTCTGAACTTCTTCCTTTTCATTAGTTTGCTTGTCCGACTCGATGTTTGAGGGTTCGTCCCTTAGGAATTGATCACCATAAGTAATGTCAGGATCAATGTTCTTCAGTGATGACAATGACCTTGTGGACATGTGAGTTTCTTCTAGGCGCCAGTGTTCTTCAGATCCTGGCTCAAGGATCTCCTGTGTCTCTTTTAGCAGTTCATTTTCTTCATTCTTTTCTGACTGGGTGTCACTAGATGCAAGTGTGTCTTCCTGTGTATCAGACACATCCTTTTCCATTCCCGTTGGTTCTTGAGCTGAAGATGATTCAATGCTTCTTTTCTTCAGCTCAAATTGGGTAGTAGTTTTTGGTGGTGGAGAAGAGATGGTCAAAAGCATATGAGCGGCTTATTCTGCTTCTACGCCTACAATCCCTTTACCTTTGTCTTGTGTTGTAGGTGTGGTTTGTCGTGGTGTATGCACTGGTTCTCGAATCACAACTCCTCCCACTAATGGTCTCTGAGGCATGTTTAGACTATCCAGGCTTTGTTGAATTCCTTGTTGTAGTGCATCCTCATCTTCATCTATCAGACCCATCTCACTTTCTGGAACCTTGGTTCCTTCATCATTACCCTTACCAGTGTCTCTCCTTCTCCTCTTTTGCTTTTGAGATGGAGAGTCATTAGATACTGAACCATCGGGTCTCTTCTTTTTCTTAGGTAGGCTTGAGTAGGTAGACTCTGATTGTTTTGATTTTGATTGTGCGGGAGTGGACTTAGGTGTGTCATCAGTGGATGTGGCGGAGGCTTTCTTTACATATCTTTTGAAATAATCAGCTTTCTTGATTCTTTCTGTAAGCAAAGCTTCAGGAACAGGCATTCCAAAGATCTCCTTGTCATGTCCTTTGGCAATATATTTTATGTTGCCTAGGGCGAATTCATCACCGGCTTCATGCGGTGACTCGCCGTGAGTTGAACTTGTAAGTCTGTTGCAGATGCTGGATAATGAGTTTAGAAAACCTGATGCTGGGAATTACTCGTTTGCCAAGGCTTTTTCTTCCTTTGACTTTATTCTGTGAGTTTAATCTATCAGTGATGAATGTGTCTAAAGACAGGGTGAATTCTTCCCAAATAAGTTCAGCGTAGTCAATATTTTTCCCTTTGACCATCCCCCACAGAATTTGCATTATAGGAGCTCTTACTCTGTCCGTCCCTGATGTTTTACCGGTTAGGCATAAGTTGAGAATCGTTACAATTGATCTCCATGGTTGATATATTTCGACATTGATGAGTGATGAAATCTTGGTTAGCCTTTCCGGGTACCCCAATTCATCGACAAAATCTAATATATCTTGAGTGGAGGGTGGAGTGACGAATTTGTTGGAAGGGTCTCTTGGCGTGATCTGAAGAGCATTCCTGAGAGTCTCAATGGAGATGTCATACCATTTGTCTTCTAGCTTACATGAGTACGTAGCAGACATCTTATCCCATGTAACGGTATTCCAGAACTATTGAATATAAATGGAGGGAATAGTGCATCGCTTGGTTAAGGCACCAAAGAAGTTGGTGTCTTTCAAGATGTCGATAGCCAGTCGGTAAGTTGGATTTTGTTGGCCTCTATCCACATCTACATAGCGAGTTGCTCTTAGCAATTGAAACCCATTCCATGCGTGGAAGTATTTCGTCATCGATTAGAGTGACGGTTGGTGCGATGGCGACAAGTATATCAAAGGATGTGGTGTCAGCCATTGAAATCTGATAATTACACATACAACAAAAACAATATCCAGAAAATTTGTTAGGTTAAGACAAGGTTATCCATTATGACCAATTAATAACCCCATATCATAAGCACTTGGACAGAATCATATAGTCTACTAAGAAAGCCGGATATGACAAATATGGAGACATAGGATGCACATCTCAGAAAAAAAATGTAATCAGTATGCAGAGACTTATAAATGCAAGATAAGTTGCGTGAGGACATCAATAAGTTAAAACCACAAGCAAAATTGACAACTCGCATTATTTAACTCGAATAGGACAAGTATGTCAACTCGCATGCTGCAACTCGCTTTGGAACAACAATTTGGGCAACTCGCATAACTCAACACGCATAGGTAACAATTAGTTATTAACTCGCATACGTCAAAACATATGAGGTAAGTCGCATAGGGCAACTCGCATCCATAAACTCGCTTGGGTCAAAATATGATCAACACGCATAGTGTAACTCGCATAGGACAGAGTATGTGTTAACTCGCATACATCAAAATGTATGTGACAAGTCGCATATGACAACTCGCATAAATTGACAAGCAAGAGACAACACCCATACACCAACAATTAATGCAACTCACATATAAGCAACCAGGAATAACTCGCTTACAAGAATAACACAAGGCAACTCGCATATAAGCAACCAAGGGCAACTCGCTCATAAGAACACTCAATGATAGACCCAATTATCAACCACATATCCAAAGCACATGATAATTACTACACGGATGAATCACAAACCTAAAAAGAACATCATTCAAAGAACCAAAACAGCAATATAACACAACTCCTATAACCACATCATACGAAACAATTTTAAAACGCAACACGCATCAATCAAATCACCAACATTAATCACACAAACAACCCAACTCAGATCATAACACTGACTACCCTAAGCAATATCATCTAAAACCAATATCAATTTCATTAATCAAAGAGAATCAAACCTAGTGTCAGTATTTTTTGATCGAGGCGATTTAGATATGACAAAATCTTCACGATGGGTTAAAATTAGAGATGGTTCAAGTACAAAACTTGATAGAGGTATGTTAGGCAAGATCAGATAAAAGAACCTACCACACAATCACAAGTATGTTAACTCGCTTAGATGAGAGTTGAGAGAGAATGCAGTGAAAAATGCTTTGACCAAGTGAGTATGTGTTTTGACCAAGAGACAACTCGCACACTTAAGTACACAGGTTTAGCGAGTTGACACTTTAAGTCCCTCGCATAATTAAGCTAGAGAGTCAACACGCATACATCAAGTAGTTTATCAACCCGCATAATTAAACTGAAAGGACAACTCGCATTTTGTCAACTCGCATGAACCATATTAGCAACTCGCATATTATAAAAAAACTTAACAAATTGCTTAACTTAAGAGACAATCATATCAGTTCAAAATACATAAAGTTTAGCAACTTAAGTCACGCCAAGTATCATTAAATAACTGATAAGATCTTTGTAACTCTTAGACTAGGTCTAATATTATATCTAGGAACACATAATAATGAAAGCGGAATATTCAAACATAGAATCAACATTATTATGAACAAGGTTTTTCATTATCATCTCTAACATACAATAATCAAAGTCTTCTTTGATCAACTAACTAACTAAATAACTAAACCACTAAACCCTAGGCGTTTTCCCAAATCCCAACGCCTAGGTTCCCCCCCACACACACCTTTGGTTTACATCTTGTACGTACAATAAAACTAATGACCCTATGTCTCTTTATATACTAGAGACATCTAGGGTTTACAAGAGAAATCATAATACAATTAGGAACTAAATATTCTTTTAAGCATATCTTCTAGAATCTTCCAAATCCACCATCTTTTTGTAGTTTCCCTTCTTGTCACTTTTAGTCCTTCATGTTTCATTCTTCTTGTTTTGTATCATCAAATCTATAATAGACCCAACAATCTTCCCCTATTTGATGGTAACAAAACAAACACGATTCTTGTACGAACTTCCCTAGACGAAGTAGAGAAATTGAGATAATTAAATCTCACCATGAATGAAACAATCTTGTATTCCATGCTTCCCCTTGACTTGAACATGTCACTTAAACATCTCTTCCCCTTTTTGTTATCAACAAATAAAGAATGAATAAACTGTAGAAACTTCCCCTCGAGTGATGCATGAAAATCAATTGATTCTTCAAAATCTGTAGGCTTTATGTAATGATTACTTGTGAAGAAAACCGAGTATAACGAATTTGATGAAGAAGTAGAATTTCCCAAACTTGTGTCTTAAATCTTGTACAATCCACGAAACTCCATACTTATACGAATCACCAAATATAAGTAGACCGCAATCCCTTGACAAAATCCTCAACTAATATGAGACACTGAGCACTACAATGTAACTCATTTAAGTGATAGCCAATGTGTGCATTGAGCATCATAAGAAAAATCACACATTGCTAGATTCATCAAGCTATATGATAAGAACACAAACCTGTGAAACTCAACTACAACATTAAATAAATGATATTCAATCTTCTTCGTAATCAATTAATCCATAAGAATCAAATACGAGCCTTTTTGAATCCTTTTAAGAACAAATCACCAAACTCCTTGTGTGTGTGAACAATAACCTGTGTGTGTGTCGTCCAAAAAACCATAACAATAATTATGCTCGACTTTCCCTTAATTCCAAATCTCCTCGTAATAAACCATTATACTGCCAATCCAAATAAATTTTGCCATGTAAAAACCTTGATCAGTACTTTGAGAAGAATCAGTACTTTGAATGAATACGAGAAGCAGTACTTAAAAAAAATAGTGAGCAGTACTTTCAATTTAATAGCCCCACAATCCAAAAACAACACTGTAATGATCATCCCATATTACAATATTCATCCCACTGCTAGCAGTACTTTGCAAAACCCTTACAGTACTTTAAGAACATCGATCAGTACTTTGAAGAAAAGTAGCAGTACTTTGAGTAATTTAGGGTTTCGACACCAATAAACAAGCAAACCATACTCCAAAAATAGTGATCATTAAAAGCTTATTGAATTAGGGTTTGATAGTACCTTTTAATGCATACTCAAACGAATGAAAACACCAAAAAATCTGAAAAATTCGATTTTGAAAAACTCCTTCAGCAGCCAACTTCGACAGTTAATATCTTTTGATTGAAAGCTCAGATCGAAGATCCCTTCGGTGAAAAGTTAGATTGTCATATAGAGAACATCCACTTAAAATTTCGTCTCGATCCGACGGTTAACGAAAAAGTTATCATTGTTTAAAAATGACCTACAAAACCTTACGAAAATTTGATTCGAATTTTTCTTCTTTCTCTTGAAAACCTTGTAGATCCTAGATATCACGAGCCCCTGGCTCTGATACCACATGATAAGATCGTTGTAACTCTTAGACTAGGTCTAATACTATATCTAGGAACACATAATAATGAAAGCGGAATATTCAAACATAGAATCAACATTATTATGAACAAGGTTTTTCATTATCATCTCTAACATACAATAATCAAAGTCTTCTTTGATCAACTAACTAACTAAATAACTAAACCACTAAACCCTAGGCGTTTTCCCAAATCCCAACGCCTAGGTTCCCCCACACACACCTTTGGTTTACATCTTGTACGTACAATAAAACTAATGACCCTATGTCTCTTTTTATACTAGAGACATCTAGGTTTACAAGAGAAATCATAATACAATTAGGAAACTAAATATTCTTTTAAGCATATCTTCTAGAATCTTCCAAATCCTCCATCTTTTTGTAGTTTTCCTTCTTGTCACTTTTAGTCCTTCATGTTTCATTCTTCTTGTTTTGTATCATCAAATCTATAATAAACCCAACAATAACTCCACATAGCATGCAACAAGCAGGCCACACAATCAAGAACGCAGACACATGCAACATAAAAGGACATGATTATTCTACCCCAAGTACTAGTCATATGAAGAAGCACAATTCTCCCCCTCAATCAATGATACGGGTGAGAAAGTAATCATTGATTGATTCAGTTACATTGCAGTGGGTCTTAGTCAACTTAAGTTTGTGATTATTAAGACGAGTAACAATAATTTTTTTTAAAGACTCTGTTCGAACTTCATATAAAGCCCCGTGCCATTGTTGAATGACATTTCTAGGACCGTAGATGTTATCGATGACATGAATTTCTTTTTAAGCGAGTGTAATAATTAATTAATTAATTAAAAGAATATATATATATATATATATATATATATATATATATATATATATATATATATATATATATATATATATATATATATATATATATATATATATATATATATATATATATATATATATATATATATATATATATATTTGTTTTTTTTTTTTTTTTGAGAATGTAGAAAAGTTTGCACAATAATTAATGAGAACGAGTCCTGAATAGAGGTGATCAGGAGTCAGAGTTGGAGGTACTTCAATTCTTACAAGCTACAATTTCTGAGTGAGCAGTCTTCATTACTGTTGGAAACCAGGTCATGATGTTCATGATTGAATTGAGCATTGTACCTGAAAAAGACTGAGGACACTTTGCACTAATAGCACATGTAGTATTGCAAATAGGTGGGTTAGTGACAGGTGTATCCACATTTTTGGATGTTGTACAGTCAGGTCTAGGAGTATCATTAATAGAAATCCCTTTAAGTCCAACATTCTTGAAGATTTTACCTGTGGGCATCCACTTAAGACAAGATTTAGGTGAGTAAGTCCGTTTGGATCCTGTGAACTTAAATATTCTACCAGTAGGAATCCACTTAAAACAATTGCTAGTAGAGTTAGATGAAGCCATTTCCCTGTTCTGAACATTGGTTCTTTTGCAATTAATTTTTTTCTTAGGGGATTGGTCAGCCATTTGATGCTTTTTATATGGACTAGATGAATTAGTGAAGTGACTGGTTTTGACAAAACTATATTCTCATCAACTTGGGAGGCAAGCTTAGATTTCGATGATTTAAATCTTTTTGTTTTAAATGCATTGAGCTGCCTAACTACAGTTGGTTCTGTATTATTAAGTGCAATTGGCTTACCCAAGGTCGATGGTTTTGTAAACTTAGTGTTCACTCTATTTCCAATAGTTTTCCTAAGCTCATTTTTTAAGGCAACAATGGTGAAGCTCTTATCCTGAATTTGGGCTTTGAGGGCATCAATGTCTGCCAACAAGGAGTTAGTTTGATCTAATAGCTTGGAATTGTTCTCTAATAAGTTCTTCCTCAATGACTCATTTTCCCTTAATAGCTTGGACACACATAAAGCTAATTCATCATTCCTAGATTTAATCGGATCACTCACCTCATAGTTAAGATTGTTCATCCCTATATTACATTTCTTATGCATATCTGAGAGTTGTATTTTCAGATTACATATCGTTGAGTCTTTGTCCTGAATCTGGGTTTTTAACTGGTTAATTTCAAAAAAAATTCGAAATTCTGGGAATTCTAGATTTATGCAAGGTTTTGTAGCAAGAAAACTTTCTTCTTTTTGTTGTATTGCAATTTCTAAGGAAATGCAGTGTTTTTCGAGAGTTGAGTATTTGTTAGAAGGTTCATCAAAAACCCTTTTTTCAACCATTTCATTTGTTTTAAAAATTCTAGACTCAGTCTCAACCAGGGAACATTCATCTGAATCATGTTTAGCCTTAAGATCAGTTTGTTTAGATAGAATAGTAGATGCATTATGTCGAACAATTAAGGGTACCTCATCAGATGACACCAGTTCATCCACTGTTCTGACATGTGTAACCACATCAGGAGTTACCGAACTGCTGGTTACTTTATTCTTTGTTGTATCTGATATTCTGCATTCAGCAACACCCATCCTTTCAACTGAAATATTACCCGACATTTTGCCACTATCTCCTAATTGCACTTGACACTCATTCACGAAATCATCCTTTTGAGCAACTTCCTCAATGTACTTTTCCACATTATCCATTAGTCGGATAAATGTATCGATGAACTCCTGAATTTCCATTCCAATATTTTTCTTGAAAGAAATTCCAGTTGAGTGTTGATCGAAGTCTGCGGAATATTCCCCATTGATAAATGGCTGGAATTGGTTTTGGATTACTTGAAGTGCAGCATTGGAATAATCTTTTAGTACCTTGTTTTTGGTAAGTTGAAGCTTCAATAATTCTAAGTTCGTCAGTAAGGTTCTCGTCAATGTAGGTAAGTCCTGACTGAAAAGGCACTACATGTTCGATCCACAGTTGTGGATAAGAATTGTAAGAGATGAGAGTGAAGTAGTTGATAGGGCTCAAGGCTGCATTCCATTAACAAGGCAATTTGCAGCATAAGCTGGTGTAGTTTCTTGGGATTTGACTCAAAGTACGAAGTGTTTTGATCATCATGGATTGAATCTGTTAAGGTTAAGCTTTCTGAGTAGTACGTACTTTTTCTGCTGTCCACTGAGTCATATAGTTTGAGCACATTGGAAATTAATGGATTAGTGGTATAAGCCATGAATGTCAGAATTTACGGGATTTTATTATTCTTTGATTAAACCGGGAAATTGATTCTTTCACGGGATTTTACTAAATCAGAAGAACAACCGTAAAAATGCAGCACGAAGAAATGACAAGTCTCAAAAGACAAGTAGTAAACTTGACAAGTCGCAACCTTACCAACTCGCTTTGATATCAACTCTCTTAATAGACAACTCGCTCAAAACCCAAGTCGCATAAAGAGACAACTCGCTTAATAGACAATTCGCTTTAAAAACCAAGTCGCTTAAAGAGTTAACTCGCTTAATAGCCAAGTCGCTTTAAAACCCAAGTCGCTTAAAGAGTCAACTCGCTTAATAGCCAAGTCGCTTCCATGAAAACTCGCTTAAGTGTCAACTCGCAGAAACAGGAAAATCGCTTACAAGGCAACAAGCTTAGGCGACAACTTACTTAAGTATCAACTCGCTTCAGAAACAACTCGCTTCCAATAGCAAAGCAACTCGCTTCCAAGAAACGCAATACCATGGCTTAACTCGCTTTGTACAATTTTCAAAAACAACCACTTTAACAATAAAAAAACAGCCCAACCACGATGATTCAAGCCTTCCAATTCAAAACCTAAACACATATGATGATCCTAAGCACAGAAGTACAATCAAAATTCAACACCATAAATTAACCAAATGATTCAAACTCTTCTAAACACTTATAACCCCAAAAACCTTATGAAATCCACCAAGACAAAGAACATGAAAGATGAGTGATCAAACCATGGCTCTTGATACCAATTGTAATATTTAGGATTTCATAAACATGTACAGATAAATCATAGAAGCATATAGAGTGTTTAGAGAGAGAAGGTGAGATGTTCTAGTGAGAGAAACACATGTAAGGTTAGATTCCAAATGAACATCCAACCCTCTCCCTTGTAGGGAGAGGGCTATTTATACATAGTAATACGCCCTCCTTCGGGATGTGGATCAGGCATACAATGGGTAAAGACCCATCCTTACTCCACGGTGTTGCACTAGACTAAACTACGCTAATAACTAACTAACAAATAACGTAATAAACGATATGTCTACGAGCTAACTTAAGCTAGATTATATTGGGGTGACCGATGCTTCACAATAAAATTTCCAATTCCTAACACAGTCATTCTTATATCAGATGATGAAGAGGTATTATTTACAAATTTAAATTCTATTTTCTATAATAGCTGAAACATTATTACTGAAACACTTATAAATAATTGCATGCTACACCGACTGATTTATTGAAGGAGGATACAAAAATCATTGTTTTATCAGACAATGAAGATGTACGAAGAATATGCTCTGTAAGTTATTCAATACAGTTTATAAATACAAACAAATTTAATGTGTTACATGTTTGCAGCCTTCTCCGGCATTACGAAAAAGACAAAGAGTCAGCAACAACCACAAGAGTAGAAGCAACAAGGTTTGTAATGCCATGAAATTCGCTGACCGGGAAAAAAACCCACATAAACAAACAAAAAACACTTCTAATACGACCCAATTTGTTGAGACAATGGTATTTGTTTCACAAAAAAATTGATGTTTTTTAAAAGCATAAACACATATATAATAGTACAATCAACATGTTGACATATTTGTTTTTTTCACCCTAGGAATCTGATGATGAAACACCAATCAAGTTTAAGCGTACAAAAAGAAGTGAAAGGTCTAATGTTTTCAAAAACCACAAGTATATGCTATGTGACGAAGCCACAGATGACAAATATTGTAGCAACAAAAGCAATTCTGAAGATGGGGTTTGGGTCAACAATAATGATCTTGATGAGCCTTTTTATGATTTAGATAACAGTAAACCCAGATATAGTATCCTAGATGAAGATATCAAAGAATAATCCTTGACAGGTTTCATTCCATTATAAATTTGTTAGCAATTGGAAATTCCATAAGGAAGTGTCGGTCACCCCAATTATTGTTTAGCATATCTTAGCTCGTAGACTTTACGTTATTTAGTAGTTATTAGTTAGTTATTAGCTTATTTATTAGTTTAAGTAGCACCGTGGAGGAAGGACGGTTCTTTACCCACTGTATGCCTAATCCATAGTCCGAAAGAGGACGTGTAGTATGTAACGATAAATACCCTCTACCTCCCAAGGTAGAGGGTTGGACCTTTCACTCAATCTAACCTTCTTTCTTTTGTTTACTTTCTCTCTCTAGAAAGGCTCCCATCTTCCACTTTCTCTCTCTAGAACTTTAAACTATTTGAACCATATTGTGTTATGTGATGTGTTTATGAAATCCAATATGTTACAAATGGTATCAGAGCCATGATTTGATCACTCATCTTTCATGTTCTTCGATTTCTAGTGGTTTTTATAAGGTTTTTGGGTTTGAATGAGTTTAGAGTGGTTAGCATCATTTGGATCATTTATTGTGTTAAAGTTTGGATTTTGATAGTACTTTTGTGTTTAGAATCATTATAAGTGTTTAGGTTTTGAGTTGGAAGGCTTGAATCATCGTGGTTGGGTTGTTTTTGGATTGAAAAATGGTGTTTCTTGGATATTTCTAGGAAGCGATTTGTCTCTTCTGAGATTGCTTATTGAAGCGATTTATCAGTTTCAAAGAAGCGGTTTGTCCAGATTCGATGTATCTGAAGCGATTTGTCAACTTAAGCGATTTATCCCTGAAGCGATTTGTCAACTTAAGCGATTTGTCCCTTAAGCGATTTGTCAAGTTAAGCGATTTATCAACTTAAGCGATTTGTCCCTTAAGCGATTTGTCCCTTAAGCGATTTGTCATCAGAGCGACTTGTCATCAAAGCGATTTGTCAAGGACTGAGATTTGTCTATTCCTGGGATTTGTCTCTAAACCTAACATACAAAACCCTTGTTTTAAAAGCCTAGTTCGATCCGCGGAACATGGGGTATATATAAAGAATTAGGGAATATCACAAACTCAACCATAACACCATATATATCTTTACCACCAAATCATCTCCTAGTTCCCTTACTACATCCTATTTCTCACTCTCTTACGGTTTGGTCTTGATTTTAGTAAAATCCCGTGAAAGATTAAATTTCTCGATTTTAATCACAGACTTGTAAAATCCCGTATACACAGCAACATCATGTCTTACACTCCTGATTCAGTGATTTCAAAAGTGCTTAAATTGTATGATGTTGTGGACAACAATGATAATGAATGCTACACTGAACGATTAAAGATGTTTGAATTAATCAATAAGGATGTGAGATCTTCATGTTCAGAGTACAATGAGAATGAATTGCACTTGCTAATGCTACATAATGCCATGCAAAAGGAATGTTGCATTATACCCTATCAACAACTTCACTCACACCTCATGTTACTTCTACCTTTTGGTATGGAACGAACGTGCAAGTTCTCTCTAATACAATGTGCAAAAGATGATAAAAGATGAAATTTGTGATTTAATATGAAATTTGATAAAAGATGATCGTTTTGATTCAATGTGCAAGTTTTCTCTAATATGTGCTAAACTCTTTCGTATATCGATGCACATATTGAGGGGGAGCGAATGGTTTCTATTGGCAATCGTGAAAAGTACTTCAAAAACCTCTTGCCTCTATGTGCAAAATGATTTTCAAATATCCAATGCACATATTGAAGGGGGAATTTACCAAGAAAATCAAATGGCTTTTTCTATGGAAATTGTGATCAAGAAATTATTTCAAAGAACTCTTGCCTCAATGTGCTAAACAATTTCAAAATCATATGAACATATTGAGGGGGAGCATTTCTAAATGATCAAAACAATTAAGGTACAAAATGTTTTGATTTTATATCACAAGTACCTTGATTGATTTTCCAAATGATTTTTCAATTGGTTTCAAGAAGGAAAGAACAATACCAAAAGACCGACCAATTTACTTTATGCATGGTGTTATAAGGATGGTTAGGTTAGGTACTCGTTCCCACGATCCCGCCAGAGCCGGAGGGATCTACCCAGGGAAAATCCACTAGATAGTGTAGAAGTCCTTAGGTATGATGAAAAAAGGAGAAAAGTGAGATATGGGAAGAGTGCGGATTGAGAAAGAGCTAGAACTGGAATAAACCCAACAACGTTCTAGTAATGAAGTCTCGGTAAGCACTGAAGGGGTTGAAGAATGAAAAAGAATTTAATGTGAAAAGGGTGAAAAGAAATAGCCCTCCAATAATTCAACCTTAGGGAAGTAACCGGGTTCAATACATATGCTACTAGTGGTTACCAAGGTAACACTGGTATTGAAGACAAGACGTCATGGACCCAGTGACGCACTGCACTACAACTTCCCAAGCTACTCAAGTTCCTCTTAAAAGGACTTGTTTCATTCTCACGGGGAACCTACATAATCTATCGACTTTCTCTTAGAGATTGTTGATATTGAAGAAGGAGACCCTCTCCCTCATCTCCGTCATAGGAAACCAAATGTGCACTATTGAGTCTAGAGCCAAGAGATCATCTACAATATCTCATTAGGACACAAAATTAATGAAGACTTGCTGTTTCACACAATGTGGAAACTAAGTATATATTGAGAGTCCTACGCATTATCCTTCTGGTACTACCAGAACATCTGAGTGATATGTAAAATATTCACGATGAAGATGGAAATCCTTCTAGAGCCAACATCAAACAAGCTTTTGGTGGGTGACATGTGAGATCTTTCCAAAAGATCAAGCTTGTGACAACTTGACAGAAACGATGGGGCGATTCACTCTTGAATCAACCTTGGTCCAGGAAAAGGATTGACGGATACCTTTGAAAAACCGGTCGGTGAAGTCAAAAATTGTTTTCTCTAGTACATCGACTGTGTATTAATGTTTCAAATTAAAAGGGGTATTTATGATTGAAATTTGATTTATCTTATAAAACCTTCGTCGTATTGCAAAACTCTTTCTTCAAGCAATACGCGATTGTTTTCAAATCATTTTTAATCAATCAGTAAATCTCAATTTGCTGGTTCACTCACTCTATGTTGTCTTCTTTGAGACGTTCCGGTTTGAGAACGGCTAGAGCAGCTCTGAAACCCCGTCGAGGAGATTCTTGAATTATACCGATCACAGGCGGTGATTTGTATCGATCAGCGGGAACCGTGGGCCGTGTACCTCAATTCAACGAAAGTGATCAAAGACACTTTCATGCGCTTTATTGCTAACTGTTGTATGCAGGGAAACCCGACGGTTGCAGCTGATCAGAATTGATAAGTCATTCCATAACCGCATGCTCACACATCACGTTCATTTTGAATAAATCATGATAAAAACATATCTTCATCAAGTGACTCTGATATTTTCGCTCCATGCTTCTGCTACACTGCTGGAAATATTATGAATCAACAAAAGCTTCAGCAACTCTGATGAGAAGATATCATGATCCAAAATGTGAGCATGTCGGTCCGAAAGTCACAACTTCACATAATGGCGATACTACAATGGATGATCCAGCGATTTGTTGTGGCTGATGATCTCTAACCTGGCTTAATGAATCACCAACGTGGATCGGACAAAGACCTCCACTAAAAGTACAAAGCGGTTGGACTTTGAAGAATCATCGCTAAAGCACAAAGATCATGGACATTGAAGAATTGAAGTCTGAGCTCGAGCATAAAGACAAAGATAGATTGCTTGGATTCAAAATGTAAATCATGGGGTGACCTCCTTGGGGAGATTGTTATGAATTGGAAATTCCATAAGGAAGTGTCGGTCACCCCAATTATTGTTTAGCATATCTTAGCTCGTAGACTTTACGTTATTTAGTAGTTATTAGCTTAGTTATTAGTTTAAGTAACACCGTGGAGGAAGGACGGTCTTTACCCATCAGATGCGATCCACGGTCCAAGGAGGACGTGTAGTATGTAACTATAAATACCCTCTACCTCCCAAGGTAGAAGGTTGGACCTTTCACTCAATCTAACCTTCTTTCTTTTGTTTACTTTCTCTCTCTAGAAAGGTTCCCATCTTCTACTTTCTCTCTCTAGAACTTTAAACTATTCGAACCATATTGTGTTATGTGATGTGTTTATGAAATCCAATATGTTACAAAATCAAATGAAGGATTGTAAGTTAAACAGGAATAAAAAAGCTTATAGTTATGCTGATGTTTTATGGTATGTGAATTTTATAGGTGACTCCAAATATACAGTGATAGATGAAGGTCACATTGAAGCCGTTGAATACAATGAAAACATTAACAAAGACATGTGGCCTGATATGGTTGATGTTGATGGAATGCTTAATGGTGAATATGCCTATAATAGTTATTTCAATGATGAAGCTTGGGAAGTGGATTCGGATGCGTACAGTAAAAGATCCGTATCCAGTAGAGATTATGATGATAGTTTCATTAATGACACTTCTATGGATTACGAAAAAACTGATGACTCCAACACCGACGACGATTTTTAAAATAACATACAAACCTTCTACAAGTTTTATGTTTCTTTAGAATTTTTTATTTCGAATAATTAAAGTTGATTCTTTTGATAGAACAATCAATTGTCAGAAATAATGTTTGATTAATAATAAAATTTCCCTTTTATTATCATGTTTTTGATCATTTACATTGTAAACAATTACATACTACTAAAATTGAATACTATTCTGCAAGTGTATGTCTTTTGTTTATTTTTGTATTAAGGAACATCAACCAACATATTGACCAAATTTGGTTTTGGTACCTTCAAATTGTATTAATTATTTAGCAAGCTTTTACAGATTGGGTAATCCGAAATTTTTTAGAAAAAACATACAACAAACACACAATCCAAATTACTTAAAAAGACCACTATGCTATACGATATTAATTTGAATTCAGTGGCTCGGTAAGAAACTGTTCAGATTCCGAAAAACCACGTGTTCAGGGTATTGTGTGACTTCAGAAGCTACAGGGAAAGATGTCGAAGTTGTAGGTTGTTTCTATGACCAACGCCATTGCAAATGTTAATTTTTGGTCATATGAAGTTACTAACAGATTATATATCCACTTATGATAATCAACAGATAATAAAATATAATTATCTATTGTAACTAATTATTTTGTTTCTTTATATTGTTATATTAATCAAAATTATTTTTATAAACAAATTTAACAAAAGATTAGCATCCAAAAATAATATCACTTATCCATTAAATATAAATAGATACGAAAACTAAAATTTTGACAGCATATGAACTAGGTTTCAAACAAAAAAAATGGAGGAATATGAACATGCAAGTGTGTCTGAGGAGCAACTACCAGCAACAAAAGATACAACGAGAACAGCAAAACCAAGAGGATGACCTCCAAAGTATCCAAGCGAACCAGGTACGCTGATATTGGAAAATAAATACATTTGTTTACATAACTGCGGAAAACACATAAACTAATTGTTTAAATATAACAGTGGACAGTAATAATGTAGAAATTCGTAGACCAGGTAGAAAGACTACATCATCTTTTGCTTCTTCATCTGAACCTGCAAGTGTCTCTGAGGAGCAACTACCACCAACAAAACATACAACCACCGTAGCACAATCAACAGCACAGCCTCCAAAATATCCAAACGAACAAGGTACGCTGATATTGGAAAATAAATACATCTGTTTACGTAACTGCGGAAAACACAGCAACTAATTGTTAGAATATAACAGGCGGCAGTAATGATCTACTAATTCGAAGACCAGGTAGGAAGCCTAACAAACATACATCATCTTCTGCTTCTTCATCTGAACCTGCAAGTGTCTCGGAGGAGCAATTACCACAAACTAAACATATAAGCAACGGAGCACAACCAACAATACAGCCTCCAAAGTATCCAAACCAACAAGGTACACTGATATTAGAAAATAAATACATCTGTTTACATAACTGCAAAAATTATAGAAACTAATTGCTCCAATATAACAGTTGACTATGATCTACTAATTCGTAGAGCAGGTAGAAAGCCTAACAAACATACATCATGTTCTGCTTCTTCAAGTAAGTAAACAAACATAAACATATTCACAGTTTAATTATTAGATCTATTTACGCAAGAAATATATGCTCAAAATTTAATCCATTATACTTATGGCAGCTATTAACAATGACTTACTTCATCCTACCATGGACACGCCTCCAAGCAAAAAAACAAAAACAGGTAAGTAAATTCCAATTTTTAATAACATAAAACAAATTTAAGAATATTGTATATTCTTAATAACAAACACCAACATATGCAGGTACAACGAATGAACCAGTCATTGCAACACGTCGACCAAGGGGACGCCCATCCAAAAACAAAACCCAACCAGGTTAAAAATACATGACAGTATCCGCAAACAATTATTAAAATTTTAAACAAAAAACTAAAATTAAAAAAAAAATTCATGTGCAACAACAATTCAAACAACGAGGTATCCCAAAGAGGATCAACCGATTAGATATTCGTCTAAGCGCAAGTCAGAAAGACTAAAAGACAAAGCCAAAGTTGTAAGACAAAAAATTACACATCATCAACTGTTGAGTGGAACAAACATAAATAATGAAGGTTTCATACAGAGCGATTCGTTTGTTGGAATTTCAAACGGTAGAAACACTATATTTTAAATTGCAACACACATCGTAACATTGTTTACACGTATTTAATATTAATGTTTATTGTTTGAGTAACTCGCATTGACAGATTACATTGATCACGGAGATGCCACTTTCCGATGTGCATCATGTAGCGCACTATTATGGCACGCTGAGAGTATGATAGGCAACACACATTCAACAGCGGATTCGTACTCGCTTTGTTGTAGCAGAGGAAAAGTAACATTAGGAGAGGAAGTGAAGACACCACCGAAATTGTTGATGGATCCTCTTAACGGAGAGCATCCAAAAAGCGCAACGTTCATTGAGAATATAAGGCGATATAACGTCATGTTCTCATTCACCTCTATGGGCGCCAAACAAGACATATCAGTCATTGATGGTCGTGGACCATATTGCTATAGGATACAAGGGCAAAATTACCATCAAATAGGTACTTTGTTACCTAAACAAGGAAAACCACCAACGTTTCCCCAACAATATATTTATGATCCAGAAAATGAGATACAACATAGGATAAACGGTGTCAGGTATGTACGAAACGCTGGACATGTTTTCTTATCCAATTATTTTATGCGTATTTTAAAAAACATTTTATTTAACGTTAAAATCAATTGTGAATTTATTATGCTTATTTTTAATGGCAATTACAGCAAATACGAAGAGACGTCATCAACCAACCATAAGCTGGACCACCAACTAACAGTTGTTTTACGAGACATGCTATATGGCATTAACCCATTGGTTTGTCAATTCCGAATGGCTGGCGAACGTTTTCAAACAGCCACTGAACAAAATAACTTTAAATTGCGACTTATTGGCACTAGAGAGCGCGACGGTAGAAATTATAACCTTCCAACAGCTACGGAGGTGGCGACACTAATTGTAGGAGATTTTGACTCTACAACAAATCAAAGAGACATCATTCTGCACATGAAAGAAGGGGGCCTCAAATGAATAAGTGAGCTACATCCTTCATATCTTGCACTCCAATACCCATTGTTGTTTCCGTACACTGAAGATGGATATCGAACAGACATATACCACTTTGGTATCACTGACAAAACAACAACAAACAAAAAGACCAGAGTAACAATGAAAGAATATTTTGCATATCGATTGCAAGAAAGACCAAATGTTTTCTCAATGGTTCGAATCTTGCAGCTATGCCAACGCTTTATTGTAGACGCATACACCATGGTTGAATCTGAAAGGATGTCATACATCAAAAACCAGCAAAAAGATCTAAGATTCGAGACATACACCAAATTAGCAAAATTATCCGAAGATGAAAACTTAGGAGTAAGGTTGAGAGGGAAAAAAGTTGTGTTGCCATCATCTTTTACAGGAAGCCCAAGATATATGATGCAGAATTTCCTAGACGCAATGACAATTTGCAAGGTTTATGGATATCCGGATCTTTTCATAACATTCACATGCAACCCAAATTGGCCCGAGGAAGAACGTTTTCTTGCGGAAAAGGGATTGAAATCTGAAGACAGGCCTGATGTGATAACACGTTTTTTTAAGCAAAAGCTAGACACCATGATGAAAGAATTTAAAGACAAGCATTACTTCGGACGACTAAAAGCAGGTACTTACATTTCTAAACTTGATAAAAAAACAAAAACACAATGTAATTAATACTACATTCTCTACTATCACTGACATTGTGTTATTCCCGCAGCTGTCTACACCATTGAATTTCAAAACTATTACTGACATTATGTTATTCCCGCAGTTTTCTACACCATTGAATTTCAAAAGAGAGGACTCCCTCATGCTCACATTTTGCTATTTCTGGAAGAAGAATACAAAATGAAATATCCAGCACACATCGATCGGTTTATTTCATCTGAGATACCGGACAAAAATGAAGATCTAGAACTGTATAAAATTGTTACCGAACACATGATCCACGGTCCATGTGGGCCAGATAGACCCAGCTGCCCGTGCACGGTAAAGAACAAATGCACCAAAAAATTCCCTAAGGAGTTTAATGATAAAACTTTCATTGATGAGTCTAGATATGCAATTTATAAAAGAAGAAATGATGGTACTACAATAAAAAAAGCGGGATCGAATTGCATAACGGATATGTTGTACCCAACAATCCAGGCTTACTGCGACGTTTTCAATCACATATTAACGTAGAGTGGTGCAACCAAGTGGGTTCCATAAAATATCTATTCAAATATATTAACAAGGGACCGGACGAGCAACGATTGCCTTTGGAAGATGAAGATGTCGATGAAATCAAAGATTATTACGATCGTAGATATCTGCGACCGCAAGCGAAGATGGTGGATCTATGGGTTTGACATACACTACGTGTTCCCACCAGAAAGATTACCTTTTCACTTACAAGGAGAGCAATATGTTATATTCGAGGCAACAGAAAGCATTGATTTTGCATTGGAAAAAGCTTCCGTGAATGAAACAAAGTTTGTGGCGTGGATGGAATGAAACAAAATTGACACAAAAGCTCAGAAACTTCTTTACCATGAGTTTCCAGAACATCATGTATGGAAGCAAGAAGAAAGGATCTGGGTTCCTAGGCAAAAGGCACGTGTATTGGACGCGTACATCAGGTACCACCTTCTTTCGGAGAAATGTTCTACTTAAGAGTATTGCTAAACAAGGTTAGGGGACCCACATATTGGAACGATATTAAGGAGTATGATGGTGTTGTTTATCCAACATATAAAGAGGCCTGTCAAGCACGCGGTCCATTGGAAGATGACAAGGAATATATAGATGGTTTGTTGGAAGCCACCAATGGGTACAGAAATTACTTGCGGTCTTTTTATGTGATGCTACTTATGATGGATAACATGTCTAGGCCTGAGATTGTTTACGAAAAAACATGGCAAGAAATGGCAGCAGACGTTATACATATCGAGCGAAAGAAAAGAAATGACCCAGGTATGAGAACAACTTCCACCTTCTACTTAAAAATGACAAAAACAAATACATCTTCCAGAACACTCCACGGCTAAATCACCAAAACACTCCTAATGTTGTTTAGCAAGCTCATCTAAAAAGGAATTACAGATACAAATGCCTAAAAACCCATGTCTAACATTCAACTAATATTTCATTCAAAAACAATAAAAATCAAAGATAATACTTACACGTAAATGTAAACGCATCCAACAGATAATACGTTTCGGGAGATAAGCACGGCTTAGTGGAGAAATAAGTCATCTGAAGCACACACTACACAGATGTGCTCATTGTCCAATTCCCTGCACACATACAATAAAAGTCAAAAAAACAAGGGAAAATGACACAAATAGACCGCACGCCCTGATTCATATCACTTTATGGACCACTTTGATTTAAATTTGAAAATAGACCGAGGGCAACCGCTGTCATTGAGCAATTCAACCACATTGCAACAAGTATCCCGTATGTGTAAGGTATTGTTTTTTTGGCAACTAAAAAGCGCCGGGCAACCGTATTTTTATCAAAGGATATTTTCGTCATTTTACATAATATTTGTCAAGTACAGGTTCCTTTAAACAACTGCTATCCATCTCAAAAGTACATTCAGCAATAGCCATTCCCTTTAAACAACTGCTATCCATCCTGCTTCTCTCCACCTCCCCTCCTGCTTCTCGACACCTCCTACTTCTCTATGATTCATCTCAAAACAGATGGCCCGTTATAATTGATGGGGGAACCATCCGCCTAATCTGTACCAAGGATGTGTTTGAACGGTGGGCTGTGAAGAAAACGGCAGCGAACAACAACTTCCATTTCGATAACAAATATCCGTTGACTGATGGTTATTGTCCTGGATTTACACCAAGGAAGGGATGTGGTGTTGATCCAAATGAAGTGCTAAATACAGTTGATAGCGTTTTATGCCACTTCAGCAAGATTGCACAGGTCATGACCCTTTATATATCTAAATTATACTTTCAATTTCAGTGTTAGTAAGCTGTACAAAGTTTATTAAGTATTTTAATTTATCTTAATTAGCTCTTGCCAATAAAGATATTTGAATGATTTTCTGCAGGTTCAGACGGGACAGGGACAAATTGGTTCTAAGGGTGCAACCAGTGGTAAGTCTTGAAGTCTTGGAGTAGCATCTTATTTGGGGTGTCATTTTTTATGTAGATCCAAAAAAAATCGGTATTTGGCAAACACATAACACAACTTAACTTTGAAACCAGTAGTACGTTTAATTGTTTAATAAAAATACTATAACAAATTTCTTCTTTTTATGGCCTTGAAACCATTATTAATGTGTTTTTTTCTTCACAAAATAGATAATACTCAAGAACGAGGAAAGTTAGCCCATAACATAAGTTCTTCGCTGGAAGGTGAGAGTTACTTATTTCTTTTTTATATCATTTGTGTGGTGTAGTGAAAAAGTGCACAAATGTAGCTTTTTTATGTTCAAAATAAGACCAAAGATCTACCAACATAAGTAGACAGATAATCCAAATTATGGCTTTTTACTGCTGAAGCCTGAAGGTGTATCCTTAAATATTGTGGGTGGTTTTAAAAAACATCTAAAAATATTTGAAAATGTTAGTGTAATGTTAAAAATTATAAAAATTGAAAACAAGATAAGAGTTGGGATAGATAAGTTATGCAGCTAAATTAAGATTATGGAATCAATAAGGTAAACACTAATAAAGATATTTTTAAATCTTTTTATGTATTTGAATTGGGTAATACTTACTTTTCAAACGAAATCTGTGAGTCGATATCTGATTTTTTTTTTAAATATCCTTGTTTCATTACTACATCTGTTAAGGGGAGTTTGGTTATAATTCATCTTTTATTGATCTAAATTTGTTAAGGGGTGTTTGATTACAATGTTTTATTTGGTTGAACTTCTTTAAATTACTTCGTTAAAGCCACCCATAGTATACAAGGAGGAAAATCAGCATTTGTATCATGAGAACTGAAACTTTAGATGAGAACTTAGTTTGAAATGTTGTGGCCCTTATATTGGAATCAGTTATGCTTTATTAGTACTTAACTACTTATTTGGGTAGTTCATATCCTTAATCCATCTAGCACTTATTCCTACATTTAACACTCTTTAAGTCTTTAGTTCTTTTGAGAAATCATTTACTGGTTTTCTCACAGCCTAAGTAGCACTAAAGGGCATGTCTGCTAACTTATGCATTGCACCCTTCACTAAGTCTGTTGCACTGAACGTTGTGAAAGACGCTGGTTTGATTTTCCAAACTAACATGCTAGTGACGAGTCTTGTGCTACTTTAGATGGTTTTTTAATCACCCCATTGAAGTCATAAAGTCATCACTCATCTTTTACGATGACTGTCATAAGCATATTTGACATAATTAACATTGCTTACACAACTTGCAACTTTTTCCCTCTTGTAGATATTTTAGTAGTGCAACTGAGTCATGTAGTTCGTTATTCAGTTTTATCGATTCCATGTATATACATGTGTAGGGGCATGACCAAGGGAAGGCGATAGCAGCTACCAGTGAAAAGAAACAGGATAATTGCAGCCAAGTACAAGAAAAAAGGCATGTCATCATATCTCATAGTACATATTTTCCTGATAAGTATATGACTGTAGGTAAAACAAAGTATGTTCTCTCCGCTCATGGGTTATATTTTTTTAGGGTCCTCAAGAAACAAACAGATGGTGGGTCATCTGTGATTCTTATTAAAAGCATTCCAATAACTAATAAAAAGGACATGTCAGGCATTTCAAAGAGCTGCGTGAAATTGCAGAAATAGTACAAGGCTAGATAAGTTATTTAAAAGATCCGGGTGGTGGAGAAGCTAAGCAACTCTAGATGAACCCATATCTTGATTAGTGGCATGGGCGGAAGTTTATTTGCTTTGTTTTCCAAATGAAGTCCAATTTCAACTGGTGGATAAGGCTGATTCATTTATTATGCGAGATTGCTCTTGCGAAACAGATAGTTCTTCTTTCTTTTCTTTTTTCTCCTTTTTTGAATTTAGAACTTTTCAAGTTTCACAATAGAATGCTTGGTCCCTGTGAAAGAATTGTTTTTGAGCCAAACCAGAACTATGTTTGTTGCCTGGTTTGTGTGTTACTTTACCAAGTTGGTTGTGATGCGCTTGCCTCATTACTATAGCAGAGGAATGCAATGACCATTTTCTTTCATTGACCCACAGTTTTATTGATGCATGATTGCCTTTTTTTTTTATATTGTTGTCATCTCCTTGTGCTTCACCAAGTGATGCAAAATGGATTATGTTCTATCCATAATAGAGAAAGAGGTTATTTTTCTAACAAGTGTGTGGGCTACATTAATCAGTTCATGGAAACATATTCTGTGTTGTCTCTAGTGCGGTTGTGGTTTCTTACGGTAGGGATTCTGAAAGGTTCCCATTTTGAGGACTACCGGCCACAGACCAAAACCTTAAGCATGTAAGGTAACAAATTGGATTATTAGGCATAAGTCATTTGTTCTTATTGGATTTGTATTCAGTTTTAGCCTATATCCCATATCTTGCTTAATTCAGCATAATATTGTATTTAACCTTATTTTCATTGCAAGACATGTTATGTAATATACACACAAATACTTTTAAATCGTCCGAAATGGCTTGGCTTAACTTGCATTCGTGTCCACCTGTCAATCGAGGATTTTTCATTTTATATCGATCGTAGTACCTCAGTTTTAGATAACAGAGCTTTGGGGTTTGAGTATCTCGTTTTAAGGACGAGAAGTTATATTACAGTTTCTCATTGCAAGCTTCATGTCCAGTTTGAATTTTGTTTGTTTATGTTCTATGCAAGTCTGATTCTAAAAGGAATTTTAAAACGACTTTGGCCAAGCTATTCAAGACAATCAGTAGCTCAAAGAGCGAGCAGTATCTTGTAGCTGAACACAACAAAATTAGGGAACATTGTAGTGTAACCAAAATTCAACTATAAAAGAATAAATATCCAAACCGAATATAAAAGAATAAATATCCAAGCATATAATTAGGTAAATGCACATCTAAACAAAAGTGTATTTTCAACTTTAATCCACTCATATCAGAATCCACATAAGTTATGCAGTCAAGAATCTATCTTACATAAGAGAATGATACCCAACACTAGAGCATTACATAAGAGTCTAAAGATTGGCTACAGACACTTGAATGGAAACAAAAAAGGGGCCATCAGAAAGTCTTTGTTCGGACTTTTCCTTACAATTTGCAGGGGGGCCTGATTCATTGACACAGCCGGGTGATCATATAATAAAAAACTTGTAATTAATATTCCTCGTCGGCATCATCAGTGTAAGCATTGTAGTCTTGGTCATCACTATAAGCCTTCTTAGTGTAGGCATTTTCATTATCTGAATCCTCGTCATAAGTGTTGTCATTGTATGTGTTTTCGTCACTATCACTGTCGCTATCTAAGTTATCTATACGGTTGAAAGACTTAAGAATGCGCTGATACTTTTTAGGGCTATCATAGTATGTCGGGGTAAGAATGCTTGCTTTTTCCAACCAATATGGATCTTGTGGAATTCTGGCTCTGAACTTCTGATAAAATTTAGCGAAATCATACATTATGGTCCTTATACGAGGACCTTTTTACCAGCTAGAAAGTCAAAGGCATCTGTTATGAAGAGCATAACTTGGTCACCCGCAATGATGTACAAGTACTGAAAACAGATACACCAATAGTTACTTCATTAAAGCAGCACATCAAAAAGATTTTTAAGGTTTTACAAGATGATTGCGTTCTTCAGAAATATGAGACCATTCAGAATATGAATGGGTCGATTTTAGTTAAGTTTTATCTCAAGTGGGTCAAACAAAAAATTCAACTATAAAGAAAATGTATGCATACAACTGAGAAAAATAATGTAATTATTATTGAGGATTGTCCAAAGACATCGCTCTTTATCTTTTTTTGGGAAAATTGCTCTGCATATTTACCTATTTTACCATTAGCAATAACTACAAAAGGCTGGTGGAAAAAATTTAAGTTCCGCAAGTTTTCAAACCTTTCTTGACTATAAGGTATATGATCATTAGTCGTAAACATGTACCCAATTAAAGTCAGATGTTGCTATTTTTAAAAGCATTTGAGTACATATTTCAGCTAACTTTATGATAACATTACTTATTTGTATGAGGGATCATAATGTTTGAATTTTTTTTTTTTTTTTAGCTTCCAGGCCAGAAAACAGGTGATTTGACCAATATTCCCATGTATTAATTTGTTATCGTCAATATTCTGTAACGGCTAATGAGTTGAGAAAATCATATGCTCAGCTTTTGGTGAAAGGTATACTCATAAAAAGTGATTAATACAATACACACGGTACAGTCACGGGACTGCTTATATCACCGGTTAGGTAATGTGTCAAAACCAGATTGGATTGCAACAGGACCTTTTTCTTACGGGTTTAAGTTGACACACTAACACTATTTTGCCCAATTTAACAAATTCACGTATGACAGATGTTATAACAATATTAATACAATACTAATAAAAAATAGTTGAGAAAACCGATTAGGAGGTTGTAGGCAAAAACTATATAATCTAGTAGTTGACTTCACCCTATTTTGATTCATTTGACTCGATCCTTTATCCAAATGATCAACTTTGACCCTTTTGATTTATAGCACAACCAAAATCAACCCATATATTTAAAATTTTAAATAAGGATAATTCTTTAAACTGTCGTGAAAAAACCAGAAATAGTTGATTAAACATATTACCAGAACAATAAGCACAAGGATTGCCAAAGTCGCTTGCAGTATATCATCCAACATCCCAACAAAGCCTTCGTCCTCTGGTCCACCAAACCCGCCACCGCCACCACCGCCGCCGCCACCACCTGGAGGATCTCCCCCGTCATAGTAATCTTGTTTCTCCATTTGTTGTCTTAGTACATCCTCTAGTGACTGTTCCTTCTTAAAACTGCTCATAGCATTTTCAATAGATTTCCATGGGGAAGCCTGCTAAGAAATTTAACTTATTTTGATTCATATTATGTCTTTATCATAATGTAACTTCTTTTAGCTGTGATTAACACATATACATTTTGCTAAAACCGAGAGACACAAAAGACATACACACATATACATGTTCAACACAGAACACATATCGTAATCCTAGGTAAATAAATAATGCAGCAACAAATAACAACAATCAATGCTTACGTGGCAACTCAAGGTCAACAAACGCCAACATATTCTCCTGTGCAAATTCAGGTACTGAATACCGCGCATTCTAACAAAACTAGTTAAAATTACACTCTAATCAAACCTCGACCGCTTCATTTCTAACCTAATCTCACAATTCCAGCTCTAATTACACTAGCAGTGGTACCCGATACCACTAGCAGTGGTTTCGAGAAGCCTAGCAGTGGAAACGAATTAAAACTAGGAGTGGTTTCCATGTTTGGTCGCATAACATGGCGACAATCACCCAATTTGTCTAGTGCTTCTAAAGCTCAACCTGAATGGGTAACCTGGTCTTGAAGATCTTTAAGAGGGTCAATCTCTCTGACCACTTCATAACCAAAAAAAAAACATTCAGGCATTTCATCAAACACTTACTATACACCTTTTTTTATTAAAAAAACTCACCCAGTAATGAACCAATTAAAACGAAGAATGATTACCTTGTCAGCAGAATGAAAACCACTAACAACCATCTGAGATGTATCTGGTAGAGGTATAACCCTGGGATTGAGATGTATCTGGTAGAGGTGGCGTCAGGTGGTGGTGCCGTCGTGTGTAAAATTTATGTACTGTCTCAATTAATGTATCTGTTAACCTTTGAGGTGTGATTGTTTATGTGGGGGAGAAAGAGGTGTGAGTTATGTAGTGGTGAGTCTGATTTGTGTGATTCTGTGATTTTATTTTTAATTGAAAATGCAAAATGACGAAATTATTCTTGTGTATAAATACAAGTTGCCCAAAAATATAAAGTTGCTCAAAAAACAATACTTTACAATACATGACATATACTTTCAAAATACGTACTTGTGTCATAAATTGTCGGACACATGGCAGCCCCTGGTTGGGTCCAAGAAAAGCGGTGGGCAACCTGTCTATTTTCGAATTTTGAAAAGACGTGGTCCATAAAGTGATAAGCCTCAGGGCGCGCGGTCTATTTGACTAATTTTCCCAAAAAACAATCGTAAAAATACACCATACTAACACATACTTAGCAAAGTATAGGATAATAACAAAACAAACCTTAAGCTCCAGATTTCACAACGGCAGCGCACAAAACCAACTCTGCCGCATCAACAAACAGACCAGATATATATCAAGTGACACAAACATTATACGATACCCAATAAAGGAACAACTTTCAAATTTCCACCATACAAACAAAGCTATGCAACATAAAAAAAGACATCATAATAAAATCTAGTGTTGTTACACATACAAAAATACAATCCAACATCTGATGCAATGCCATTTTAAAAAAACACAGCGTCTCTAAAACAAAAGCTGGAAAATGCGTTTAAAACAGTTAACCGACAACCAAAAAAAGGAATACAAAAACAAAATACAATAACACGTCATAATAGTAAAATGTTAGAATATTTTACAGAACCAGGAACCACGTCCTCCAAATACACAACCATACTTACAGATTACACAACCTTCAAATAGTACCATACATCCACACAGATTGCTTAAATATAAATACATAACTAAATATTCACAGACATAACAATCCCTTTCAGAAATATTTGACCACACACTTAAACAACTTAAACCATACGACATGAACTTTCACCCAACAACCAAAACGCAAAAGACTTTGTAGATCTTCTAGCCTATACACCAACCACGGGGACTCTGACATTCAGCATATATGGAAGATCGGAAATGCAGGGTTTTCACCTTCTGGAGCATCCACCGTATAACCATTCCCAACGATTTAAACCCGATCGACCGAGTATGGGAATCGACATGAATCCGCTTAATGCCTTCCACCGCCCATACACATTGACATGGTTAGTCCCGGTAGGATTTTCGGGTGAAATTCCATACGACACGGAATTCGCCCCTGTACTCTCGTGTATGATCAAAGTCCTATTGTAGATGTGCATAGGGTTCTCCACTTGGAATGACGCAGGAATGGCCTGGGACAAAATTACAATTAAAACCAATACGGATGCCACAGCTTAAAAAACATCAACTGCATCGAGAAATAAAAAACATACAAACCAATCTGCTTTTTGCTTGAATACGGCGTAACTCTTATAAAAGCTCCTGTGACCTTCTCCAAAGTGATCCATGTGGAACGGCCAGTAGCACACATGTTTCATCCTATCATCCTCTACATAAAACAACTGTATAATTACTACATCCTAAAACAATTACGCAAACAAGTGTAAAAACTTTGGGCTCGAAAAAATAAATAACAAATTCAACTTACGCCTTTCATCCCCCATCAACTGAAGTTTTTGCCTTCTTAACGTGGCTGCTCCTTTGAAAACCGGATCGAATAATACTCCCATCGTCACCGAATGCATCAAACCGTAATCTCCTCGCCTCGTTTTTGTCAAGACACATAATGTCCCGGCTTCAAGGCCAACGATTCGATCATCGCTAAATGAATCAAGAACCAACCGAAAATCAAGACTCCCGGCTTCACGTCGCACATTACACCCAAAAGAAACACCATTTACAACAACTCTTATTTCATCCTCCTCTCCTAATCCCAACATGAGCTCACCAGGGATTGTCTGTAAACGACATAAAACACAAACATTAAACAAAATCTTATAATTTTCAAACACAATAACATACGTAAACATAATGTTTATAAAATTAATAAAAAGATAGCATTAAACTACACCACCTGAAGCACGTGCGGGTACGGCAATACTGAAATCCTAAACCTAGAAAATGAAGAAAAAGGCCCTTCATAACCACAAGCTTCTTTTCCGTTGCCATAGTAGCCAGTGACGTAGAAGCAATCGTTCCCTTCCTCGACAAAGTGTAAAACTTCAACCTCCTCATCAAGGTATCGGTTGCAAAACTACCTCCATTTCTCGCCATACAGGTACCATTGCCCATAACGTGGTGTCTTCAAGTTGACTCGAAAACGATAACTATCCGAGCTGACAATATAGACGTGGTCACTACCATTATAACCTTCAAAATTATAAACAAACGGAAGGACCTGCAAAACAAAAACAACGTAGCTTAATGAAATTATAAAACAAACAAGACCCGACCATAATCAATACCCACGTTCTAAAAAAACAATCAATACCTGAGAATCAGGAAAAGTAAAAACGTCCAGCATTGTAACAAACTCAATAGCCATTTTCCTACAAATTTAAAAAAAAAGTAAACCAACATAACAAACCATGATACAACCAAACTAACAAGATGTTAGAATCACATAACAACAACCAAATTATTACAATAAATGATAAACAAACAAACTCAAAATAATCTGGTATTTTCAATTTCCACCATATTTTTAAAATCAACTTTATAAACTAAACAAGGTTTACAGGTAACTTATTAAAATGTTTCATCTCACCATTGTGCTTATCTAAACACAACAACAAATACCTCATACAGATACTTACAAAACTGCATATCTAAACACAAACAATACTACGTGACCATTGACATTCATAGTGAACACGATATCTATGTCAAATTCCACATTTGAAACAACAACTTATCAAACTAATCATTTGCATATTACATCAAACTACATAATTGTTTAAAAAACATGTACCATAACAACATGTATTCTAAATTATAATTTAACTTCTAGCTTAAAACATCCCAACTTATAGGCTCAAAAATACCATTGATAATCCTCACCTTGGACCTTCGTAGACTACTACTCAAATTAAAGACATAACATACAGAATCTAAAAGTAAACTTCAAAACCTCAGTCATCTATCAATATTGCAGAATAGCTTACGACAAGCGTGTTGTAAGTATAAAACCAAAAGGACTACTGCCATTCATATATCAGATTAACCAAAAAAACTAAAATAAAAGTCAACTAACCAGTCAAACTAAAAAACCAACCACTCACAGGGCACTACTTAACCTTCTAAACTAACTTACATCAACAATGAAACCATTATCTACACATAATAAGTGAATAACACAAACTTTCACAACAACAACCAAACAAACCACTCAACATCAATTAGCTAAAAGTATTATACAAACATGAACATATATTCAAACAACATCTGTCAAGAAAATCATGTTACACAAAAAAAACTATTAAATTACCAAAACCCACCACATACTACAACAGCAAAAAAAAACCAACTATTTGTATTCAAAACATTATTATATCAAACACTTTCCACACATTCAAACCAAAATATATACAACACCAACAAAAACAGCTACAATTTTAAGGATTAAAAAAATTAGGCGTTTTTTACAATCAAAATCAAACAACTATGCAACATAAAAATCTAATAACAAACTATTTCAAAACATCATACCACACCTACTATTTAAAAAAACACAATCTTAAATAACGCACACTATTCAAACCGGTAAAGAAAAACAACATAACCTTTTTCAAAGAAAAAAAATACTACTAAACCAAAAACATAATAATTGTATGAATCCAAACACATTTTTGATTTGAATGGTTAAAAAAAATATCGCTAGATACCTGGATTGAGAGGCGGAGAATTGTTCGGAAGAAAATTAGGTAGAGGATTTATGATTTTTGAGAAACACAAAACAAAACAATCTATTTATTAAAACAAAGTATAATGGTTGAAAAAATATAGGTGAAATGATTGCCTATCTTCTAAGTGCAATGCAAATTGATATAGTGTGTAACATGCATAAATACATTGCATAAAAAACTAATAAAAAAAACATTAACATAACTAACCCATTTATTTCCATGTACAGACTTAGAGCTTACAGACATTGAGAGGAAGAATATATGTCTCACATATATTGAGCACATGCTACTTTGTAACAACAAAAGCTTAAAAAGTATACCAAACATGCCATACCCTAACGA
The DNA here is from genome assembly GCA_022545495.1 of Chrysanthemum lavandulifolium. Classification (NCBI taxonomy): domain Eukaryota; kingdom Viridiplantae; phylum Streptophyta; class Magnoliopsida; order Asterales; family Asteraceae; genus Chrysanthemum; species Chrysanthemum lavandulifolium. The sequence continues at coordinate 112,796,877 of CM040241.1, read as the reverse complement.
GATATTAACAATGGGCAATTACAACAGTTTGGTGTATGATGAGTTGAAATACAACAAAGACGAATTACGAATACACCACGGAACGCTCTACAAGACATTGACACACGAACAAAAAGACATATACCGAACAGTAATGGACGTTGTTACACATGAAAAAGGAGGAATGTACTTTGTCTATGGATATGGTGGGACCGGAAAGACATACCTATACAAAACATTATCCGCCGTATTAAGATCAAAAGGTGAAATAGTCATAAATGTGGCATCAAGCGGCATCGCATCACTTTTGTTAGAAGGTGGAAGGACAACACATTCTCGATTCGCTATCCCTATAAATGTGGTGGAAGATTCAGTATGTCATATTCCAGCCGGCAGCGACCTCGCGGAATTGCTAAGAATGTGTAAACTGATAATATGGGATGAGGCTCCTATGACACACATACACTGTTATGAAGCATTCGATAGAACACTAAGAGACATATGCAGAATGTCCACATTCGAACCATCAGAAAAAGTCTTTGGAGGTAAAGTGGTTCTCTTTGGCAGAGAATTTCGGCAAATATTACCCGTGGTTACAAACGGCAATGACATGATGTCGCATATGCATCGATTAATGCTTCATATCCGTGGCAACATTGCAAAGTAATGCATTTGACTATTAACATTAGGCTCGGAACAGATCAACTAATTCGAAGAAAAGAAATCCAAGACTTTGCGATTGGATATTAAGCATAGGAAACGCACGGTCGGTGGAAAGAACGACGGAGAAGCGACGGTTGAATTCCACGATGATATGTTGATACCCGATTCGCATTTACCATATTGCTACAATTATAGAACAAACCTACCCAGATTTGGTCCAAAACCTTACAACCCAAAATTCTTCCAAGAAAAGCAATCCTCGCACCAACTCATTAGCTTGTGGATATGATCAACGATCGAATGCTACAAAACTACCAGAGACTCAAAGACATACGACGACCACGACTCGCTTGGTACTATCGATATGGATTCAAACTTTAATGAGTCACTTTACATAACCGAAGTTCCTAAATAGCATTCAATTGCCGGCCTTCCACAACATTCTTTAACATTAAAATAGGCGCCCTGTTATGTGCATGAGAAACATAGATCAAACAATGGATTATGCAATGAAACTAGGCTTCAAGTGTCGAGGATGGGTGTCAACATAATAGAAGCCAAGATTATATCAAAGTGGAAGTGTAGGTACAATTTGCATAATTCCAAAGATGGTCTTAAGCCCTTCTGATAATAAGATGCCGTTTAAATTAAATCGTAGACAATTCCCAGTTGCATTGTGTTTTGCAATGCCTATTAACAAAAGTCAAGGACAAACATTAACACAAGTAGGATTGTTTCTAAAACGGCCGGTTTTTTCTCACGGGCAACTATACGTAACTGTTTCAAGGGTCAAAAGCGGAAAATGATTGAAGATTTTATGTTGTGATGAAGAAGGAAAGTACGCAAAATCAACAACTAATGTTGTGTACAAATAAGCTTTGTTTAGAATTTAAGTCCATTATTATATGACTTTAATACATTTTCATTTTCTACACGTTACAGACATCCGTACATTCATTACTGGAGTAAAAATTTTATATGACGTCTTATTAACCATCCATGAAGACCAAACAATTATTTATAATAATTTATTTTATTAAAAAAATAAAAATAAATAAACAAAATTTTGGATGATATACACTATATTTTGCTACATTGAAAAAAAAATAAAATAAAATAAAACTAAAATCTGTTTTACAAACAATTATCAAAAGCTTACAATTAAGTACATAACAGAGTGTTATTTATAACATTAGGTTACTAGCATGCTATTATATAATACTGTTAGTTGCCATCTAAAGGCAAGCCTAAACTTTCAGTACAAAACACAAAATATCAAACATAACCATTCCTAACAGATATTGTTAAACATGTCCAACCATAGTAGGTTTTAGTTATAAACATTGACAAAAACATTAAAGCCACCCATCTGATGTCTTAGCACATGTGAAATACAGGGATCACAACTTTGTTTCGGGAAGCCAACGAAGCACAGACATCTGGCACACGATCTACGAGCTTGAACCACACCATTTTATTGGCTTCCCAGTGACAGTAATGATCAACGTCCCTCCACCTGCAATTCATTGTCACATGGTTTTTGCTCTTTGGTCTGTCACTGTGGTGTTCGATGTCAACATCCACAAAGAACTCCATACCTCCAACGTATCGCAGAATTGCATTTTGGTATTTCCACATTTTACGTGCCTTCACAAAGTCATGCGGTATGTTCTGTATTAATATGAAAAGTATTGTGATTATAAAAAAAAAAAGTAGCCATATGTAACTCTAAATAACAATCAGCTGAATAACAACATGCATCAAAAGTCATTACAGACTCCTAACATCTAATGTTGGTCTATATAATACAAAGGTATTTCATGAATTTACATAATATCATGTTACACCGAACATAACTTATCTTAAGCATACCAGCAAGATTAGTAAGTACAGAACGACATTGTTTCCATGCCATTCGGGAATCCTTTCTTAAAAAATATACGGACAAAGGCAGGTTCATAGAAACTAATCGCACTTCCTACTCAACAAAAGTTATGTGTTATCGTTAACTGCACTATACTTACCATAAACATTTCACACTCAAAAATAGTCGCGTATATGTTTTAAGACATATCACAATATACTCTCTACACATAATACTATAAACTCAGATGCATTACATATGTCCCTCAATATAAAGGATAATAACGGAAATGAAAATCTGAATGCACCACTTACCAAACGACTACGTTCTGTCATGTACGCAAGAATTGGCGCATAAAAACAATTCTTCCAATCTTGATGCTCTGTATGGCCTTCCCACTCACACATGTGTGACATCCTTTTATCTACATCAATCATTTAAAACAAAATTTCAAACAAGTATATCATCTTCAAACGTTTTGCTTTCTCAAAACAATTACACATTATGCGTATATTATCATTACCATACCTCCATCTATAGGGCTTTTCAGGAAAGGCTTTCTCCAGTTCAGTACCATATGTTCTACAATATTATGACTGTGGAAAACTAGAAAGGGTGGTTGAATAGTTTTGCCAATTAAAACTTCCTTTTAATCTATTTAGATCGACTTATGTCAATCTATTTGGATGTGTGTGTTGGATGTTGATAAACAAGCATATATAAGTATGTAATGAAAAGATAAGAGTAAGAAGCACAAAACCACAACGCGAGTATTTATAGTGGTTCGGCTACAAGGACACCTTCCTTGCCCTACTCCACTCCCCGAGTTACCTACTTGAGAGTTCGTAAACACTACACCAACTCCTTATGGCGGAGAAGCCTTCACAACGTCACCTACCTTTTTTCCGGTGCTAGGCTAACCACCGGGTTCTTTCACTCCAAGGTGAACCACACCTATCACAGCGTCGCCTACCCTTTATACGGTGTTAGGCTAACTACCGGGTTCTTTCACACCAAGGTGAACCACACCTACACAACGTCGCCTACCCTTTATTAGGTACTAGGCTAAGCACCTAGTTCCATTGCAATGGAGGAACTACTACCCAACACTACACCAACGACTAATCCAAAAAGAGACCAACTCCTTTTTACAACATCATCAAGGATATCAATATCCTTGGATCCAGTACTAATCTATCTTGTACATCGAAACACACCATATCGAATGTACATCTAAGGCACCTTTCACTAATGCCTTTAACTATATCTTCAAGACACCCTTCACTAATGCTTCTAGTCTTGACTTCTAAGCACTTATCACAAGTGCTTATGATATGGACGATGGATACCCTTCACTAATATCTTCGTCTTGACACTTGAGACACCCTTCACAAATGTCTTCAACACTTCTTAGAAAAGAAAAACAATCATCAACAAGAAGACTTCAGTAGTCTTGATGATGAGGAAGCATGGCAACTCATGGACTTGAGCTTGCTCGACTTCAAAGGTGGTGATCTCGCCTTTAAGAGAAACCTAGAAGATCACACAAAAACAAAACTACAAACATAGATCTCTTGGATCTGATGTCATGCAATGGGTTATGGGTCATGGGCTTTGGGTTGTACCCAACTACATTCAATGTATTTGCCCAATGGGTTATGATACTTAAGTTTCTACCCATTTATATTACCCAATATACTACTTACTAGTTATGTGTATATTTTACCCAAATATGTAAACACTAGTTGTTGTACATATGTAATATTAAATCATAAAATCACTTATACTTGTTTTAGTGTTTTACTTTTGTTGTTCCCTGCTCACTATCGCTTAAGACAATTTAAATATATAAAACAAGTTAATAGTGAACTATGACCGAAATTAACATAAGAAAACACACCAAGTAATTTTCAACATAATATTCTCATTAGAAATAAATCAACAAAGACACGCTACCCAAGTACTTGCGAATAGTACTTGGGATTGAAATGACAAAGTTGGGTGACCTCTCTAAGCTCAAAGCTAAGTCCGAGCACAACTTTTAGAGCTCACCGAGCTATCTCAGAACTAAGTTAGATTTGGAGGAGTGAAAAGATGGCTCATGTGTGTGTGTTTTTTACAATTCACAAGCTTAACCTTTTCACTCCATCTCTTATGCTATTTATACATGTATGATATTTGACTCTTTCCTAAGTGACAACCGACATCATACGTAAGACAAAATATCGATGTATTTTGTCTCACACAAAGACTATTCTAGGTAAGAGACAAGACTACTTTCCTAAGTTCGATGACACCGAGCCCGATCTTTGCCATTCGTGAAAGTTGACTTTGGTTGATAAGGACTTCGCCTTATCCGATTCAAACTTTTCCCGCCTTGTCCCGCTCTTTCTTCGCCTTAACATCCTTCGCCTTCTACTCAGCTTTGTCTTCGTAAGAGTTGGAGAGTAGTTTAGGGATTCAAATGAGTTATTGTCATCACCACCGAATCCATCATCTTCTTCTTGACCCGCCTCACCCTTAAGTTCCGCCCATCGAGTGGAGAGACTTCTTCACGCCTGCATCGAGTATCCCGAAGATGACTCACCGAGAGGCTATGCACTCAAGGACTTGATTAGTGTTAAACGGACTAAACACTTGGGCTATTTTCTATTCAAATCCTAGATTAAGGGTTTGGGTATTTACTAAACCCAACAGCCTCCCCTATTTGATATACAAATAGCCTAGTGGTTGATCGCTGTAAGTGAGCAAGAGGCTTCTTCTTACATCGAATGTACTAATGAATACAATGAGGAACACCGAGTAAATGAATAAAACATACATCGCTTATTGATCGATTACATAGTTCCTATTACTAGTACAAAAGATAAACAAAATGATGTCAATCCGTATGGATTCCCAATGCTTCAAGCTTGACCTTTTGGTGATGAGTGTTTCTTTGTCGATGGTCTCTTATCTTGGCATTCGTGTCTTGGCGTAACCCGATGTTTGCCGGGTTTGAATTTGAGAGGCCACCGGTATGTAGCTCAAGATTGCACCACACCACCGATCAATATCACTCCATCTTTGAAAAGGTGGTTTCCATAGACATCAATGTGGAATAGCCCTCTTCGTGCTTCTATCACTAGACAGCTCACAAATTTAACCCTTCAGCAGCCCTCGTTACACTCCAAATCCGTGCACTTTAATCTCGTGTTGAACTCAACTCTTCCTTTGCCGCTGGATGATTGTGGTTGAGATCCTTGAGGTGCGCTATATGGCCCGAATTCCCAAATAATGGACAATCTCTCGCCTTTCATATCTTTTATCGAGCATTTTCATCGTGTCCTTAACCACCGTGATTCTTCTTCTTTTCAATGATCGGGCCAAGCTCATCAAGTTCAAGATCCCAAAGTCGTTGAATTTGAGGATCATGGACCTCGGTGTCTTTATCAACCCTCTATAGACATTCATGGCCGTGGTTTGGTATTGGGATGATTCTCGACATCCGTGATTTTTTCAGAAGCCTTCGCTTGTCATCGCCCGCTTGTACTCCTCAATTCGCTTTGCCCGAGAGCTTCAGCTTTTCTTCTTTTCTTCCACCGCTTTTCATTGCACCATCCGAGCCGCCGAGCTTCCTTGAACTTTTGCCCCGCTCGACCCTTTTCAAGTTTGCTTGATCTAATCCCATATTTTCGCCTTCTTCTACGACTACCTTTTCCAAGGCTTTTCTGCTCCTTTTATCTTCCTCATCTTGTTTCAACCTTTTTCTTCTTTAGCAAGGTGTTTACTTAGTCGTTGTGGTGTGAGCAGTATTCAAAGGTCGCCGATTTTATAGGGAATCTTCTCGTGCTCAAGTTGCCATCTTGCCTTTTCCTTTGTCCCGGCCCGAGGAAGATGAAGTTGCTACCAGGGGTGGTGGTGTTGTTGTTATTGGAGTGATTATCGCGTGTTGTTGTTGATGATGTAGTTGGTGGGATTGATGAGATAGGTGTTGCCGAGACCGGTGGGGATGATGAGATTTGTGCCACCGATGATGATCGTGTTGGCTCCCCAAGGTGAGAAGGAGGATCTTCAAGAATATTCTCCCCTCAACTGCTGCCGAACTTCAGCCGAGGGCAAGAGTTGGAGTAGATGCCGAGGGGACTGAGTCGCTGACCTTTGAAGGCCTCGATAAATTTCGTGATCATGGCCTTAATCTCTCAAGTATCTGCTCAATACCAAAGGACCTTTGCATCTAGATTAGCTTGAGAGATCTCTAATGCAACAACCCGGGACCAAGATTCCGTGCCATAGAAGATGAGGCCCGAGCCATAGCAGACACCGAGTGTTCAAAGAGTCCACCGAGGTCCAAGAGTCCGAATCAAGATTGGAGACCCCAACATTGGCGTAGTTGAGCATTTCAATTAGTTCACCATTGAGATGAGTTTTCACATACACTCAGTGGCCTCCAAAGACTTTGGTATTGAGTGCCGGGTCTTTTTACAACGTCCCCGATTTCATCAATTGTAACCCCACAAGTTTGAAGATGCTTGAGGAACTTAACCAGTTTTCATCCACCGATCGTGTTGGTACATAAGATCTCGATGCTCATGAACATTTTCGCTGAAGGTGAGCACATCGATCAAGATCGCCAGAGTGGGCAATGGCTTCAAAGTGTTGATCCCAAAATTGTTCAAGAACCCCAAGATACGCTTCCTTGAGGCTTTAGTGATCCATCGAACCACCGCCTTTCAAAGGATCGGAAGAATATTGTCAAACCGGTTGAATTCCCCGTAGTCGGATGAAGAGGAGTCTCGAGTCATTATCTTCGTGGTGAAATGGTGACTCGGTATGCTCCTTTGGATCAGCCGAGGCTCTTGTTCACCTTGAACCTCGGCCCATTTCTTCTCCACCGATAAGATTTCATCATCGCCTCAAGAAGCTCATCTTCGTAAAATAATATCCCAGTGACATCGCAAATGCTAACTGTGGATTGTTGATGGGTTCCATATCGCCGGGTGGTATGTTTCCTCCGAGTCTTTGTCCCCTGCTGACCCCTCGACACCGTGGAGTTTCCTGCCTTCTCCGAGTCGATTGGTTTTGGGTTCCGATCGGCGGTTGTTGTTTTTTCCTCCGAGTCTTTGTCCCCAAGGACCCCGAGACACCGTGGGTGTTTCCCAAAGGCCTTTAGCGGAGTCGTGATTGTTGTATCCCTATCGCTGGGTTGTTTGTTTCCCCGAGTCTTTGGGATCGATCAGCCCTCGCACAAAGGCTTGATTTGCTAATGTCATCACCGGGCGCTAGGAAGGCGCCCCCTACCGGGTTGTATGTTTCCTCCGGATCTGGGAGTAGTAGGTGTGACCAAGGGCACCGACCGTGATGTATCGTCCTTCGTTGTCACCGGGTGGTTGTTGCCCGTCAAGGTGTCTTTTGGTCAAGGGCTTTTTGTGCCTCTTAGGTTGTGCTCTCAAGCCTCGTGGCCCCGAGACTTTGGTTTAGTCTTAGTCCCACCGAGACTTCCCTTTTCCTTTTAAGAGGTGGTTTGAGACACCGATCCACTTTGATTGTTTACAAAGAATCATGTGGGCCATCAATTCAATGGGAGTGACGAGGATGGGTCCTTTGAAAATTTGATGGGCTCAGATGCCGTAAATTTCCAAATTTTCATCCCGAGTATAATTTGAACCCAAGAACGATTGCAGAGCACAAGAGACAAACCTAGGATACGAAACGCATTTCGCCCTAGTTTTGCTCTAGAGCTTCGCTACGAGATCACCAGAATGATCTCTCCTATGTCGACAAAGGACCCCATTCATCAAGCAAGATGCCATCATCAACCGAATAGAGTTAACTTGTTCAATGGATGAGTGGTTCCCGCCGAGGACCCGAATCACAAAAGTGAAGAGGATCCTCCAAGCCACGGGAATGAGCTTTTAGTGATCGGGTCTTGTCCAAAAAGTTGGATCTAAAACGATTTGTTTTAACCCATCCTTCACCGTGGAGGGTTCGTGATGGGCGACATAAGTGCCTTTGTTATAATCCAACCTCGTTGTAGTGCAAAACGCTTTGTAATCCAGGTGTATTGTTTTCCCCATTTAGACCGAACTCGATGAGATACTCCCGAGAGGTCTAAGGTTATTCTCATCGCTGGAAGGTGTCGGGTCAAAGGCTCTAGCAAGAGCTCCAAAACTCCCCGAGGTAGTTTGGGTACACTATCGAGGACATTTTACAAAGGCCGCTTTTAAGTGGGCGCTGAATAAAAATTTTATAATGTCTTTATAGGTTGGGACATTTTCAGGATATTCAAAATTTCCTATGACATTATTTGTTTTGAATTCAACGTTAGTAAGATCCCCTACCCACTGAGAAGCAAACTGAAGAGATTGTGTTCTAGCCATTTCCATTAACGAAGATTTTAGGGTTTAAAAAAATGTTTTGACTAGAACAATCAAAGTGTTTAGATCTCTTCGAGTATGTGATGAAAAACTTTTGTAAATGTTTACAAGAAGGTTTTCCAAAAGAGGTTTTGAGCACACACAAATGTTTTTGAATTTTTGAAATGATTTTGACAGAGTTTAGTTGCAGAAAAGATTTGTGTGTGTTTGTTTGTGTTGGAAGAGGGTATTTATAGAGTGATAAGAGGGGTGTTTTGTGCACAAATGGAAATATTAAGAGTCGTTTTTTGAAAGACGTTGAATTTCCACATTTAATGCTACCACCCATTACCCGCAAAAAAACCCGCTTTTCAAGGGAATAGCTTGCAAGGCAAAAAAAGTGCACTTTTGCGTAGATAAAATATCAATTTGATATTTTTGTGAGAGGCATTAAATGCCAAGTGGGATGACAAGAAGACAAAGAGACATATATTCCTTTATTAAATTGGCATAGTTACCAACCTAGGACATTAAAGTAACTCGATACTTGGATCATTTAGTTACTCATTCAATGCTCTTTGTCAAGTGTCAGGACCCCGAATGAGTCTTACTCATTCAATGAGAGGTTTATTTTGGTTGTTCAGTGAGGATGAACCATTTCGTAGAACTTATCGAGATTGGTTTTCAGATACTTGACTTTCAATGTCAAGCATTCCCAATTCAGCTTTCAGTCTCCTGAAGGTAGGTTCATCCAAGGGTTTGGTGAAGATATCAGCTAGTTGATATTCAGTAGGGATGAAATGAAGTTCAATATCTCCTTTCATTATGTGATCCCTAATGAAGTGATATCTGATATCAATGTGTTTGGTTCTTTGGTGGAGGACAGGGTTGTTGGAGATTGCAATTGCACTAGTGTTATCACAGAAGATGGGCACCATTTTGTAATGGATGTCATAGTCACTGAGTTGACTTTTCATCCATAATACATTGGCGCAAAGATCCCGTCATAGCCTACATATTCGCCTTCACCGAGGACATAGCCACCGATTGTTGCTTCTTTGCACCCAACACACCGCTTTTCCTCCAAGAAATTGACAGACCCCGAGGTACTTTTTCTGTCCATGTTGCACCAAAGATAATCGTAATCGAGTAACCTCGAGATCAAACCCCGAGCATATTGGATAATAGAGTCCAAGGTTTGGGGTTCCTTTCGACACCGAGTATTCTTTTGGTCAGCAGCTGAGGTGAGATTCTTTGGGATTGATCGATATCTTGCTATTAGACATGATCGAAAATTGTATGTCCGGTCTAGTAGCGTTAGATACATCGCTGAGCCAACAATCCTCCGAATGGGTTTGATTGACTGATTTTCCAAAGGAGATCAGTCCAAGGTTGTTAGGTGGGACCATTGGTGTCTTCACCGAGGCACAATCGATATCTCATATTTCTTCAAGAGATTTCGTGTATTTCTCTTGATCGATGGATATTCCTTTATCGCTTGTTCGATTTGTAGTCCAAGAAAGTATGTAAGTTCCCCATCATGCTCATTTCAAACTTCTTTGTCATTAGTTTTTCAAACTGCTTGCAAAGTTTGTAGTTTGTTGAGCCAAAGATGATATCATCAACATACACTGACTAGTATCACATCCTCGTTGGGTTCTATAGACAAACAAAGGTGTTGTCTATCTTTCCTCCGACAAACTTGTTTTGTATCGTGAAGGCCGAGAGTTTCATACCATGCCCGGGAGCTTGTTTAAGTCCATAAAGGGCTTTGTCAAGCTTGCGCATATAGTCGTGAATTCACTACTCTCAAAGCCCGGAGGTTGCCGAACATACACATCTTCCTTGAGATCACCATTTAAGAATGCACTTTAACATCCATTTGGTAGACCCCAAGTTCATGTATGTTGCATATGCTAGGAAGATCCCGATGGCTTCCATTCTGCAACAGAGCAAATGTCTCATCATAGTCAATGCCTTCTTGTTGATCAGTAACCTTTGGCTACAAGTCCGGCTTTGTTTTTAATGACAAGGCTGCTTTTCATCGCTTTGTTTCGAAAACCCACTTCATTCCTATGACTACTACATCCCGAGGACATTTGATCAAGGTCATGACCTTGTTTTTATCAAACTGTTGTAATTCTTCTTGCATAGCCCGAACCCACTTGGGTATTTTAGAGCTTCAGTGACACTTTGGGTTCTATGTCCGATAGGTAATCAAGATATAGACATTCATTGGTCAAGGTCGCAGCTAGACTAGCAGCCATGCTTCTAGTGAGCATGCCCTCGCTGGTTCACCAATGATGTTTACAAGCTCAATGTCCCGAGATCTTGTCCACTTACTTTGTGGTCCGGGATCCGAGCTCAAGATGTCACCGGGAGTTCGGGATGCGAGTTCGTGTGCAAGGCCATAGAATCATTTAGAACATCCGTAGAGATGTCTTGATTAGGTCGAGGATCATGAGTTACGTGTTCCCGATCATTTGGATCATTGTTACTTATCCCAAAGGGAATAGATCGATTATCAATGAACTCATTGATGGTTGGTTGGGGTAGGTTGTGAGGTAAGACATAATATGAGATGTCAAGATCGCCTTGATATGAGGAATCGAGTTCGTTGTTGTACTCATCGTGAGGATATCTTGATGAGTTATCAATTCCTATTTCCTCCACCGAGGTGTTGGTGAACTCGATGCTTTCAAAGACTTTCATCAAAGGTGACATGAAAGGTTTCCTCAACTTGTTGTCTCCTTGTGTTAAAAACCCCAAGGCTTTGGAGATCGCTGAGTAGCCTAAAAGTATCCATCATCGCCTTTTGCATCAAACTTGCCTAGATGATCCTTGTGGTTGTGAATGAACACAGACATCCAAACACATGAAAATAGTCGATGTCGTGAAGTCTTCCTTCAAGATCTCATATGGGGTTTTATTATGTCTTTGACAACGATTGACCTGCTTTTGAGTGTAACAGTGCGCTTTGATCGCTTCACCCGTAAATGCTTTGAGAGGGTCGAGCCATTTAACATAGTTCTAGCAATTTCAATGAGAGTTCTATTTTCCTTTCAAAGAACCCCATTTTGTTCGGGGTGTATGGAGATGAGAAATTTTGAGAAATTCCTTTCATCACGTAAACTCTCAAGCTCTTGATTTCAACTCAAGCACCATTGTCGCTTCGATCTGTTTAACAAGAATGTCATTCGGTTTTCAATCTTCCCGATGAATGACATTATTGTATCACCGCCCGACTCTTCTTGAAAGAAAGTATACCCAAGTGTATCTTGAGAACTCATCAACAATGACAAGTGTATACTTCTCATGCCGGATTGATCCGGGACCGACAGTCCAAAGAGATCCATGTGCAGGAGGTGAAGGCAGCTTTTGATGGAGAAATTTTGTTTGGTTTTGAATGATGCTCGTGGTGTTTACCCTTTTCACAGTGCGAGCATGGTTTGTCTTTGCAAAACCAAAGGATGGTAAGCCAAGGACCTTGTTTTGTTTTGCCAAGTTGTTGAGGTTTTGAAGTTTATGTGAGAGTCTCTTATGCCACGCCCAATTGATAGTTTCAAAGGGCTTTAGCAAAGAGACACGCTCCATCTGGGAGAGTGTTGACATGTCTAGCACATAAACATCATCTCTCCTAGAGCTATCAACACAACTTCCTTGTTGGCATTGAAAATGGTACCTTGTTTATCATTGAATTGTACAATGTATTTAGCATCACATAGTTGATCGACATCGATGAGATTGTATTTGAGACCGCTGACATAGGCTATTCTAGAGAAAACTATTCCATTGCGCCATCGAACCATAACCTTCAGCTGGGACATGATGAGTTATCACCAAATACTACCTTGGGCCCTCGTTCCTTTACATACTTGTGCAGATATTCCTTCACACCACCATGCTTCTTGAGCATCCACCGCCTAGATGCCAAATAGGTTCCCCGGCATGTCTCGCACAAGTAGTAAACCAATTAGTTTCTTCTTCGTGACCCACTTACTAGTGGGCTTGGATCTCAAGGTCTCTTTGAAATTTGCAATCGACTCATGGTCGTGGGTTGTGTGCATGGTGCTACCACAGTTTTTGCATTTAGAGGTCGAGGATGACTCAATGACTGGGTTGTTTGGAATTTCTCCTTGCATGAATGATATTGTCATGTTGGGATGTCTCATGAGTCGGATTACCGATATATCACAAAGATGTATTCATGAGACAATCATCCCGATGATGATCATTAAACCCACAAAGGAGGGCACAGAGGAAAAGGTTTTGCTCTATTCTTTGGAGCGCTTTGGAGGATGAAGCATACCGATGACCAACTTTGGTATAGTTTGCTTGACCGACATATCAGATGATCTCATAGCCTCGGATCATCCTTTTGCGATCATGCAAAAAGGATTCTATAGCGCTTGTCGCTGGTATGGTGGTGTAATGACACACCACACTTTTGTTTGTTTTGGAGGTTGACTTAGACTTTGAGGAACCTGAGGAAGTCGACTTTGTCTCCTTGATTGGTTCAGGGACCTTTCAATGGATTCCATTTTTCAAGAAGCTTCCTCACAAGTTCACCATTGTCGAATTTGGTCGCCAGGGGGACAGAGGATGTTGAAGTCTCGAGGAGTAGACTCTTGTTGGATAAGTTTTGCTTGTCTTTGTAAGATGGTTCTACCAAGTCCGCACCTTTCTTTTGGTGAATGAGGATTGAATTGTAGTGGAGTAAGCTCGAGCTTGGAGCAAGACCTCAAGAGGTTTCAGCAGTGGAAGCGGTGCTTGAGATTCTCGCTCGCACTCGTAGATATGATCGCACCACCGGGTACATCAAGGAGTCCAAGCATGCTTTTTAGAGCTTGACTTTCGTGCTCTAGAATCCTTCCGTAATCGAAATTTGAAGCTTACTCGTGATTAACCCGCTCAATCCAATCACCGGAATTTGAGTTGTCAACATGTTGGTAATCATACCACCGCACACAAATGGTTTTGAACATTGGTCTTTGTTGCAGAGTCGTGAGATGATCTTCACCTATGACTCTCTTTTGCTACTGGGGCACCCACAAGATCAAAGACCCCGGGATTCTTAGCAATTCAACTATCAAGAATATCTTGTTCCTTTTAAGTTCATCTTGAAGAGCCCGATTTCTCTTAACTAGTTCAAGTTTTGAATTTGCAAGGTGATGAAATTTCAAGCTTGGCTTGTTTTAAAATAAGCAATTCATCTCTACACTTGTTTAATTCAAAACTTAACTTGTTGTATTTTGAAAAGAGATTTAATCTTTGCTCTTCTACGAACTTAAGGTCAACATTAAGATAATTCATATAAGATCGCCAATCGTAGTCATCATCCATAGATAGTAAGATGTTTACCTTCTTCATAGTGATGTTGACCCATTCCCTGCTTCGCATGATTCTTCCCAACTCGCTAGCTTGTCCTCTTCTCGAGAGGGCCATCGCACAATCGACATGCACCATTTCATCATCTCGATGACACCGGCTCTTCATCCCAACAAGGTCTCAAAGAACAAGGCCTTTGTTTTACCCCGCATGATTGAACACTTTTGTTGTTTCGAGGGACTGCCTCGAGCAATGCAAGCTTAGCTTTGACTTTCTTGTACTTAGCTTCAAAATCAACAGCTTTGTTTTGATCATATTTGTTTTGAAAATTTTGATGAGACCGATAGATTTTTGGTTGAAATTTGCTAAAGCCCGAGGACCGATTTGACCGATGGTTTATAAGAGGGTTCATAAATTGTTTTGAAAAATGCCTTTTGCAAATGACCTCTTTTGTGACACTTAAAGCATTCAAGGTCCTCATTTGCTTTGGCATTCAAAAACTTTTGTTTCTTTTATAAACCTTCGAGAGTTAGCAAGGAGTGCCCTTTCCCGAAATTCAGTGTTCGTGTCATTTAGGTACTCTCACTTGATCTCTCATCAAGCTCATCATCCGAATTTTCCCGAAAATCTTGAACAACATTGTTAGAATAGAAAGCGCTTGATATTGGTGATGAGGTGGTGGTCGTGACTTTGACTTCCCGAGACTTCTTTAAGTCGTGGTATCGTCTGCTGATGAGATTTTCCTCATAGACAAATTTCCCATAAATTTCGTGAAGCTCAAGATTTTGGATATGATTAGCATTCCTAAGTCCCCGAGAGAAATTCAACCACTTCTCGTGGAGACTGTTGACAAAACCAACATTGATTTCATGTTTGGACAACTTAACACCATCATTTGACAGCTCATTTAAAAGAGTTTTGTACCGTGTAAGTTTGAGAGAGAGTTTCGAGTCCTTAGCCTCAAGGTGTTATACTCAAGTTTCGTGTCCATTATCCTGCTTTCCTTGGTATCGATGGTCCTTCATGACTATGAACTAGGTCATCCCAGTTTGCTTAGTCAGACTACGCCTTATAATGCACTCCATAATATCGCCAGAAGACAAGATATTATGATACTTTTGAGTCTTTGGTCCCGGTTGACCACTCTCCTTTCATCCTGGTCCACCGAGCTTCGTGTTTGGGCAACCTTCAAAGCTTTGGGATAAATGGACCTTCATTTATACACTTGATATAATAAGGTTCCATCCCAATCAAATAGCAAAGCATTCGCTTTTTCCATTTGTTGAATTTGCCAACTTCAAGTCTAGGGCAACAAATTAATAAGCTCCACCCTTTTATCGACTAGTTGGGGTACATCAATTTCACCCATTTAGGATCCTAATTTAAAACTTTTAGAGAGGCCTAAAAACGAGTTTTATAATTAGCCTTGCTCGATACCACTTGTTGTTCCTCGCTCACTATCGCTTAAAACAGCTTAAATATATAAAACAAGTTAATAGTGAACTATGACCGAAATTAACATAAGAAAACACACCAAGTAATTTTCAACATAATATTCTCATTAGAAATAAATCAACAAAGAATACGCTACCCAAGTACTCATGAATAGTACTGGGATTGAAATGACAAAGTTGGGTGACTCTCTCTAAGCTCAAAGCTAAGTCCGAGCACAACTCTTAGAGCTCACCGAGCTATCTCAGAACTAAGTTAGATTTGGAGGAGTGAAAAGATGGTCATGTATGTGTGTTTTACAATTCACAAGCTTAACCTTTCACTCCATCTCTTATGCTATTTATACATGTATGATATTTGACTCTTTCCTAAGTGACAACCGACATCATACGTAAGACAAAATATCGATGTATTTTGTCTCACTACAAAGACTATTCTAGGTAAGAGACAAGACTACTTTCCTAAGTTCGTGATGACACCGAGCCCGATCTTTGCCATTCGTGAAAGTTGACTTTGTTGATAAGGACTTCGCCTTATCTCGATTCAAACTTTTCCCGCCTTGTCCCGCTCTTTCTTCGCCTTAACATCCTTCGCCTTCTACTCATTTGTCTTCGCAAGAGTTGGAGAGTAGTTTAGGGATTCAGTGAGTTATTGTCATCACCACCGAATCCATCATCTTCTTCTTGACCCGCCTTCACCCTTTAAGTTCCGCCTCATCGAGTGGAGAGACTTCTTCACGCCTGCATCGAGTATCCCGAAGATGACTCACCGAGAGGCTATGCACTCAAGGACTTGATTAGTGTTAAACGGACTAAACACTTGGGCTATTTTCTATTCAAATCCTAGATTAAGGGTTTGGGTATTTATCGAACCCAACAAAGGTGTCAAGAAAGTAATACTAAGTTAGTTTTTTTGCAACTAAGTTTGCAAAAGATTTCGTCTAAGTGATGAATGTGCTCCCCCTTGATGATTGCAATTTTGCAAAGGGATGTCAAGAAATGTAATCCTAATATTGCAAGTAATTTGCAATGTATTGCTTTGACACAAAGCTCCCCTAGCTTTAGGGTGTCAAAATCTTCAAGTGTAGATTGAATAACTACAAAACAAAGGTTAGAAAGCAATTATAATTCACAATTTCCTGCAAATGCGGTCCAAGTTAGTAAAAAAAATAGTTTGTTGTATCACGGATCCCACGGTTCCCTCCTAGTAGGGATCCGTTTAGGCAAATTAGAGGGATCCGTCTGGCTGATGAATAAATTCAGCAAATGGTGGTATAACAAATAATGTTATCACAAAAGTGAGATATGAATACAACGTAATCATACACTCAGAAATATAGCAAGTAGCATGTAATTTCATTTAATAAAACTAGAGTTATGATATACATGACTCTAAAAACTAAGAAAAAAAATACATGATTAAGAATTTCTAGACCAACTATCGCTTGATGCTAGGACACCACTAAAATCTTCTTGCTCAAGTTTTGTTTAGGTTTGATCTCGTCGAAACATTCGAGGAGATGATAGAACATGAAACGTTGGTCTTCTCGTACTTCATGTATCAAACTTTCAACATGTTGACAATGATAACAATCTTTGTCATTGCTAGGTAGTGGCGGTGGAAGAAATGAAGTGGCTTGATGCGAAGGATCAAGTGAAGCGGTTTGTGGAGCTTCAAACGATGGAGGGATTGGTGGAGGCGCATTTGAGAATGGCTCGACCAAGAATGATGGTGGTGGTAGAGAAGTGTCAACTTCCATATGGTCGGGTGGTTGACTTTGATGATTTCTCATAATCCAAATGGGATTATATGATGGAAACGTCGAAAAGGAAGCCGGAGCTAGTGTTGACTCACCACCTTGATTTTGTACCATTATTCCTACTAATGAGGAGAATGTTGTCGGCGGAGGAGGATGAGACGGCCTAGGAGACAAATCCTCTAAATTGTAGAGGTGTGGTGATGATAGTGGAGGTGTAAAAGAAATAGCTCTAGGAACCAATGGTGATGGTTTAGTGGAGATGATATTGTTTGGCCTAGGAGGAATGGTGGTGTTTGGCATAGGTAGTTTTGTGGGTACTATCCTTTCAGGAATTGGTTTGATTGGTTGAGAAGAGATCCTTGCATTTGTTGGCTTGACCGGAGATGATTTGGTTGAAGAAATTCAGTGTACAACACGAGCAATTTTCTTGGGTGGTTCTTTGGTGGATAAGTTACTACTTGGAGTTTTCCTCATGATGTGATGATTTCAAGAAGTTTGTAAGGTTTTCTTAAGTGCTGAAAATTAGGATGAAGGTGATGACTATGGAAGTCCTAACAATGTGGTTTATAAAGCAAGAGATTTGGCAAGTGCATTTAAGCCTTAAGCCACTAAAATTCATTGGAATGTGATGATTAACATACACAAGAGTCAACTTCAGAGTTTGTGCTGATCTAGGAACTTATTTAAGATGAGATGGAGTGTTTGAGTTAGAAAGATGAGTTGAAATGATTGTTTTAGCAAGGTTTGACATAATCGTCATCCGATCCCACTTCCCTCCTCGTAGGGATCCGCCTGTGCTAATCCTAGGGATCCGGCTCTCAGCAGCTATGAAAGAATAAGAATGATGTTTCTAATGTCTAAGATCTATACCATCTTGAGTGTTTCAGTTCTCCAAAGTGTTGTAAATGAAGGGGTGCTTGAGTACTTGAAGGTAATGAGTGATGTAGCTAATGATTGCCTTTTATGGAAGAAATTGGAACTTTCTTGAGTACCAATGAATGAGCAAGGATGACACTAAAGATTTTGAGAGTGTCAAGTGAAGCTAAATGATCCTAGAGATCAGATAGTGACTTAGATTAATCCTTTGGAAAATATCCTAAGGGCTTTAGATGGAAAAACTAGAATTTGATCAATTTCGACCAAATTTGACGTAAGGATGATTATGATCAATTTTGCTATAAGAGGTTTCCAACTTTTAGATATGAGGGATCATGTGAAAAATGATGTGTGAGCTTAAGAGCGGAAGAGTAATGGATTAAAGTAAAACGATAGATCTACAAGCATCTTTGAGTGTGATCTAGGTGAGTTATGTGTAAGTAGGAAAGATCTACTTAACTTAATAAGGTCTTAATTTGCCTTAAGACACTATGTTTAGCTTAGTGTGAGGTGTTCTAAAGGATATGTTCTAGATACAATGCTTGCAATTGCATTTTCTGTTTGCCGGATCCTACGGTTCCCTAAATGTAGGGATCCGTCTAGCACAAACTTTGGGATCCGTCCATCTGCTTAGCAGAATCTTTACCAAAGGTATGCAATGATCTTGACAATGCATTATATTCCAAGGTTAGTTTAAAGGGAATCTAACACTAAGATATCAAATGTAAGATGTTTTATTTCATGAAGGAAATAGGATTACATTGATAAAGCACGAGTACAAGAGGATTGATCCTATTTTGAAATACTACTAGGTTCCTTGAGTGTTTTCGCTAGGAGGATCATCACGTAGTTGATGAGTGTTGGTGGAATCAATATTGAAGAAAGTCTTCATGAAAGATATGTTTAGTGGTTCCATCATCTTGTTCACAAGTACGTACAACGGACTTTGAAATTGAGGATGAAAGTGCATAACGTTATGATAGAGGCGCGTCAAGAACATTCCATAAGGGATGAGTTTATTCTTGGAGCCTTGAAGATTTACAATTCACCTTGCGAAGAAGTAGGCGAGATTGTATGGTTGTTGTGTTAGCAAACAATACATTATGTGAGCACAACAAGCGGGAAGGATTTCTCAATTTCCCCTAAAAATCCAAACATTTTCACGTAGGATGAGTGTAATTGTACTCTTCTCGGATGTCC
The DNA here is from genome assembly GCA_022545495.1 of Chrysanthemum lavandulifolium. Lineage (NCBI taxonomy): Eukaryota > Viridiplantae > Streptophyta > Magnoliopsida > Asterales > Asteraceae > Chrysanthemum > Chrysanthemum lavandulifolium. The sequence continues at coordinate 112,777,421 of CM040241.1, read as the reverse complement.
CGTGTGAAGATAATGTTTGGATCGGAGTAATATGGTCGAGGTTTGCATATTATGCGATGTAAATCTTCCGGGGAGGGTATGTGTGAACAATATGGACTATTTTCTTCACGAAAGTCAAGAGAGAATCAAGAGACCAATCTTCGTGAAGGCACATTGTCCATGATTTGGAATTGGAGGATGTGAGCAAAATGCCCAAGGGTTAAAGTAAACTTTTGGTTTTTGATATAAAACCAAAGATATAGAGAGCGATCCTCGTTACGAACGAGTTCAACTTGACGGAAGAATTACATTATGAACCTTTGATATATCTTCTCATTGATTTCAAGAAGACATTCTAGTCCTATGGCTCGGAAGGAGGTATTGATACCTTCTACGAATTGTAGAGAGGTGTCTACAATATGTCCTTCATGGAAGTGACGGTTTTCGAGGTTATTGAACCCACGGACATGAATACCAGGTGTGTTGGGTTCAAGGGAGATGTTCGGAGTGTAGACGCTAGTGAGTGAAAAATCAAACTCATATTCATGCGTCATAGTTGAACCTATAGAAATGAGGAGTTAATAGAAAGTGATGTTTGTGGTCAACCTATGATTATCTAACGTTTTTATTAGATTTTTATTAACAATGGTTTTTAACAAGAAAGACACTTAACTCACTTATGGTTTTGACATACTAGTGGAGTATTACTTTTTGGAGAAAAGTGGTTTTTAATTTGCATGAAAAATTGTTCTCCATTAGGACGGTTCCCTTTGAAAAGGGATCCGGCTAGTACATTTGCCGGGATCCGTGGATCTCAGAAGTTACGTAAATGCTTTTATGATGAAAAAACATAGGTTTTTAGATCTCATAGTTTTATACCAAGATAAGTGTTTTAGCCTACAATTTTCTTTTAGCATGCATACATGACTTCTAATGTATCACGAGAAAATAAAAGGAAATGATAAACACATTATGAAAATAACCTAGATAAACTAGATTATTAGTAATATTTCATTTCAATGCTAAGGATGATACAAAGGATTGGGTATATAACCCCAATATAGATTAACAACACAAAGTATATGTCTTCGTATGTGAACTTCATCATAGGGAACACAAGTGCGATGAGTGTTAAGGCGATGAGAACGAGGGCGATGTAAACCATGTTGAAGACGATTCTTCTTGGTTTCGGTTGAGATGAAATGGAGAGGAGGATGAAGTTTAGAGTGAGAGGAAATTTTTGAAAAAGTGGGAATTTGATAAAGTGGGCGTCGAGTGGTTTATTTATGGGGAAGGAGAATTTTTGAAATTTGTGTTTTGTTTTATTATTGGATTAAAAGAGATAAAACACAAGTTTTATATACTACGACTTTAGACGAGAAAAATAACACGTATGTGAGAAAAAGGCTTCCTAATGAAGCTTCATGTAATACATGTATATGCACAAAAGAGAATCATATAAAAACGAAAATAGGCATACTTAATTATCAAGCAAATGTCATTTTAGAGACAAGAAGAAAATCATACCTCCAGCGCACTTAGGAATGTCTTTACAAATGACACAACAAATGTCACTTAGACGATTCCGGCTCCTTTGTGTTTAAGATACCTTCTTAAGGAAGGTATTCTTGTTACCAAGCGATTCCTATAGCTTGGTAGGTATGAGCTTTGACTAATCAATATGACACAGAAGATTAGTGCATTTTAAATAAGAAATAACTAATAAGAAATGTTGTCATCTAATCAACATCCAAGCCAAGAGTTTTAAAAGACATGGTGTTTGTTTTTATGAAAAACCTTCTTTGTAGTTTTCAATTAACTATGGATCGTATCAAGTTTTTAAAGTACAATATACTTCAAGAAACTTGGTAACGAAGCTCGATGCCAATTGTGAAAACTAGAAGGGGGTTGAATAGTTTTGCCAATTAAAACTTCCTTTTAATCTATTTAGATCGACTTATGTCAATCTATTTGGATGTTGATAAACAAGCATATATAAGTTTGTAATGAAAAGATAAGAGTAAGAAGCACAAACCACAACGCGAGTATTTATAGTGGTTCGCCACAAGGACACCTTCCTTGCCCTACTCCACCCCCGAGTCACCTACTCGAGTTCGTAAACACTACACCAACTCCTTATGGCGTAGAAGCCTTCACAACGTCGCCACCCTTTTTCCAAAGCTAGGCTAACCACCGGTTCTTTCACCCAAGGTGAACCACACCTATCACAACTTCGCCACCCTTTATACTTGCTAGGCTAACCACCGGTTCTTTCACACCAAGGTGAACCACACCTACACAACGTCGCCTACCCTTTATTAGGTACTAGGCTAAGCACCTAGTTCCATTGCAATGGAGGAACTACTACCCAACACTACACCAATGACTAATCCCAAAGGAGACCAACTCCTTTTTACAACATCATCAAAGATATCAATATCCTTGGATCTAGTACTAATCTATCTTGTACATCGAAACACACCATATCGAATGTACATCTAAGGCACCTTTCACTAATGCCTTTAACTAGATCTTCAAGACACCCTTCACTAATGTCTTGTGTCTTGACTTATAAGCACCCTTCACTAATGCTTCTAGTCTTGACTTCTAAGCACTTATCACAAGTGCTTATGATATGGACGATAGATACCCTTCACTAATATCTTCGTCTTGACACTTGAGACACCATTCACAAATCTCTTCAACACTTCTTAGAAAAGAAAAAAAAATCGTCAACAAGAAGACTTCAGTAGTCTTGATGATGTGGAAGCATGGCAACTCATGGACTTGAGCTTGCTCGACTTCAAAGGTGGTGATCTCGCCTTTAAGAGGAACCTAGAAGATCACACAAAAACAAAACTACAAACATAGATCTCTTGGATCTGAGGTTGGAGAGTTTTTAACTCTAGGGGAAAGTATGTTAGAAAGGGATGAGAAACAATGAAGAAATGGCTCACTATTTATAGAGGAAAAATTCTACTGTTCCCTAGATCCCAGGGATCCCTTCCACAAGGGATCCGTCTAGCGTAAAGCTAGGGATCCATGGGACGCTCTCCTTTACCCATGGGTATTTTGGTTATGGGTCCTGGGTCATAGGTTGATTCATGGGTCTTTAGCTAGATACAATGTATCTCTTGAGTGCAATGCACCTAGTCACATGGGTATGGGTCAAAACCATGGGTTATGGATATTATCCATATATGATGTAAGCATGATGTCATGCAATGGGTTATGGGTCAAGATCCATGGGTCATGGGCTTTGGGTTGTACCCAACTACATTCAATGTATTTGCCCAATGGGTTATGATACTTAAGTTTCTACCCATTTATATTACCCAATATACTACTTACTAGTTATGTGTATATTTTACCCAAATATGTAAACACTAGTTGTTGTACATATGTAATATTAAATCATAAAATCACTTATACTTGTTTTAGTGTTTTATGTGAATATGTTAGAAACTATTAGTTCGAACCATTTACGTATTTTATTTGTTTCGTTAAAATGATTTTACGTTTGTTATCGACAAAACATTAGAAGATCGTAAAATATAAATAAACGTTTTTACAGCTTATTTGTTTTAACAATGACGCATCTCCAAACCAGACGAATTAAATGGCATCATGGATACAGAATTGTTTAGCAAGTTTGTGAAAACCACCTTTCTCCCAACAACGAGGTTTTGAACTAGAACCAAAATATGCCATCCCATTCCTCCAAACACATAAATAGCCTTGTCTTCATCCACAAGCTTAATCTTACGGTGAGTGATTGTTGATACCAGCGTCCCACTCACATAAACACGGAATTGAGGATTCTCAGTTGACGTCAAGAAACCGCAAGAAAGATCCTACGAGACAGGTATTTGTTATTAACATAAAAACTTAAATCAAATTGATTGGTTTTCAAAAAAATTCTAATAAAGTTATAGAATGTCAACTTTGTAAGTTCAGAATTATCGGGGAATGGTTGACCTGTTCCAAAGTAAGCAAGCATCTACGCTGTCTGTAACCTACCCGAGCGAGATCGTATCCATTGCATTCATATCCAGAATTGTTGTACGCTGTTACGTAGCAGCAGGCTTCTTCCTATCGGATGAAATGAAATGTCGATATGTTCCTGTATTTGCCGACATCTAAAATTCCCGCCATTCGATCCATACAACTTAAACCGATTCCTCCACCCATCTTTATGTACACCTTATGTTTTGTTCCTTTATTGTGGATTAAGTACACCTGTTCTTCTTAGGTTTCAACATCTCCAAACATGGTAGGAAGAAGTCGAAATTAAAACATTTAGTGCGTATCAATGTCAACTTTCTTGAATAAAATGATAAGTTGTTTAAGTCTCTTAGATAGTAAATACCAAGTGTTTGGATGTTACTTTGGTTTGCCTCCACCAATAGTTGCAACGCCATTCTATTTCACCTAACAACAAACGTAAATGGTGAATACGCTTTCACATGAATTTATATATATGTGTAATGAATTGAATCATCAACAAAAATAGATAGGTAAAATGTCGACCCATTATGTGGACTCATACAAAAGTGTTTGACGAACTATAATCACATAGTCGCTTCGCATCACGATCCAGTATTGTCTTTGAACTTCACAATCTTATACCATATAAAGCGTTTTCACGACTAACAACTATTCCACTATCTACCCAACCTACCTTCTCTACATACTTTTTACTAACTTCTTTTTTTTCAAATAATATGCATAACACGTTCTTGCTTAACTACTAAACAAAATAGCAATAAATCATACCTACCCTATGTAACTACTATTATACCTCGCATTACACATGTTTTTTAAACTAACAATCGTGACATTAACCACCATGTAATTACTTAGATTACTAACATTATCATCCTTTTAAGATACGTCCATTAAACATAACAACTAATCTCCAAGGATCAGAAACAATTTATACTTCAAAAACACTTTTTTTAGTATGATCATACACCAGCGAATAACCTAAGAAACTTCTCTAACTTTACAAATCTTCTAAAAACCTACTACCAATCGGCTATTGGGATGGAACTCTAACGATTTTTATCGTTTCCCTTCTTCTATAGTGATCATAACCTATGTAACTATTTCAAACACAAATATCAAAGATCAAACGGATGTTACATTCAGATCAAAAGTTAAAAACATTGAAGAAAAATATACCAAACATGCATTTCTAAACAACAAATATCAGTAACATGCATATCAATTAGTGTGCAATTAAAGTGGATGATTACGAAAAAAAAAAAAAAAAAAAAAAAAAAAAAAAAAAAACCGATGATGAGAGGTGTCCAAGAAGATGAAGAAGATTCTTGACCAAATGAATTCTTGGTCTGTCAGATAACACAAATACCAAAGGCAAGTGGTATTTGTAATCATCACATAATAGCATCTACAATCTAGCCTATTTTTCTCAAATACTTAAAACAAGTTAAACCTTTACATACACAACAAATGTTTTACATACAAACCTTTTAAAAAAATTGGCATTTCAAAATTATTAACTTTCATAAAAAACATAAACATTTTTATAAATATATTTACTTTTAATCATATATTGTACACATACAAAATATTTGGTAAAATCATCTTAAAAATTACGCATCATAACATAGAAATAAAATTTATTTTCTTAGCTAATATATGTTGTCCATTGTTTTATATTAAAACTATCCTAATATATGTTCATAGTTTGTGTGCATTAAAAGTTTTTAATCATACACTAACTTCGAACAAATGCCGTGTACAAAGAAATTTAATTTTGTATATGGTTTGTTTCTACAAAAGCCGTATACTTAAATTATTTAATTGTTTCATTATCTTTTATATGTATTACACTAAAAATAGTTTCATATAATTTTTACGTTTTCATAATTTACATCCACACAAACAATACGATTATTTAAAAATATCAACAAAAAAAAATAATAATAATAATAAAATAAATTAACAACGACTAAAAACAAAAGAAATAATTGTTTGAAGTTATTGTTTGACAATTCTAAATAAAGTATTTCAGTTAACAATGAACAACAAACAAATAATTATAAGTCAATGGCGGCTTCAAAACTAGTATATATATATATATATATATATATATATATATAGAGAGAGAGAGAGAGAGAGGATCACGCCATGATTTTTATTTTTAGTGCGGACGACGGACAGATCCTGACCGCCCATTTCGATCCGACTTGACTTTTGATCTTGACTTTTGTAAAAAATCAAGATCGCTTAACTTCACGGTAGCAATTGACTATGTAAATGATTTTTTTAATTTTTTTCCTTTTGAGCGAACCTTACTAATGTTATCTTCTTTCATTTTTTTATTTTTCCAGATTTTTCTGAGCACTTTTTAGGTTTTTGATTATGAGTCCTACCGTTATATTAACGATATTATGAGTTCTATTGTGATATTATAAAATGGTGATATTATAAAACCAAATGTGATATTAAGCTTTTTTACATGTAAAATTGAACCGTGATATTAAGGAACATATGATATTTATCATGATATTAACAATTTTATTAAAAAAACATATGATAGTTACGGTGATATTAACAATTATATTAAAAAGAAAAAGTACATGTGATAATAAAAGAAACCGTGATATTAACATTTTTTATTAAAAAGTAACGGTGATATTAATAATATTTAGTAAAAAACAAAAAGTAGTGTGATATCTAAAAAAGTTAGTGTGATTTTAACAATTTGTATTAAAATAAAAAGGTTTATGTGATATTAAGATCGATTCGACTTTGTCAAGATAAGATTCGACTTTGTCAAGATCGATCTTGACTTTGTAAAAAGTCAAAATCGACCTTAATATCACAATACCTTTAATCAAGAAATCGATTTTTTTTTCTCAAATTTTTTCAATGATTCTTAATAATTTATAATCCTCTTTACTTTTTTAATTTTTTCGATTTTTTGAATTTTTTTAAAAGCTACCGTGATATTATCCGCACCATCCCTACTTAAATTTGAATACGCACCGATCCATTCCCTATATATATATATATATATATATATATATATATATATATATATATATATATATATATATATATATATATATATATATATATATATATATATAGAAAATAATTATCCGATAAAACGCACAGGGAATCTAAACAAGCTAAAATACTCGACAACCCTATCAAGATCACAACGGGGGGAAACATTTCACTTATGCGTAAGTGAAAAGCATTAACTAAGGCAATGTAGCACGTAAATTAACTTAAAACGTTAAGCACGCACGCACACTATTGGATTGGGCAATCTAATGATCTATTGAATAAGAATATTCAATGCTCTATTATTTTGGTCTCGAACCAAAATGTTCATCATGCCGAGACTCGCCATCTCATCATTTTTAGGTTTCGGTTTGGAACCTCCACTACATTGTGCTTGATCTGTTTGTACTTGTTCAGATCATCAAGGTGAGTTCATAGCCTCGCTTTTACTTTATTTTGCAAACCCCGCGAGGGAGATACATGCTCTAAACTAGAACACAAGATTTTTCATAAATGTTCGCTTATTGATTATTGGATCTGCCTAAGTATTTAGCCATAAGTCCACTGTATCATGAACCATTAGTCACCGCGAGCGAACGCAGATATCATGAATAGTACTATGGGGAGTAACGACCCCGTCTCGGTTATAGAGAAATAACTGGGGCGCACCATATTTGAATTGAATTAGGTAATTGGCTATTACCTCCTTTGGGCCAAAAGTTACATACACCAAGATTTCGTGTATGCAATGAGTCTTGTTGCATGAGCTTAGCGATAATAATTTGTGATTTTCCTTATGATATTGTTAGTTTACAATGATCATGCTCTTATACTTGTGTTCAACTTTATTTAAACCTATGAATTTCACTCAACATTTTTGTTGACCTTTTAAGCATGTTATCTCAGGTAATCTGTAAAGATTATGACCAAGGCGCGAAGTGGGGCATGGCAAGGCTTTTCTGGTGGTGTAAAACATGAAGTTGTCATTTCTTTCAAACTCATGATATTTATTTTGGGAAAAACGCTAGAACAATTTACAATGTTTTGTAACAACTATGAGTTTTCGATGAATGATAACTACTTTTAATAAAACGTCTCTTTCGAGTCGTTTTCTATAATTATTGACTATGATCTCCATTCGAGTAACGCCCGAATTAGTCTTCCGTTGTCATTAAGATTTTCGGGGGTGTTACAACTATTTATAGGGGAAGGGAGCTAGGGCAACACATCTAGTCCCTTCCTTTCTTATTGGGCTTTTGCATAAGCTCATGGGCTTTCTACATGAGCCTAGCCTTAATTACTAACATAAAAGCCTATTTAAGCAACCTATTACATATTAATGACTAACACTTGAAATACAAGTTAGGAGTGATTCCAACAATCTCCCCCTAAGTGTTAGTGATGACTCCAGCAATCTTGAATAAGTTGTTGGTGATGATGTAATAGTGGTTGCTTGACGTCTTCTAGCATTCTTCTTTCTTGTGAGAAGAAGTGCCTTGATTCCAACAATCTTCCCATAGTAAGGATCTTGTTTCTTTTGAAGTTTTTAGCTTTGACGTCTTTGTATTCTTTGTTCTTTGTTGTGGATTTGGTGATAGTATGTGATTGTCGCCCGTCACCACGCTGCTCGTGTGTCAGACGCCTTTCTCCAACATGCTCACACATCCTTTGACGTTGGATTTCAGATATGATGTAGTTCTCTAGTCTTTAATACTTTGTAGATTATTTGGTTGATGAAGAAACGTTTTTGACTTTTGAGTTGCCTTTTGAGAGAACTTCATTTGTGTTGTTGTTGGTATGAGCATGAGAAGAGTCAGCACGATCATTCATCCCACGAACATTCATCAGCAGCTGCACACATAGGTTAGTGAAAAACACCAATCGATCACTGTGGACTTTTCATAGAGAATTGACCACTACGATTATTTTACTGATGAATGTCTTGATTCCATTCACCTTGGTCGGGCGAATCAGTCGTCCGAATCCCGTGGAGGATGGGGCTGGCATTACATTGAACAAGTTCAAGTAATGACCCACATTTTCGTGACTCGATTCTTGAAAGGAATCTCATTAGCGGATTTCCAAAGACTTACAAGTTCGAACTTGATAGAATCACAAGGAACCTAAACGAGATAGAATCCTAACTAGCTATTCTATTCCCGTGCAGCGGCGCCTAAAACTGATGCGCGCATAAGGCGCTGCTCGGGTCAAAGGAAACTTCCTTTCGTCGAGCAAGTTTTTCAACACCCTAGGAAGTGAACCTAATCGTTGTAGTGTAGTATTGGGTAAGCCTCAGGTATTGATATCGTTCTCTAGGGGAATAGGAATGCTAGTGAGAAATTACTACGCTAAGGTTGAGGTTGTGGAAGATTATTTTTGTTGGGAATTATATTTGAGTTGATTATGATAAAATATGAAAGATGAAGGACTTATGAAGACAATTGATGAAGAAAGAAAGACAAGGGACTTACTTGTTAAAGAAGACTTTATTATTTAGTCCATAGTAGTCAATTGTAACCCTAGACTCTAGTATATATAAAGAGAAGGTGGAATTAGATTTATTGATTGTCAAGATGTGAACACCAAAGGTGTGTGTGTGTGTGTGTAGCGTTAGGGGAGAACGCCTAGGTATTAGTTAGTCGATTAGTGTTTAGTATGGTAGAGATGTTTAGTCGATTAGTAGTTTAGAGATGATGACTAAGAACTTTGTTAATAATAACAAACGATGTTTTCTTATTCACTGCATTATAATCGTTGTTATTGTTATCCCCAGAGCTCATAAACGATCTTATCAATTGGTATCGAGCGGGAGCTCTTGATATAGGGATCTACAAGGTTTTTCGGAGAAGAAGGAAGAAAAATTCAGATTTAAAAATTTTCGTAAGTTTTCGCAGGTCGTTTTCAAACAAATATAACATTTTCGTTAACCGTTGGATCGGGACGAAATTTTAGGTGGATGTTCTCTATATAGTCATCTAACTTTCCACCGAAGGGATCTTTAATTGAGGTCTGAGTCGAAAGATATAAGGCGTCGAAGTTGGCTACTGAAGGGTTTTTCAGAAAATCGTTTTTAGGGTTTTCTGCATATTCAACTTCTTGAATTCGTTTTAATTGTTCTAATTATTTATGGAAGTTGTTTTAACATTGTGTGGTGTCTATGATTCATGGATGGAAGCTAGTATGAAGAAGGTACGATGGTTTTTAAAAGGTTTTAATGTATAATCATTTTTCAAGGTTTAATATGGATGATATTGTGCATGAGAAGCCTACTGATGTTATTGATTATTATGATTCAATCTTATATTAAATTGATCAAAAGATTGACATTGTTGACCATTGATGAAGGGTTTGTTTTCTTTATTTAATTGGTCGGTGAGTGCAACAGGAAGCTTATTCACTTTTATCAGGGTTGAGTCATATATTTAGCCTCGTACACAATTTACAGTTGCATTAATTGCATTGGAATAATTGATCACTATCAGATATTGCATGAGAACCGACAAGTTAAATTGTGCATGAATTTATTCTTGCATAAATACTTCATTATATGATTCAAATTTGACCTGCTTATGTTCGTGGTTTTGCAATTGACTTGAGAGTCGGATTATTTTGGTTTGGTTTGAGATTGTGTATTACGAGTAAGAGAGAACAAAGGAGAAGGAGAATTAAACAAAAGTACTGCTTGGATGAAAGTACTGCTACTTGGACGAAAGTATCACCGATTTATGCAAAGTATCGTCAGATTCTCAAAGTATCGCTACGCCCAAGGTACCGCTCAAGATATTCGTTAATATTGCTTGTACCGCTTCGCTTCGGATTTATACTGCTATGTTGATACATGAATCTATTGCTGCACTTATTGTTCACTGCTGCTGTTGCTCAAATCAGTAGCTTCAGTGGTTGTTTATTCTCAGGGTATGGTACTCATTAAGTGATGTTTGTTAACCTAGTACTATCTTCAATTACTTGGTGATTTGGTTATGGTAGTGCATGCGCTTAAAATTTTTATTTTTCCAATGCGTGTTCTACTAATTAAATCTATTGGTTCATTATACATAAGTGGGACGGTGTGGTATTACTATTAAAGATTGGAGTTTGACTTTGTTGACCACGTGCTCTACTTCTTATTTGATATTGATGCATTTTGTATGTTACTAAACCTAATTGGAAGTAACGCTACTGATGTCAAGGAGTAAAGGTAACGAGTAAAGGTACTGGTCGAATGAATGAGATGGTTCAGTTGTTCATGATCAGTGATTGGTTATAATTTATGAAGAATCAAGCACATGGGACGGTGGTAATTTTTAATGTTTGTTCTTTATGGAATCCTGGTCATGATATACTGGTTTTTCGTGCTGAATTGGTTTATTATATTACCATCCTTACATTATCATACAAGATCGGTGACATGCGAGAAGATATGTCCTATAAGATTTATTTGGTAACTAAATTGTTGGAGGGAAAGGTTGCTTGATATGTTAAAGTTATTAATTGTATGAGAAAGTGACCTGTTACATGAATTTGAGTTAAAGATTGTGATTGAGATTCGTATATTGGCTGGATTTTCATAGGTTCAACTGAAAGGGAAGACATTTGTTGAACTCAGTTGGTGGTAAAGTGGATAGTGGTAACAATACTTTTGAGACGATTATGCTACCAGTTGTTATATTGTTTAACAGATTACGTTGTTTCTACTGCTAGCTTTGGTTGATATTGGATAGTACATATTTTTGGTTCTCGGATGAAGTTTAAAGTTTGATTTTTGGCGACACACACATGGGATTTTGGTTCACACACACAAGAAAATTTGGAATTGGTATTATTGGACACACAAAGGCGATTTGGATGTTGTACGTGATTAGTTTCATTGATGATTATTATTCGACATATGAATTTGGTTTATGGATGTCGGATAACGCACACACATGATTGGATCTCGGTTAGAACGTGAATGGATATTGGATAGAATATGATTATTGATTTGAGGGGAAGTCGACACACATACTTTGACAGATTTGGATTTTTAGTTTTCGGACGACACACGTATGATGTTTTGGATTTTGAGTTTTTGGTTGTGACCTAATGTTTATGAATCCGGTTCAAGATAAAGAACTATTCTTCATATTACTACTACTTAGTTTCAAATGCGATTGTAGTCATCTTTATTAGTATTTGGGGTGGTACTATATTCTTCATGGCTGGAACTACAACGTATTTGTGATCATGGTGGTTAGTTATTCGACAAGTTCTTATGGTTATTTACATGCATCATTCGAGGGGAAGATTTTCACTACTACTTGTTGATATTTGTACTATTGGTTCAAATTTCTTTTGCCTTAATTTCATTTTTAGTTGCGGAAAACTTCATGGAGGGTATCTTGAGGCATTGGACAGATGGATTAGTCGTATGATATTGGTTCGTGGTTTTGAAGAATCAAAGTTGCTTCTACTTAGCTTCTCCTAGTGGATTATAACAAAAAGGGGAAGAAAAGCTCACAAAGACGGTTTTGCAACTTGAAGATTCTTGGTGATATTGCATGTTTAAGGGGAAGTTCTTATCTTTCATAACATCTTAACTTCAGGGGAAGTTCGTGCTTATTTGGTTTTGTCATTATCAACTAGGGGAAGATTGTTGGGAATTATATTTGAGTTGATTATGACAAAATATGAAAGATGAAGGACTTATGAAGACAATTGATGAAGAAAGAAAGACAAGGGACTTACTTGTTAAAGAAGACTTTATTATTTAGTCCCTAGTAGTCAATTGTAACCCTAGACTCTCTAGTATATAAAGAGAGGCAGGGAATTAGATTTATTGAGTGTCAAGATGTGAACACCAAAGGTGTGTGTATGTGTGTACAGGCGTTAGGGGAGAAAGCCTAGGGTATTAGTTAGTCGATTAGTGTTTAGTATGGTAGAGAAGTTTAGTCGATTAGTAGTTTAGAGATGATGACGAAGAACTTTGTTAATAATAACAAACGATGTTTTCTTATTCCGCTGTGCATTATAATCGTTGTTATTGTTATCCCCTAGAGCTCATAAACGATCTTATCAATTTTTTTATCTTTTTATATTTTTTTTAGAAACTAAAAGTAAAATCTCGGGGTTTGGATTTGGGGTTGGTACTTCTGCCGATTACTCTACTTATCTAATACTAAGGGTAGTCTATGTCTTTTTGAAGTGTGCTCGTATGATGATTAAAGATGTGTCTACCTAGATACTATTACACCCTAATTATCTTTTATTGGTGGTTGAATTGTCACGCCCTTATTCTTAACGCTACCGTGTTTTCTAAGGTCGAGGATGTGCTTTATCCCTAACTCTTCAAGCTACCTTAAGGTTAATGACTACGAAATCTCTAGGATTCATAAACTTAACACTAAGGTTTTATTTGGATGTTTAGCCTACAATTCCACTAGTAATTATAAACTAATGTTCACAAAGATTAATCAAGCATTAAAAACACAACGATGGCTTTAAGCACTCCTAAGCCAATTACCATTAAGATAAGAGACAACCAATCAATATTTAATAAATAGGTTTCATAGATCTAAGCAAACACACAAGTAAATTAGCCGGACATGTTAAACATGCAAGCATACACACATTCAATCGAAGACATAATGAAATCAAGGGAATAAATAACTTATCTTGATGTAAAATAGGTATGAGAACCCTAAAATACCGTCCAAACCGACTACAAACGTTTTAGGTTTTACTCCACACGCCTACCTCTAAAGTCCGAAAATTGATTTCTATATATAATTTTACAACCGCGACTGCCGCTTTATAGGTGGGACGCCGTCGATCGCCGCCATTACGGTTTCGCTCGCCAAGTCAACATTGAGACGGCGTCACGTTGTGGTTGTGACGCCGCCCTTTAGTCGTGACGTTGTCTCGAATCTAGATCTAGGTCGCCCGAGAAGAAAAGTCTTCGCGACGCCTTACTCTTCAAAGCCGCCCGACGCCGTCCGTAAAATAACAATTTCGCCTCCGAGTCGTCACAAATATAGGGACGCGCCGCCTCGATTGGGACGCCGTGTAAATTCGAGAGCGAGTGTCTTGATCTCGACTTAGCCATTTTCTTTACATATTCCTCCTTTTCGTCTAAAATGCATCATTCCAAAGATTTTGCTTCCAAGAGACCTAAAAAGTGAAAAGGAACGAAATTAAGCAGTAACGGATATAAAAGTGGGCGATTAAGGGCTTAAATGACCCCTTAAAAGTGTACGTTTTAAATCCTTATCATCGGCTTTTTGGAATTGATCTCTGAGACCACCGAAGCTCGTAGCGCTCGACGTTGAAGTCGACTTTTGTTTCATTGCGGCTCGACTCTTTCTGCCGCCATCTCTTTCAGGACGAGGTCGTTTGTCCGGGCCGAATATATCCTCGAGACATGTAATGTCAATCGGATCTTTGACATCCCACTTCAGGTAATTTTTCAAAATATCCCAAGCGTGAACATACCCGAACTCCTTCCCACCAAAACGCTGCTCAAATTTCGCCGCACTCGAGATGATCGTGGTCATTTTCACCACTTCGACGCGCAAATGTTTGTAAATAGCGTTGAATTTTAGAAATCACCGCTAATCCTCGACCATTTACCCGTGATCATATTTTTGTACACTGTGACCGGTGGTCCGATTATTGAACATCTCCATAATGTCGCTCCAAAAGAAATCTTCGAACGGTCATTTCCCATATCTCGATCTTGTAAATTTCTATCCAACATTGCGCAAGCAACCTTTCTTCAACCTTGCTCCACTTCCTCCCGCTCGCTCGGCCTATGACTTCCACATCTTCGCCATCGTCAAGGCCCAAATCCACAACTTGTTTTGGTTTTTTTGCCTTCGTCTTTTTCCCTTTACCTTTGGTCGGTTTACGTGATTTTGGTACTTTGAATTGTGAACGGGACGGTTGTGATTCCATTTGGGGAAACGTTGGAGGTTGTGACGGGTTAAAAAACTGTGGAGGTTGTGACGGGTTAAAAAATTGTGGATATGGAAATCGTCCGGGGTAATTTGCAAATCCTTGTTGAAACGCATATTGTTGGTTAAGAAAAATTTCTTGTGGAGACGGGTTGGAATTTTGCGAGGAGGGGATTGACGGGTTTGAAGAACCCCCGTAGTGTGGTGGGTTTGAATTTAGTAGGTTCGTGAAATACCCTCCGTCATTCGGGTTTTGAGACATTGTTTTTTTTTTCTTTTTTTCTTGAACTAGATATATAGAAAGTTGATGAAGATGAAGGAGATGGAGATGAGAAAAATAGTGGTTATCGTTTGTTATTTATAGGGGTGGTATAGTTTTTCTTTTTTTCTTTTTTTTAAAAGAAGAAAAAGAAAAAAAAAAGTAAAAGTATCTATTTTACAACGGATATATTTTTTTCAAAATAAATTTTATATCCGTTTGGTTTGTGCTTTTGTTAGACAATTGAGCTCGTTGTGTAGACGAAGAACACATTCACGACGAACGACGACGAGCCCAGCCGGTGTGGCGACGAAGGACGGCGAGAGAACCACGGTGACGGCGAGCTCCCCAACTAGCCCTCTCACAGCCTATCTTATTACATTTATTATCTTGTGCAGGTGTGTGGTTTTGTATTAGTCTATGAGTCAATGACAATATTTGTGTGGTTTTGTATTAGTCGATGAGTCGTCAATGATATATTTACGTCGGTGTGTAATAAATGGTACGGGGTCCTTGAATTCGCATTATATACTAACATACATGAATGAGTTGATTCATTGTGGTTGTGTAATTCAATCTCTTTCCTTCCCCCAAATTAACTTTCTTCTCTACTTTACTTAACTCCCTTTTCAATTTGCAAGTTCACATTGCTCCTTTCTTAAATTCAGCAGCTTGTTTAATTTCAGTCTTTATTTCATACTTGATCAACGCAATTAAACATCATCATGTCTTCTTCTTCATCTTCCCAACAAGACACAGCCCTCATGTCTTTGAAGGATTATGTTGAAAGGTTAAGAATAGATTATAAAGAGGTAGCATTAGCCACCAACAACTTCGCTGATGAAAATCTAATTTCACAAAACGCTTTCTATAAGATTTACAAAGGACATCTCCGTCATTCAGGAGAGCTGATCAATATTGTTGCAAGGAAAGGTCTGGATCTGAACGTTGGGCGCAACGAGGTAATGATGTCTAAAGATATTAAGCATAAAAATATCGTTTCAGTTTTTAAGCTTGCTCCATCGGATGAGGCAGTCATCATAAACAAGCATGAGGCCAACGGAAGTCTGGTAAAACATCTAAGTGGGTCAACCCTCACTTGGATTCAAAGATTGTATATATGTGTTTGTGTTGCGGATGCATTGCGTTACATTCATAATCTTCAAGACGATGAGTGTATCATACATGGTAACATCAAGAGCTCGAATATATTACTAGATCGCTACTGGGAACCCAAACTTAAGGGTTTTGGATTTGCCATTAGAGGTAAAAAGCATCATCTTCACCCTACTAGTAAATACAATGGCTCATTAGAGTATATGGACCCCGAATATGAAAGGACACGAGGTTTGACTCACAAGTCAGACGTCTTCTCCTTTGGACTTGTGTTATTTGAGGTCCTATTTGGAAGAAAAGCGGACGGAGAGAATTGGTATTTTGCTCGATTGGCGAGATCACATTATGAAGCGGGAACACTGGATGCTATGATCAATTCTGATCTACGAAAACAAATGGATGAGCATTCATTAAAAATCTACTCAGAAACAGCATATTCTTGCTTGAAGGAAGGGCGAGCGCTACGTCCGGATATGGATCAGATTTTCAAGAAACTTCAAGAAGCGTTGGAACTTCAGCAAATCCATGAAAGCTATGTAAGATCATCCAATCACTTGAAGGTAAATAATCAGTCATGCTCCTTGTATATACAATAATTTTATCAGTTAAATACTTTGGAAAATGATTGACATGCCCTCACTTTGAAAAATACTTACATCGGGTGCCACTAGGGTCAGGTTGACCCGACCCGAATCCGAACCCTATAAGTCTTATCAGGTCGGGTTGAATTGGGTTAAAAAATCTTATCGGGTTGCGTGACCCGAACCCGATATACTAATCGGGTCGGGTTATGGTTGAATTATTTTTGTTATCGAGTCAACCTGATAAGACCCGAAATGTATTTTTTTTTAATTATTTCCTTAAATTCGACATATCTATAACACAAAATTTTGTATATGATGCTCTTCACATATGAACAAATGATGTTCAATACCCTCCTGGTGCGAATAATTGGCATCCCTATATTTTAGTTGGCAATATGCTTGATGCAATTCTTTCCTAATGTTACTGTGATTAAAAAAAAGAAAAAATCATATTTTTCTCAAAAGTTTGCTATAAATCTGAGAAAAAGTGCTCACAAGTCACAACTTGGATTTTGGTGATTTGTTCCACGTTACTCACGTGGGGTTTATATCAATTAAGTTTGTATGGAGCAAACTTAAACAGTGTTTGTAACTTTTAGCGTAGCCTCTAATTGACATGCATCAGTTGTAATTTTATAAATTATGATATGGTTCGATTTGTCAAAAGCTCAAGGTCATTTTACTTTTAAACAATCATTGGTTCGATCACAGAAATAAAAAGTATAAACATCTCACTTCAAGGTAGGAACCCGATTAACCCGAATCACCCGACCCGTCAACAACCCGAACCCGATAACTTATCGGGGCGGGTTGCTGGTCACTTTTCCATATTAAAAACCCCGATTCAACCCGATCCGATAACACCCCTACCTATGGCTGTACTATAGTTTCATAATAAGTCCCTAAATCTAAAAATCTACATCGATGGTCCTTGTGGTTTTCGAATCTGCACACGTGTGATCCCTAAAACCATTAACATTTTCGAAAAGACAATAGTGCCTTTTATTTTGACCCAAACATCTATTAATTCACACATAAATATCTCCTAACAATAAAATAAAATAAAATAAAAAATCCAAACATCTCCTTTTTCGAAACTATTTATCCAACAAATTAAAAGGAAATAAAAACTTTAAAAACTAAACAAAATTAAAATATAACTGCTAGTTGTTTGAAATTAGTGTTAATGTAAAAATCTTGAAATATAAACAGAGCTCCAAGTTTCAAGTTGATTGATATAACTTAAGATTAATATAACGAACACATAATATATCATGATACATACTGTAATTAACATGTAAAACTAATACCCAATTACCTTTTTTTATGGGTTATGGGGAAGTTGAGATGTAGATAACTCTACTTTTACCATGGGTAGAGAGGCTTCTTCTGATTGTATCAAAGGTAGAAAAGGACCCCCGGCCTTGCAAGGAGTAAGGATCGAATCAAGGGCGAAGCTAGAAATTTTTGGTCGAGATGACACACTTTAATAAATTTTAGAAACTACACTATAAATTGGTTCTGAGGAGCCGGGCAAATTAAGGAAAAGCTAAATATTTTCAAAAATTTACGCTACAAATTTTTTTCGCTAGAAGATACCGTTAATATTTTTCATATCTGCACATACGTTAAAAATATATACACAAAGATGATTTGTTGATGGTTTTGTATTGTATTTTATATTGATTTTTGTTACATAATTCCTTATTATAATTAAAATTTTGGTTATTTTAATGGTTTTGCATTTTCGAGTTTGGAAGGCTGATAGTTTAAAAAATGGGTGTTTGATTTTTATACATAACGAGGAGAAGACGCCCACCGCGTTGCGGCGGGTTTTTCACATTGTACCGAGAAAAGATGTTTTCTCGATGAAATATCATGTGGCAAAGCATAATAACATGAAATCAATCACCAGAATGACATACACAATTTTTTTGCTCTTAAAAATGGGTCGGGGCACAACCCCCACAATACATTGTGTCTCTATTTGCATCAATAATACGCGTACATGATACAATTTCCCCTCATCTATAGGTTAGAGAATCTGAAGCTGCAGGTATAGGTTTGCCCCCTTTTTTAATCAGTTGCAGCAAAAGTGGAGATTGTCATCATACCGTAGGCGGCCACCACGACTTCAATGTACTCGTTGTTTTATAGTTACGATACCTGCATCAAGTCAAAAAGTCGCAAACCTTAGCATTTGAGAATCTGTTTAAGACAGATACTAACCAACACCAAAAAATGTCCTTGTTTGGGTTAACCTCACATGGTCATAATGCAACCATTTTACAACGGAAACTATTCTTTTATGCGCGTGTGTTAGCATCATTTAGTAAACACGAATGTCTAAAGATAAAAACAGGTTTGCATGTGCCGCATGTTTTGAAACGAATAACAATCAGCTCAATCCTATAGTACAGCTGTGGTATGCATCAAGAATCAATGTATTTTTTTACCTGCTAACTTGCTTGATGGGAACTTCACTTATTCTTGGGCTATTAAGAAATTAGAAGTGATGATCGATCCCGAACTCGAAAAAGTTTCCAGCCTCAGGGCATGAATTCCTCAGCTCTCTGTTTTCCATCATCATCCTTTGTGTCCAGAACCGTCACCTTTACTGAACTATCCTTCTGCCGCAACTTATTCTCTTACGTCACATGCTTTGTCGCTTCTGATTATCCGTGATTTACAACACATCAAAAAGTCAGCCGCTTCCAAAAAAAGCCCACGTGAAACCGCTCGTCTCAACATCAGCAGAAGATGTTCTTAATATCTTATTTACGCTCACCTGTAATTCAACATAAATGAAAGCAAGGTAAAAAAATTACGAAGTCACAAAAGTGAAATCACATAACGTGACTGAAATGAACCCACAATTGAGGCATATAATTTCTTTTACCTCTTGAGTTGCAGACAGATCAAGTTTCCGAACTGATTGAAAGTGCAACATATGACATAAACTGGAGGAAGTTTATCAGAAGTCGCCTCCAACCTATTAAAAAGAACTCCGATAAGGCAGTAGTATGCGAGTACGTGCATGTTCAAGGAACCTATCACTATCGACGTGGTGAAAGAATATTTCGCTTTTCGCGTAGCTTGTACCCGCACAAGTTGTACTCTGTAAAGGCGCTTTTGTTCCATACCTAAATATCGTTGTGTCATCGAGTTGAATCTTTCCACTCGGAAGTATACTTCAATCGTCAGTCGATGATGTTGACACGCGATGTTCAGGATATGGACACCTGTCTAATCGCCCCCTCAAATTCCTTTTGTTGTGTCAACAGTCTTTGTGCAAAGGTCTGCACTAGACGTATTGCTAGACCGTTGTCACAACGAAAGGAATCCGATGGGAAGATGAGAACCGGGCAATATCTTAAACATCCCGTATCAATATCAGCAAATGAAGATTGCACTCTTCTACCGAGTGGAAAGATTCCAATTGATGACACCACTATTTACTTGCGTAAGATGCAACTCATACAACTTTTGTGCATCAATTATAACTTTCGTGCACACAACATTACACCTGAATATTGTTGCGTCACTGAGTGGACTCTTTCCACTCGGGAGTACATTTCAAGCATCAGTTGCTAATGTTGAGACGCGATGTTGAGGATAGCGAGACCCATCTACTTGGCCCATTGAATTCCTTTTGCTATTGCAACGGTTGTTGTGCAAAGGTCTGAACCAGACGTATTGCTACACCGTTCCGAGAACGAAAGGGTTTCGAGGGGTGAATTAGAACGGGGCAATATCTTAAACATCTCATATCAATATTAGCAAATGAAGCTTGCAATATTCTACCGAGTGGAAAGATCCCAATCAGTGACACGACAATTCAGTTGGATAAGATTCTACTACAACCGACTGCAAACGTATGGGCAATTCCAATCACTCAAGGTCATATAAGCTACTGATAATCTTAAGAAGAAAAACGAAATCGAAACTGAAATTAAATACCTGTATTCGCAAGGACTGAAATGTTGTATGAAAGATCAAACGTTGTGGTGGATGCCTTATGGAAATCATAAGCGGTGATCAGTATTCGACCAAGAAAAAGCAATCCCAGTACACGAATAATAGGATTAGTTTTTCTTGGCCGAATACTGGTCGCAACATCCGTTTGGCAAATACTCATCAGGAAAAGCAGATACCGAAGAAATGCCAGACTGAGACCAGAGCGTGGCACAAGACTTTTGGACCCGATGATCAACGTACCAACACACAAAACAGATCGTCAAAGTATATATTGTTAGCGATATTAGACAAACGCATATATGCAGGAAAAATATAAAAGATTCCATGATACGATTTTTTTTTAAAACCTACCGTGAAGTTGTCATCTAAAAATGTCACCATGAAAGCTCGAACGCATAGTTTTCTTGTGGCTGGCAGTATCATCGTAAGAGTAAACAAAATCGTGATAGCAAACAATCGAAAGTAACGTGGCACCCAGATCAGTATCTGTCCTTATCAACATGCTAACCTAAAGTAACATAAAGGCCAAAAACCACAAGAACTAATGCTCATATCTGTCGTGGGTATGATAGCAGCTCGTATGTATGAACAGTTTATACACAGCTAAAAAGGCACAGGCCAACAATTATTGAAGTGGTACTCAAAACCTGTTGGCGAAACTAACTACAATTTCTATTGAAATTACTAACACAATCCAACATTTTGTAAATTTTCTAATCGTCATTAATTTTTAAATCATGATTAGCAACCTAAAATGGCAACGTATTAGACACTCCATAATATTCTTCTATAGCAAGATACAACGTCATCAAACTTGAAATAGGATAGACATGGCTTATGTATTTTGGGTAATGTATAATAGGTAAACCTTGCATTTGATGAGGCTCAGATTTGTAAACAACCGAATAAAGAGGATCGGTCCAATGTGGCTGCAAACTTTATAGGCTGCCCTGCCAAGCGAAGATGGCTGCAAACTTGAAAAGTTGCCCCGCCAACAGATGGACAATCTCAACTTTGGTCGAATCCAGTTGAACACGTTCAAATTCTATCATCACAGCCTTTCGGTTACCCTATGAGGCTTTACAAAAGTTAACAACTACAAAGTGCTTAATAACTTCTTCGGCCTACTAAAAAACAATTAAAAGTAAGAGGCCAATTAGGCTTGAAAAACTCAGAATGTA
Organism: Chrysanthemum lavandulifolium; assembly: GCA_022545495.1. Classification (NCBI taxonomy): domain Eukaryota; kingdom Viridiplantae; phylum Streptophyta; class Magnoliopsida; order Asterales; family Asteraceae; genus Chrysanthemum; species Chrysanthemum lavandulifolium. The sequence goes on along the minus strand of CM040241.1, from coordinate 112,755,355 downwards.
ATGCCACGATGCGGGCCAAGGGAATGTATACGCGTTGATCAGAATATTATAATCATCTCCTATAGATTGGTGGAAGGCTGATCAGTATTCAAGCAAGAAAAAGCAATCCAAGTACGTCAGTAGCAGGATTCGTTTTTCTTGGCTGGATACTGACTGCAACATCCATTTGCCGAATACCGAACAGGAAAAGTGGAGACCAAATAAGTGTAGGACTGAGATCAGATCGCAGTCATACAACTAAAAAGGCTCAGGTCAGCAATTATTGAAGTGGTACTCAAAACCCCACGGCTGCAACCGCGAGGTCGCCATGCGAAGATATGGGTTTTGGTAAACAACACTTACAGAAACAGCAATCGCTGACATATTTCATCATCGCCTTCAGTGTAATCAAACGTCGTTCCTTTAACAACATATCCGTTTTACAGAACCCGAAAATCTTGCCCCAAAAAAAAGGGCGACAAACAATCCTACACAACAATAGATACCTTCGCAATAAAAAAAACATAACAAACAACCTAGAATCAACATGCAACAACTAACCACGGCCAAAAGAAGACAACATGCAAGAAGAAATCCGACTTACATATTCAAATAACGCAACCAGAGAAACAATGAGAAACCTTCGTCTAAAGTAAACGAACGGTCGCACATATAACGGCCTCAAAAGGCTATAAAAATGTCCAAATACGGGTCATAAGCAATAGCCAACGGCGTGGCTCAAAGCCCACCATACCCCGCTTTCCACTAACGAAGATAATAATTTTTTTACAAATGCAGGACTAAGATCAGATCGCAGCCATACAACTAAAAAGGCTCAGGTCAGCAATTATTGAGGTGGTACTCAAAACCCCATGGCTGCAACCGTGAGGTTACCACGCCAAGACATGGGTTTTGGTAAACAACACTTACACAAACACAAGCCATACAACTAAAAAGGCTCAGGTCAGCAATTATTGAGGTGGTACTCAAAAGTCAAAACCCCATGGGTGCAACCGTGAGGTTACCACGCCAAGATATGGGTCTAGGTAAACAGCACGTACACAAACACCAAACGTTGACAGCTCTCATCACCGCCTACAGTGTAGTCAAAACCCCATGGCTGCAACCATGAGGTCGCCACGCCAATGAGAAAACCTTCGTCTAAAGTTAACGAACGGTTGCACATATAACGGCCTCAAAAGACTCAAAAAACGTTCAAATACGGGTCATAAGCAACAGCCCACGGCTTGGCTCAAAGTCCGCCATACCCCGCTTTCCACTAACGAAGATAATAATTTTTTGAGTAACCAACTTTCTGTTTTGTATGTATAAATGCAGGACTAAGATCAGATCGCAGCCATACAACTAAAAAGGCTCAGGTCAGCAATTATTGAGGTGGTACTCAAAACCACATGGCTGCAACCGTGAGGTTACCACGCCAAGACATGGTTTTTGGTAAACATCACTTACACAAACACAAGCCATACAACTAAAAAGGCTCATGCCAACAATTATTGAGGTGGTACTCAAAACCCCATGGCTGCAACCGTGAGGTTACCACGCCAAGATATGAGTCTTGGTAAACAACAGTTACACAAACACCAAACGCCGACAGCTCATCATCGCCACAAGAAGTCAACCCCCATGGCTGCAACCATGAGGTCGCCACGCCAAGATACGGGTTCTGTTACATGTACCCTGAAATGTCACAACCTAATCAGTAACAACTAAAGTAATGCAAATACCCAAGGATCACAAATTCACAATACGCAAACCTAAACAATAAATAAATAACAGGGTAAGGAAACCATAAGCTTCAGTTGTAATATGAATTATTGACCGCGTTAATATTCTCTATAACCAAATAGTTTGTGATGTAACATTTTTCTCCACACTAAAAAAAACTGCTTCGAAATTGAACCAAACTATTTTAAGAATTCTCTTATACATATAAAACAGAAAGTCGGTTGACAGCTCTCATCATCGCCAGAGTGTAGTCAAAACCCCATGGTCAGAACCGTGAGGTCGCCACGCCAAGATACGGGTTCTGTTACACGTAACCCAACCAAAAGCAAAACTAATCATCTTTTTCAGTAACTCATAAAAACAAACACTTGGTACGCATGTGTAACTAACAATATAACTAACGCCTTACTCCATCATACCACATCACCAATCACAATTTACAACAACCCCAAATCATGGAATTTAGTAAAATCAAACACAAATTAAGCAACAATAAAAAAACTGATTTTTAGTCACCTGCCTACCAAATGGGTTTGATTAGTTGCTGACACGCGTATATAACAACCGCTTCAAGCCGTTCCGCAGATCCAGAACACCACTTGCAAGGTGGTGCATGGTATGTGAGACACGTACCCTTTTTTTTATGCGTGTACGTGTATGACGCGGTGATGCTAACCGTTTGCTTAAGCTAACCGGGTAAAAAGCCCAAAAATATAGCAACTCACGTCCTGGCCCAAAACTCACCCTACCCCGGTTTCCACCCACGAAGATAATAGTTTTTTTAACTAACCGACATTCTGTTTTATATGTATAAGAGAATAGGGAGATATGTATGTGTACACTAAGAGGGTTTTGGGTAAAACCTATAAGTTGTTATTGTCATTATATAATACTAGCCTCCTTGCCCCGATGGGGCGGCTAGCTTTAAGGATTTGTTTATAACATAAAAGAAATTATAAAATGCATAATAGAATAACGTTAAAGAATTATAATGTTGAAATTAAACGTACGAATATTAAAGTTTCTTTATTATGTACAAAAAGATAATAAATAAAACTTATAATCTATGAAGAACTTCGTGGTATACAATTGGTTGTAGAATTAGTGTAGTTTCCGTCTATATCACAACACAACACTTTTCATCCTTTCTTGCTTTTTACTCTTAAAACGGCTACATAAAGTTGACCATGTGAAAAGAAATTTCGTTCAAGATAAATACCAACCTTACACAAAGTTTGGCCTTGCATTTTGTTTATGGTCATGGCAAACCATACGAAAACATGGAATTGTCTCCTATTAGGTTGAAATGGCATATTCTTGTCGGATGGACTTATAATCATTATAGGTATAATTCGAACCTCACCCACTTTATCATATGATATAATTTTTGCCTCAATGTTTGAGTGTAAAAATAGACATGTGTCACTACAAAAAAAAGGTCATTTTATCACACTAAATGTAAAATTGGTTATATAAATAAGTGTGAACAAAGTTTGAAAAACAAAAAAGTTTTCACATTTATATGTGTTTCAAAAAAAAGTTCACACCTTTAAGTGTGAAGAAATCTAATATCTACATTTACAAGTGTGCACTATATTTGTAACACCCAATTCCTCCACACTTTTCCTCTTGCGTGGAGAATTTGGGTGTTACAAATATAGTACACACTTGCAAGTGTGGACAAATTCAAAATTTCTTTACACTTAAAAGTGTGAACTTTTTTTTGAAACACATATAAGTGTGAAAACTCTTTTATTTTTTAATATTTTTAACCAATTTTTACACATTCATAAATGTTAATAATCTTCAAAATATTCTACACACTTTTTGAAAGTATGATAAAATGATATTTTCTTTGTAGTGTGTATTGTTTTCTTTTATTTTTGAGTGTAACATAAAGTTTATTCTACAAATGTGTATTAGAACTTCCTGTCCATCTATGTTTGCTAACACCATTCAAGAACTACATATTAGATGATTAGATTATGGCCCAAAACCGGTTGTGGGTTTGAGTCCATTAGGTTAGGGTTAGTTGGCTTATTAAGATATGTTTTATTATAAATAGAGATGATATTCCATTATGTAAATCACACAAAACACAATCAATATAAATAGAGATGATATTCCTGATTGAATCGAAGATTTAGATACGCGAAAATTAATATAAATTGAGATCTGCAAAAACTGTTAAAATCGATTATCATCAAGATTGACCATTCGATTTAAAGGCGTCATGATATAGAAATTAGGTTATGAGTTACAGTCAGCGATATCGATATGGCCAGATTAGGTTATGGTTTGTGAAATCTTGATTTATTATCTGATATTGTTTTTTGGATCGTTGTTTTAAACTAGGCGAGTATCCGCGCCTGGCGGCAGCGGTTCCTAGCAGTAGACAATTAACGATATGTGATATTATGACAAGCGTTTCATTTAATATTCAAAATAGAACGTGAAAAGATCAAAATGTAACTGCAAAACAAACATTCTTAACATGGTTTGACATTCACGAATGGCATGAGTATATGGTATGACAGTTTGTTTTGGCAAAACCATTAATACTTTTCAAAGTTATCATGCAAACCACATTTTTATATTTTATGTAGTATAAATTAGGGTTTTTGAAATTTTGGGGATCTATTCTTTCTTTAACAGGAAAAAAAAAAAAAAAAAAAACCGCATGGATTACTTACTATGTTTTATTTGGGGATCTATTACAAATGAAATGCCCGCCCAAATTATGCATTTAATATGATGTTGTTAAAAGTTAGTTATACAAAATGATCTAACGGTTGTTGACTTTTGGGGTTGCCACATATCATTATTTCAATTTATGCAGATTTTCTCACAATTCCTTCTTTTATATAGGTGGTAGATTAGTAGTGCTAGAAATTACGTGTACAGATTTGAGAACCATTGAACCACTAGTATAATTTCTATATTTAGGGACTGAAAGAGAAATTTTGGTATAAAGTATAAACACACAAACTATCCGTGTAATTTTCTTCAAAATAAATTTTGAGAAGAGTTCATTTAAATACCATAAAAAAATGCATATCAAAAGATTAATCATAGCTACACATTTTCTGGATTGAATAACAAACTTATTTCCACCATTTATCTATAAAAATTAACATTTTTAAAACTGTTAATCGTTAAACGAAAAAAAAAAAATTCGTCATTGTGGCGCGACCATTTAAATATCTTTTAATAGATGGACACTTTGTATATTTTCAAAAAAAAAAAATATTTCATCATATTTTTTTCTTTTTCATTTTTTATTGGTTACTGAAAATTGCATTAGAATCACATCTGGTCATTACTAATTTGAAAGTTCGAACATTTAACACGTGTAGTAAAATGAACACAACGCTTTTTTAAAAAATCTGAAATCATATATGACCCATTAATTATGACTTCTAAATTAGAGCAGATAATTTATTGAAGTTAGACAAAACACATTTTCTATAGTTGTTTTGTGGGTATTGACAATTTACATCATAAAATCACATGTGATATATGTTTTGAAGAAATTCTCATATGATTATTGATTCGTGTTCTAACTGAAATATATTTATTCAATGTTTGATGAAATTTGTGATATTAAATTGTAAATTTATCTATTTTTATTCACATATAATTATAACTTTATATTTTAAATTAAATGTGATTTTTACCACGTGTTATTAATACGTATTGTTCAAAAATAAAAAGTTTTAGAATTTGATAGAAAGAGTTATGTTAGTTTTACTATAGTAAAGGTTTAGAAATCATATATTTGACATGTGATATATCAAGTAAGTTTTAGCATCAATTTTATTTATAAAAAAATTTCTAACTTTTGCAAAAAATTACCGATTTGGATCCCTAAATATTATGTGTGACACATGATGGTAAATTTGTGGACGTGTAGTTTCCAATACTATAAAACGTAAAAATGCTCGTAGTTTATACAAATATATATGCTCATCTTACTACATATGTTTAATGATCGAACTTTCATAATAGTGTTAAATCGCATGTGAGTTTTAACACAATCAATGTTCTTATATTTGTCCAACTTTTATGAATAAAATGTTTGTTAATTTAGAAGTTCATATACAACGTGTGGTATGTGGTTGGAAAAGTCATGAATGTGCATTTTATGTTGTAAAAAAGCAGGGTAACTTTTGAATTTATACACAAATACTTATGCCTATTTTTCTAAGGTTGTATAGTGCTCGAACTCACAGATTATTGTTAAATCACATACGATATGTCACAAATATCAATACCAACAAAAAAATAATGAAAAAAAGTTCGTCAAACATATATGAAAGCGCATATGTATTGATAAATTATAAAATCCATGTTGCGATTGTGTAATTGGTTTCGCTTAATGATTAACAATTCATGAAATATTTATATTATATATAAAAAAAATGTCCTTGAACTTTAATTAAAAATCCCAATTAATCTCTTTTTTTCACGAAATAAATGTGTTGCTCAGAACTGTCATTTAATATGAAATTTTCTGTTCTCGTAACAATTTTATAACTTAATAACATGACACGAAATCTCTATGAAACGTCTATCATATATGAGATGCTCTGAAACGTCTATAAAACGTTTAAGAATGTATCAACTAGAAGCGTCTTCTCAATGGCATTCTTATAATTAGTAATTACAAGCACGTCATGTTCTAATACTGATCATCTAACTTTAACATGTGTTGTTGTAGGGGAAAAACATTGATCACTTGAGAATTCCATTGAGTGATATAGAGTCTGCTACCAACAAATTTTCCAACAACCGCATTGGGTCAGGTGGATACGGCACCGTGTACAAAGCAGAACTCGACATCTTTGATGATACAATTTCATCAGTTGTTGAAGGAAAAAATAAAGCTGATTTTCCTAAAAAGCGTACAACAGTAGCCGTTAAACGTCTCGAAAGGAAACAAGGAGAAGTCGCAGGGTTTTTCACAGAAATTGAAATGCTTACAAATTGTAAGCATCGAAATATAGTCTCTCTTCTTGGCTTTTGTGAAGAAGGTCCCGAAAGAATCCTTGTCTATGAGCATGTTTCAAACGGAAGCCTTAGTGATTATTTTGAAAAAATTGATAACACGAAGAGACTAAGTTGGGCTCAACGTCTACAAATATGCCTTGATATTGCGCATGGATTAAATTACCTCCACTCTAACACAGAGGAGAGACAAGTGATAATACACCGGGATATTAAGAGTGATAATATTTTATTGGACGATAATTGGGTTGCCAAGATTGCTGATTTCGGTCTTTCTAGATTATTCCCTGCAAATCAAAAAGTCAACACGATCAATACCGGTACCATCGCTGGCACACAAGTGTACATCGATCCAGAGTACATGGAGACGGGTAGGCTAAAACAATCATCAGATATTTATTCATTTGGAGTAGTTCTTTTTGAAGTTGTAAGTGGAAAAATGGCATATGATAAAAGTTACTCCATGAAAAATGAGCAGGGGCTTTTGGAAATTGTACAAAAATGCAATAAGGAAAGAACTCTGGAAAAAGTTATAGATCCTAATTTAAAGGAATCGTATGAAGGCAATCTTATCCTCGATGACGGACTCGATCAAAAATCATTGGATACATTTTTTAATGTTGCATTTAAATGTTTGGCTACACAAGCTCAACGTCCAACAATGAAGGTCATCATTGAGGAACTTGAGAAAGCAATAAAATATCAAGTAAGTAAATGTGTTTTAAATAAATCATTGATTATCATATTCACAGTATATGGTGCAATTGATTATACTGAAACTTTGCTCATGATCAAGTTAATTATTATAAAAATGTTTGGTTATTTTTATAAATAGTAAATTACAAGAATGTCCTGTGATTTTTATAGTATGAAATCCAAGATACTAATGTAAGAAAATCTTCATATGAACTTTAAAAAATATTATTAAATTGGGTGCATTGTCATAATTCACAGGAAAACAGAAAGGATGGTTTCCACATTTCACTCAAAGACATAACTTCAGCTACAAAAAACTTCAATGACGACACGTGCACCGGAGAAGGAAGATACTGGAAGCAATACGAAGGACAGATTCCACTAGCAAATATACTTACTACAGTTATTGTAAAGCGGTGGGATAAGGAGTCTCATCAAGCACATCATCAATTTTTGACAGAGCTTAAAGTTGTTCATGAGAATAAGCATGAGAATATTGTTGCTCTTGTAGGCTTATGTAACGAAAGCGGTGAAAGAATCATTGTTTACGAGCATGCGACAAACAGAACTCTCGATAAACATTTGAAAGACGTGAATCTTACATGTATAAAACGCCTTAAGATATGCGTGGGCATAGCAACCGGACTGAAATTTTTACATGAAGATGCTAACATGATTCACAGAGACATCAAAAGTAGCAGCATTCTACTAGATTCTGATTGGGAGCCTAAAATATGTAATTTAGAGCTTTCCTCCAAAAGCATGGAATGTCTGAAAGTTGAACATGCCACCGACAATGCTTACGGCTCATTAGGCTACCTTGACCCACGGCACAAAAATTATGGTTTCTTAGATAAAGATTCAGATGTGTATTCGTTAGGGGTGGTATTAATGGAGATATTGTGTGGGAGATTGGCATGGGGAGAGGGATGTAAGGATCACTCTGAATCCTTAGGTCCTTTGGCTAAAAGAAGATACGAAGAAGGAAATCTTAATAAGTCGGTGTTTGAGGGTATAAAGGAACAAAATTTTTCATTATCATTCACTACATTTGCAAGTATTGCCGCTCGATGCTTACATGTGTATATGAGGCCGAAGGCAAGTGAGGTGGTAATACAACTTAAAAAGGCATTGGAACGTCAAGTAAGTATTTTCATACCATAGCAAGAATCAGTTGCCTTCCTTTAATCCTTTCAAAAACGTAAAGTAAAAAGTAACCATTTGGTTTCATGATTGGTAATTTTGAAAAAACCTTGTGTTATTAGATAAAACCTCTTTTTCTCTTTCTTCTAAGATTTGTACTTTTTAAGATTTATTATAAAAAGTAAAATCTTGGTTACCTATAGAATGAAAATGAATTAAGTTATACGCTTGAGTTTGTGATTTTGCTACATTATTGATCTAGAAGATTATGCGAAGATTTGGATATTAGATGAAAATTATGTTACACCAAAATTGTTTGAAATTGAAACAATTGTGTGGGATAATTGTGACATATCTATTGGAATTGGAAAATTGTTGTGGTACTCGGTAACATGCTCATCTTTATTCCATGGTATTGCGTCTAGTCCATTCTTACTTTAAGTAACATAAGTGATAACAAAATTATTTACGACGTATATTTTTTTAGTTATGATATTTATCTATATTTATACTACCTATAAAACATATTTGACCTTCTCTTCTAAATTTTTTTTAAAATTTGCATACATAGTTTTTAAGCATTAAAAGTTAAAAAGCTATGTTTATAACTATCTAATGCATAAATACACCAACTGAACACATAACTAATATTATTCTTAAAACGCCCACTCAAAAATACAATTATATTATTACACGGTATAATATAAGAAAGCTACTAACCTAACTATATGGATTTTTAAGCAAATACAACTAATTAAGTTAGATGTACAATCAAGTTATGCATCAAAATACCTATGTATATTGAGTGTTCAACACTAGTAGTTAATGTAATCTTTAAAACACCACCTTAGTAAAAAGTACCATTAATAGGACATAATATACAATCAAGCAAACTAATAAACAATATCTTCCTAAAATTTTGAAAGAATTTCATGAATACTTTTAAATAATACAACTTTTTTTACAAATAGTACAAACTTATGAATCATAAAAAACTTATGAATCATAAAAAAGTAACAAGTTCATATATCTTATATTCTTATGTCTAAATTGTCAAAATAAGAAAAGGATAAAAAATTAGATTAGATATTATCAACAACCTCAAAATTTCAATAGTTTATTGTGGCTGTAATGAGATTTGCGTCAACTTTAAATTTTGTTGTCACTGTAAATAAAATAATAAAAAAATATTGTTCGCCTAAAATATCGGGTCTCCATTATTGTAATGCGCGAAACCTGCTAATCATGGTTGTCAGGATCCCGATCCTGATCTTAGGATCTTACGATTTTACGATACTGCAAAGAAAAAACGATCCGGATCCTACATAGGATCTATGCAAGCTTAAGATCTTATAGGATCCCGATCTTGACCATACGATCTTACGATCTAATCCGAACCGATCTTACTTTTATCGGATTACAAACTAAAAAACTACAAATTCATGGGTTGTTTGTTTGTAGAATTCAAAAAATAACATGTTAATCTTTTTAAACATTTTATAATCATAATTTAGGACAACATTTATATGAAACATTCATAGTATTTTATGGTTATAATGTATTAGAATTTGTAGATTTGTATAAAATTACATAAAATATTAAGAAATAACACTAGAGTAGGATCTTAAGATCCCGATCCAATCTTACGATCACGATCTTGCAAACACGAAAACGATCATAAGTAGGATCTCGATCTTGACAACCTTGCTCCTAATGTTTATATAATATACATTAGGCGTAGTGTACGGCACCTTTTTGGAAATTAGCAATTAACTAGAGCTTCATATTAATATATTAAAACCTAAATCAGAAATGTGGAAGCAGACTTTGGTTCAGTGGAGAAATTGGTGGTAACCAAAAACCCCTCCATGATCCCAAGGCCATTTTTTCTTCTTTTTTTTTTTTTTTTTTAACGAAGTATCAATGTTTCTTTCTTCCTCCCGCCCTCCTTCTTCCCTCCATCCTCCGCAATCAACGTGCAACTTTACACCTTCCTCCTTTCATACACTTGCAAAATCTTATCATTCATTACCAAATTATTCTTCTCATCTAGGTGCAAACAACCTTAAAAACTTATTCTTCTCATTGTATAGTGATTAGAAGATAATTCTTCCCATTGTATTCCTCCAGCCTTCCTCCTCCCACTGAATTTTGTAGTGATTAAAACACAATTCACATTGTATAGCTTCTTTTTTCATGTTATCTCAAGTAAATGAATTAAAAAGACCTTTTATGAACTCGAATTTTGTAGTGATTAAAAGACAATTCACATTGTATAACTTATTTTTCATGTTATCTCGAGTAAATAAATTAAAAGGAGACCTTTTATGAACTCAGCAACAATGTGCGGGTTTCACGCTACTCATTCCATAACAGTTTGTCATCTTCTAAGTTATACAATGGTCTTTGACAGATCTTAATTTTATTAACACGTTCACCTTGGATATCGGGCTTTTCTGAGGACCAGCGAACATAACTTGTCCATTTCTCTAGAATATAATTTTATTAAAAACTTGAAAGAAACGTAATTACCAACGTATTTTTCATCAAATAGAGTATACCAATAAACGTATTTTTATAAATGTAATGGCCAATGTATTTTCTTGAATTTTCATGAAATATTTATATTCTAAAGAAAGGGGTGTCTTAAACTTAGCCCATTAAGACCGTTTAGTTTTTTAGGATACCCAATCAGATCCAAGCCCAAGAAAAACTGCCCAATTTCACCCAATTTCCAGTTTGCTTAGGTGAGAACTATGAAGTTGATTCCAAGTCTCATGATTTACAGGAATGCTACGAAAAGTTCCGAATATCACTTGAAGACATCAAACTAGGGACAGAAAACTTTAGTGATGCTCAAATCATTGGAGAAGGAAGATACTGGAAGCAATATAGAGGAGAAATTCCACAAGCTAATGGACTTACCACCGTTGTTGTAAAGCGGTTTGATACCAAGTGCGATGAAGGAAGTAACCAGTTTATGGTAGAGTCTAAAGCTCTTTTGGAGTATGAGCACCGGAATATCATTCGTGTTGCAGGCTATTGTGTCGAAGCGAATGAAAAAATCATCGTTTACGAGCATGCTTCCAATGGAAGACTCAGTGAGCGTCTCACAGATGCTAGTCTTACTTGGTTGAAACGTCTCAAAATATGCATCGGTGTTGCTACCGGGTTAAAATTTCTTCATGAAGCTGGTATAGAAGGTGAGGGTTTAGCGATAGATGGAGGCATCAAAAGCAATAGCATTCTAATAGATGATGAGTGGAAGGCTATAATCTCTAATCTGGAGTTGCTACAAGTAGGCAGGAGAGTGGTGAAAACATCGCAATTGGATGATGGTGTCATGACAACATCTTCAGATATATATTCATTAGGTGTGGTACTGATGGAGATATTGTGCGGGAGATTGGAAGAGGGATGTAAGGATCCCTCTAAGTGTTTAGGCCCTTTGGCTAAAAGGCGATACGAAGAAGGAAATCTTGATGAGTTGGTGTTTGAGGGTATAAAGAAACAAATTCATAAGAAATCATTCACTGCATTCACAAGAATTGCCATTTGGTGCTTAGATTATAATCGGCGGCAGAGACCAAGTGCACGTCACGTGATAAGGACGCTTCACAAGGCATTGGAATATCAAGTAAGCATTTTTATTAATTTCATATCGATGCATTTTATGTATAACATATTTATTTGAATATTTTTCGGTATTTGAGCACCGAATGACAATATATGTGAGGGCTGAGCATCGGTCTCCGAAGCGGACCAGTAAAAACCGGACCGAATCGAGACCTTAGACCAAAACCAAGGACCGGAGACCGGACCGAATGTGTTCGGTCTGGTCCGGTCCTTCGATCGGTCCGGTCAAAGAAGGCATTGTTGGTCAGATTTTACGTAAGACCAAACCGAACCGAATCGAACTGAGACCGAAATAAAGAAAAAGTTGGGATCGAGATCGGGCAGCTGGTTCTTTGGTTCGGTCGGTTTTTGGTCGGTCCGGTCGGTTTTTTAGTCCGGTCGGTTTTTGGGTAGTCACGATTTCATTAGAAAATTAATAAATGTTTCAGATATTTGTTTAGGAATTGGCAAAAGTTATATTTAAATAGGAGGTGATCGAAATGATATATTCAGAAATAGCAAATTATAATTACATGAAATATATATATGTGAAAACCATTTAATGGTTGGGTATTCTTATAATTCATTTTAAAAGTATAATATTTCATACGCTGTTAAATGAGCATGAATTCATAAAATATTATTTTCAACTTTTGTTTTCGCTTTAAATATAGGAGGATTATGAAACATGGGAGCCCAAACTACCTAGGGACTACAAAGAAATACTCCACATGTCAAAAATTGACGAGATGGAAAAGTTCAAGGACATCTACGACACGCTATGCAAAGGATTTCACCTTCAAGATAGGGATGTGGTGATTGTTTCTTTCATACACCTGATATATTTTGTGCATTTTGCATTAGTAACCTATATATACTATCTCCCAAAAAAGTAAAAAATGACGTTTAATGGTTTGTGCTAGTTTCTCATGAATTGTTTAGTCTATATAAGTAATTCCACATCATTGTATTTGGGTTTGATATGCTTAGTTTGTAAAACAGTATTATTCACTCGGGAGTAACGGAGCAAAAAATTATGTCATATCGGCCGCAAAGTTTTCATACAAAAATCGCTGGGCACAAAATTGGCAACGCCTTCCACAAACGAGGTTCTTTCTCTGTCTTTGATTATGTTTTTGTACATATGTCATATGTGTACGCACTAATACATTGTCACTACTAATACTCTCTCAATGCTAAATTCAGTTAAATTTGTTTTTGTTTCAAATATGGTAACATTAATGAGGATTAAATTGGTATTTGACAAACACTGAGTCTAATCATGGCCAAATAAACACAGTAGCTTTTTAAACAAAAGGAAGTACTGTAACTATCTTATTATCTAGTTATACAATAAAAAAGTATTAGCAAACAACTTTTCATTTTGGGTATTATGATATGCAAAATCTATAGCATGCACCAGGCACCGCAAAGAAAAGAGAGGCTGAAGCTAATATTTGATTATTGAATACTAATTGCAGGTTTAAAAAAGTAGCAAAGATGTTAACTAGTTCAAATCTAAACATCCACATCAAGATGAGAACTCCAGGTTTATCTCCGGATGTCAACTATGCGGTTCATCTGGTCTTTAAATTTTGTAGAAAGTCTTCAGCTAAATCTGTGTACGTGAACCTGACGTACAAAATGGGAAGTGAAACCTTCCATGCATATTTCGCGATATGGAGGGACGAGGATTGGATGAAGATTGAGTTGTGCCGTTTTTTGAATCACAAGGAAGGTACTGATTTTGAGGTTCAACTCGAGAGCTTTGCAAGAAACTATTGTATTAATGATGCCATTTATGTCGAAGGCATTGAGTTTCAAGCTATTGATAATGTATGTTCCTAAAGGCTCTTTGGTTTTAATTCTCTATTTATTTGGCTATATCTTAAAAATTTGAGAATGTATGATTGATATTTTTGCTCTATACAGCTGAAAGACGTCCAGAAACAATTGGCAACCGACCGTGGCAAGATATCTGAAAATGACGGCGATGGTGGAAAGGTTCGTCTCTTATTCCTAATAACTTTTATATTTTGGAGAACTGACATATTTCTTGAGGTTTTGACAATAAATTCTTTTCACTTCATGAACAGTTGTTCTCCTTCAACGCAGTGAAAGAAAAGAAATATTTAATGCTCTCAGCATTGAAAGTTTTACACGACTCCTCTAATGTGAAGCCTTTTCCTTTGAAAGCATCAGCTCAGTCGACACCTTCATATCAGAGTCTACTGATCCATCACACATCTTCTTCCAGAAAATATCACCGTATACCCCTCCCGCGCCGTCGTCTCCCGATACCCATTTGCACTACCGAAGGCCTAGCTGAATCTTTGGGGATCCCGATCCCCACCCAACCAAGGTAATTGTGAAAATTCTAAAGTCGTTATCATGGTGATTTTATGTTTCAAGTTTTGTATTCATGGTGTTCTAGTATTACTGCTATGAAAGGATTTTTGTTTCATGTATTTGTTACTCTTCTTCTCATTTTTCATCTTTCTGTTTGCATGGGAATTTTTACTTTCAATTGAGGATGTTGTGTGTTAAATTTTAATTTTGAGTTTGTGATGAAGAACAGGAAGAGGTTGAAAAACAAGTCCTCAGTTTTCTTTAACGAGTGCTCGTTTACCTTTAAATTAGAGCAAGCACCAAGTTAGTTTGGTTTCTCGTCCCTTTGGGGGACAACCATTATTCAATTCCATGGTTTCTCGTATTGCTCGAACTTCTTGATAATAAACTTTATTTCCTAATTCTGATTTCTTTTCTCGTGCATGCCTTAACAAAATACTACTCAATCAAATGTTTTGTACATGCAGATTTCATCATGTGGAGCGTGAGATTGAGCTTCTACCGCAGCAAGTATTCGGTATTAAGTGCAAGATTGAAAGTCGAATGTTAACACCAGATACAGATTACATTTGTTACCTTGTATTCAAGCTTTCGGAAAAATGTCACGGGTTGCATAGTCCGGTGAGAGTTCGGAATGTACTACAGTGGAAGGACAGAGAGATTGGACTTGTTTGTTTTAGACCCCCGAACAAATGGAATTCTCATGACACTTATTGGGTTCCAAAAAAGAGGGAAGATGGAAGGATGGAGGTCAGGGTGTGGAAATTCAACTCAACTTCTGAGCTCAGAAATGATCGTATTCCTATGCATTTGAAGCTGATAACTTATGAAGGAACAATGTCTGGACTTATTGTACACGGCCTCGAGATTCGACCAATGTAAGATTACATTCAGAAGGTTTATTTGTGCCATAGTGCATTGATAATATCATGCATCTTTGTACTTGTAATGTATGCAAAAGGCCCTAGTCGTACATATGTTGAATATGAATAGTTGCAAACGTCCATTGCTCTTTGTGTTGGATTTAGCGTCCAAGTTCATAACTAATTGGTAAGACTCTTATTAAAAGTAGAGTCTTTTTTGGGTTGCCCTCAATGAACAGTTAAGAGAAATAATTAAAAGTGAGACTAGTCGTTTGCTGTTGTCACAATGGTGCGCACCATGTGGCCATATGGAAACCTTGGGATAATTTTGGGGGAATCCCACATCGTCCCAAAGAGCTATTCCAAGTCGCTTCCTCTATATATAAATAGAGGGGAATGCCAAGACCTAAGGTATTCATTCTTTTTCTCATTCCTACTCATTGTAAGAGTCAACTTGTGTATCGAGACCTTAGGAGTTCGAACCGCTTTTCTCTTTGGTTCATGGGTGTGAGCCATTAGAGGTACTCTCGTTTGAGTACTTACCTTCAAGTTCGACCAAGGTGGTCTGTTTGTGAGAAATCTGATTTTCTCAAAGGTTAGTAATTTATTTATTTACTAGCTAAAAGACCCATGAAGTTCACAGATATTTTAAAGTAACGTTGAAAAGAATATAGAATGGCATTGCGTATTATGAAGTTAGAGGTTAGAAAGAAACACATTCGGATACGCAAAGTAAAATATAAAGTTGGTAAAAACATGCATTATATAAAACACTAGTCAAATAACCAGAAAAAGAACGTAAACACATTCCATCCTTTTTTTCTACTAACGCGAGATACGATGACACGCATATGTGATCACAAAATGTGTAGCACTTCTTTGTAAACCACGTTCATTGTGCTATTCGTGAGGTTTTTCTTTGTCATCACAAACAAACATGTCCTGTCCTTTTTTGCTCCTACTCTAGAGACAACTACATAAGTTGCTCATATGTAAAAACAGGCTATTGCAAATACAAACCCACTTGCCCGAGAGATTGTCTATGACTTTTGTTGATCATAATCGCGAAAAAAGGGGCATGGGGAACAGCTTTCTTACAATATTTAACGGAAATCGTCTATCATAAGTTGAGATTTTCATCTTTGCGATAATCATTCATTCACCAAAATGGCTTATGGTGATTATAGTGGCTTCAACATAAGTTTTCATCAACCGGGCTATATAAAGTCTTGTTCCCTTTCACAAACTATTGGATTATCGATGTTTCGTAGCACTCACTTTCAATGTTAGTTTGTGGTTGGGCACTCGGGAGAATTTTAGACCATTAATAAATTTTATAGATAATATGTCTTTGTTTACTTGTACGGTTTTCCAATTTGCAAACACTGACACACTGTCACAAGTTAGGTTTGTGACTTCTTTGCCTAGAATAACCGAAAACATGTGATTGTTTACAATGTCTACAACCTCATTTGTAGGAGAAAGTATGTCTTTTTGTGTGAAATATATGTGGTCATTAAGGTTATCCAGCATATTTAGGTAAGTAAAGTTTATGATTAAGGCTTTTGGGTTAGTTGAATCCTTAATGACAATCACGTATGTCAATCCTAATTGGTACCATCATTTGCATCTCCGATCTTATCAACTCCTGGCTTTAGAATCCATTTAGTGAAGTCTATAAATTTATTTATATCTTCAGGATGAGAACCCACAGTCAACTGAATAATTGTGGTTAACCGCAACACTTTACAATGGTCCCATAAGTAAGAATGTTTAGAAGTGGCGCTAAAAATATCTTGTCAGGATGCTTTTGGAATAACAGGTAGGGCCTGCCAAAAACGCCATTAAAAACAATATCCATGTTGCTAAACGAAGCGTCCATGGTGTCATGTTTTTAGTTACACAAAGTGTCCTTTAATAATGCATCGAAGCAATGCTTGTTAGTCATTGACCCTTCATCCCAAATAATTAGTTTACATTTTGCGCAACTATGCAACAAGATCACTTTGAGGATTTATGGAACATGTAGATTCTTTAATCCTCATTAATGTTGATGGGAATTTTAAATCGAAAATGTGCGGTTCTCTCACCAATCATTAACAAAGATGCGATGCCGCTAGAAGCTACATGTAAAACTATAGCACCTTTGCGTATCTCAACCGCGAATGTCTTCCAAAAGAAAGTATCTCCAGCTCCACCGTATCCGTATAGAATAACGCCTCCTTTACCTGTCTATACGAAGTCCATGATGGTGTCAAGAAAACCCTTATGTTATAATATTTAATGGTTATGTAGCTGCAAATACACCATTTGAAACTCGACTGGATTATAATCTAACTCATCAGATATCAACCGGGTACCAAAATATGATATGAACCCCTATCATTTGGATATGGCATGTCCCCAAATTTCCATAAAGAGCATTTTTTTTCTTTTAATACGTCGAACATAAAAGTTTTTTTGGAAAATTAATCTTACCGTATTATGGAGTAATCTACTTATGATAAAGGTTGTATGCAATTAAAATTTGGTGAAGTTCGTGAAAATTAACCAAGTTCTAATATCGTTCTATTAAAGTTAGTCAAACTTTGTGTTAGTTACGATGCCCACTTAAGTTTTATTATTGTTTTTATAAAGTAACTCAAACTTTATTTTCACTACATCTATACTACTTTATAAAAGATTCGAGACTTTCTATAAAAAGAAATCTTAAAATTTTAAGACAAAAAACATTACTATAAAAGAAAAATTAGAAAATTAATGTACATTTTGAAAATTTACGTCTTATTTAAACAATATAGTATTTCCCTCCGATAATGATATATTTTAATAGAATTGTTTATAAGGAAAGTTTACTAAACTTATAACCACCAATTTAATGTTAAAATTTGAAAATAAATATGCTAACTATTTACCCTATTAATAATCTAGATGTTTTACTTTTGAAAAACATATATCTACTACGTTATAAAGTATTTGAGACATTGGACATGTTAAATAAGAAAATTTTAAAATGAAAAAAAGTTGCTCGCTACAAAAAATGTTATCAGGTATCCGCCGCCACATTAAGCGGCTACCCTTCTAGTAAATCATTAAGTTTAAATAAGGTTCTAATATTGTGAAAATTTTGATCACTTATTTAACAAAGGGACAAAAACTATTAATTTTGATTATTATTTTGTGGTATATATGTTGGGTTCAGTAAATACCCAATCCCCTTAATCTAGGATTTGAATAGAAAATAACCTAAGTGTTTAATCCGTTAAACACTATCGTGTCACTGAGTGCATAGTCTCTCGTGAGCCATCTTCGAGTTACTCAAGACGAGGCGAAGAAGCCTCCACTCAAAGCAAGGCGGAACTTAATGGGTGAAGACTAAGTCAAGAAGAAGATGGTGGATTCAGTGAGTGATGACAATAACTCATTGAATCCCTAAGACTCTCTCCAACTGTTAGCATCAAGACAAACCGAAGGAAGAGATCAAGGCTTTGAAGATCAAGAATGAGCGGGACTAGGCGAGAAAAGTTTACCCGATAAAACTAAGTCCCCAAGTGCTTTACCCGATAAAACTAAGTCCCTATCTACTAAAGCCATATCTTCCCATTTATAGTAAGCGGCGATACTAAAGGATTCTCTGTTAAGGAAAGAAGCTTACGCTTGACTACTAATAGCAAAGTAAACATGAATTGAATATATCTATATTCGTGATTACCGTGATCAATGTGTTTGTCTTCTAAGTTAAAGTTAAAATCATACTTGTATAAATAGCATAAGAGAATAAGTGAAAAGTTTAAGCTTGTGAATTGTAAAACACACATACACACAAGCCAACTTTTCACTCCTCCAATACAACTTTATCCTTGAGCTAGCTCGGTGGGTTCTAAGAGTTGTGCTCGGACTTAGCCTGAGCTTAGAGAGAGTCACCCCAAACTTTGTCATTTCAATCCCAAGTACTATTCAAAGTACTTGGGTAACATATTCTTTTGATTTATTTCTAATAAGAATATGATGTTGAAAATTACTTTGTGTTTTACTTATGTTAATTTAGGTCATTATTCATCGTTAAATTGCGTTAAGTACTTAATTGTTTTTAAACGATAGTGAATAGGGAACAACAAGTGGTATCGAGCCGATCGATTATAAAACCTTTTTAAGCCGCCTAAAACGCTTTTAAATCGTGATTCCTATGGTCGAAATTGATGTACCCCAACTAGTCGATAAAAGGGTGGAGCTTATTCATTGTTGCCCTAGACTTGAAGTTGGCAAATTCAACAAATGGAAAAAGCGTATGCTTTGCTATTTGATTGATGGAACCTTATTATATCAAGTGTATTAATGAGGGTTCATTTGTCCCAAAGATCGCTAAAGGTTTGCCCAAACACAAGCTCGATGGACTCGTGAAGAAAGGAGAGTGGTCAACCAGGACCAAAGACTCAAAAGTATCATCATATCATGTCTTCCCGATGATATAATGGAGTCGCTTATAAGTCGTAACACGGCTAAACAAACTGGATGACTGGTCCATAGCCATGAAGGTTCATCGATACCAAGGAAAACAGGATAGTGGACACGAAACTTGAGTATAATACCTTCGTGGCTAGGGACTCAAACTCTCTCAAACTTACACCGTTACAAAACTATTTTAAATGAACTGCTAATGATGGTGTTAAGTTATCCAAACATGAGATAAATTTTGGTTTTGTTAATTGTCTCCATGAGAAATGGTTGAACTTCTCGTGGACTTAGAAATGCAAATCACATCCAAAATCTTGATCTTCCCGAAATTTATGGAAATTTATCTATGAGGA
This sequence comes from Chrysanthemum lavandulifolium, assembly GCA_022545495.1. NCBI lineage: Eukaryota > Viridiplantae > Streptophyta > Magnoliopsida > Asterales > Asteraceae > Chrysanthemum > Chrysanthemum lavandulifolium. The sequence goes on along the minus strand of CM040241.1, from coordinate 112,735,149 downwards.
AAACCTCATCAATAGACAATACCCTGACTTAAAGAAGTCTCAGGAAATCAAGAAGTCCCTGACCATCACCTCACCTATTTCAACTGCCTTCTTTTCTAACAATGTGGTTCAAGATTTTCAAGAAAATTCTGATGATGAGCCTGATGAGAGATCAAGTGAGGAGTACCTAAATGACCTAAATGTTGAATTTCAAGAAAGGGCACTCCTTGCAAACTCTCGAAGGTTTATTAAAAGAAACAAAGGTTTTTCAACTGCTAAAGCAAACGAGGACACTGAATGCTTTAAGTGTCACAAAAGAGGTCATTTTGCAAAGGACTGCTTTTCAAAACAATTTCGAACCTCTTACGCACCATCGTGGTCAAATCGGTCCTCGTGCTTTAGCAAATTTCAACCTAAAATCTATCGGTCTCATCAAAACTTTCGTAATAAATCGACCGTAACAAAACAATAGATTTTGAAGCTAAGTATAGGAAAATCAAAGCTAAGCTTGCATTACTTGAGGCCACCCCTCGTAACCAAAAAGTGTTCAATCTGCGGGGTAAAACAAAGGTCTTGTTGTTTGAAACCTTCGACCGGATGAAGAGCCGCCTCATCGATGATGAAATGGTGCATGTCAACAGACCGATGGCCCTCTCGAGGAAGACAAGCTAGTCATTGGAAAGAATCATGCCGAAATGGAGAATGGGTCAACATCACAATGAAGAAGGTAAATATTCTACTTTCTATGGATGATGATTCTGATTGGCAGTCCTATATGAACTATTACAATGTTGATCTTAAGTTTGTAGAGGAGCAAAGACTAAATCTTTTTTCTAAGTACAACAAGTTAAGTTTTGAATTGAATAAGTGTAGGGATGAGTTACTTGTGTTAAAACAAAACAAGCTTGAGGCTATCACCTTACAAATTCAAAACACTGAATTAGTCAAAAGAAATCAAGCTCTTCAAGATGAACTTAAGAAAGAAAAAGAAATCATTGATAGTTGGACCAACAAGAATCCAAAAGTATTTGATGCTGTGGGTGCCCCCAGTAGCAAAAAGAGAGTCATAGGTGAACATCATCTTCCGACTCTCACAACAAAGACCGAGTCCTAAACCATTTGTGTCTCGGTGGCATGATTACCAATATGTTGTCTGCTCCCCAAGCCCAGTGATTGGATTGAAAGACTTAATCCCGAGAGTAAGCTTCCTAACTTTGACTCGGAAGAATTCTAGAGCACGAAAGTCAAGCTCTAAAGAGCATGCTTGGACTCCTAGATGTGCCCAAGAGCACCGAAACATCTCTCGAGTCGAAGATGAATCTCAAGCACCACTTCCACCTTTGGAACCTCTTGTGGTGTCGATCCTAGCTCGAGCTTACTCCATTACAATACAATCCACACTCTCCTAAAGAAAGGTCTAGACTTGGTAGAACCATTTTGAAAAACCATCAAAACCAACTCAACAAGAATCCACCTCCACCGAAACTTCCACATCCTCGGTCCCCATCAAGTCGATCGATTCAAGAATTGATCGAACTTGTGAGGAAGCTAACCGACAAAATGGAATCCATTGAAAAGGTTCCTTAATCAATCAAGGAGACAAAATAAGCTTCTCTAGTTCCTCAAAGTCAAAAGCCACCACCAAAACAAGCGTAAGTGTGATCATGCCACTATACCGCCATACCATCGACAATCGTTATAGAATCCTTTTTGTATGATCTGCAAAGGATGTCGAATCACGACCACTTGCAATATGTAAGTTCTCTCAGCCAGACAAACTATACCAAAGTTGGTCATCAGTATGCTTCTTCATCCAAGTCAGCTCAAAAGTTAAGAGCTAAGCCTTTTCCTCCTTGCCCACACTGTGGCTTTAATGATCATCGTCCTGATGATTGTCTTATGAACACATGCTGTGACATTTTCGGTAACCCAACTCATAAGCATCCCAGCATGACAGTGTCATCCATGCAAGGAGAAGTTCAAAACAACCCAAATCCACTGAATTATCCTCAGTCTCTAAATGCAAAACCTGTGGTAGCTCATTACACTCCACCACTGACCATGAATCAATTGCTCAATTCAAAGAGACCATGAGACCCAAGCCCACTAGTAAGTGGGTCACGAAGAGAAACTAATTCGCTTTACTACTTGTGCGAGGCATGCCGGAGCCTATCCGCATCTCGACGATGGATGCTCAAGAAGCATGATCAGTGAAGGAATATCTGCACAAGTATGTAAAGGAACCGGGCCCAAGGTAGTATTTGGTGATAACTCATCATGTCCCACTGAAGGTTATGGTTCAAGAACTGCAATGGAATAGTTTTCTCTAGGATTGCCTATGTCAATGGTCTCAAATACAATCTCATCGATGTCGGTCACTATGTGATGCTAAGTACATTGTACAATTCAATGACAAACAAGGTACCATTTTCAATGCCAACAAGGAAGTTGTGTTGATTGCTCCTAGGAGAGACGATGTTTATGTCTTAGACATGTCAACTCTCTCTAAAGATAGAACTGTCTCTTTGCCAAAGCCATCGAAACCATCAACCGGTCGTGGCACAAGAGACTCTCACACTTAAACTTCAAAAACATCAACAACTTGGCAAAACAAAACAAGGTCCTTGGCTTACCATCACCGGTTTTGCAAAAGATAAACCATGCTCCGCCTGTGAAAAAGGCAAACATAAAAGAGCATCTTTCAAAACCAAGCAAAATTTCTATCAAAAGTCGCCTTCACCTCTTGCATATGGATCTCTTTGGACCGATCATCCCCGGATCAATCCAAAGATGAGAAGTATACACTTGTCATTGTTGATGAGTTCTCAAGATACACTTGGGTATACTTTCTTTCCAAGAAGAGTCAGCAATGATACTATAATGTCGCTCATCGTGAACATTGAAAATCGAATGACATTATAGTGAACCAAATCGAATCGACAATGGTATTGAATTTAGAAATGCCGAGCTTGAGAGTTTCGTGATAAGAAGGGAATCTCCCAAAATTTCTCATCTCCTTATACCCCTGAACAAAATGGGGTAGCCGAAAGGAAAAACAAAACTTTCATTGAGGCTGCAAGAACCATGATAAATGGCTCAGCCCTTTCAAAGCATTTCTGGACTGAAGCAGTTAAAACAACATGTTACACTCAAAATAGGTCAATCATTGTCAAAAGACATAATAAAACCCCATATGAGATATTCAAAGGTATACTTCCTGACATCAGCTACTTTCATGTGTTTGGATGTCCTGTGTTTATTCACAACCACAAGGATCATCTAGGCAAGTTTGATGCTAAAGGCGATGATGGATACTTTCTAGGTTACTCTCGATCTCCAAAGCCTTGAGGTATTTAACACAAGGAGACAACAAGTCGAGGAAACCTATCATGTCACCTTTGATGAAAGTGTTGAAAGCATCGGGTTCACCAACACTTGATGGAGGAAATACGAATCGATAGCTCATCAAGATATCCTCCGATGAGTTTATCACTAAAACCAACTCCTCATACCAAGTCGATGCCGACATCTCATATTATGTCTTGCCTCACAACCCGTCACAACCAACTATCAAGAAATTCATTGATAACGGTCAATCCTCGCTGGATAGGTAACACGATCCAAATGATCGTGATCCCGTAACTCAAGAACCTCTACGTAACAAGACATCTCAACAGATGATCTAAATGATCTTGTACCTCTTGCACCGAACTCACACCGAACTTCCAGTGACTTCCTCAAGCTCGTAACCTAGACCACAAAGTAAGTGGACAAGAACTCGTGACATTGAGCTTGTAAACATCATTGGTGAACCCATCGAGGGCATGCTCACTAGAGCATAGTCGCTAACTTAACTCGCATCTTCACCAATGAATGTCTATATGTCGATTACCTATCGAAAATAGAACCCAAAAGTGTCATTTGAGGCTCTAAAATACCCAAGCCGGGTTCGGGCTATGCAAGAAGAACTGCAATGCTTGATAAAAACAAGGTCATGACCTTGATCAAATGTCCTCGGGATGTAGTAGTCATAGGAATGAAGTGGGTTTCGAAACAAAACCGATGAAAACGGCACTGTCATTAAAAACAAAGCCGACTTGTAGCCAAAGGTTACAGGTCAACAAGAAGGCATTGACTATGATGAAACATTTGCTCTGTTGCAAGAATGGACGCCATCGGGATCTTCCTTGCATATGCAATATACATGAACTTCAAGGTCTACCAAATAGATGTTAAAAGTGCATTCTTAAATGGTGATCTCAAAGAAGATGTATATGTTCAAGAACCTCCGTGCTTTGAGAGTAGTGAATTCTCGACTATGTCTCAAGAACTTGACAAAGCCCTTTATGGACTTAAACAAGCTCCTGTGGCATGGTATGAAACTCTCTCACCTTCCCGATACAAAATAAATTTGTCACAGAAAGATAGACAACACATCGCTTGTCTATAGAACTCAACAGATGTGATACTAGTCCAAGTGTATGTTGATGACATCATCTTTGGCTCAACAAACTACAACTTTGCAAACAGTTTGAAAAAGCGATGACAAAGAAGTTTGAAATGAGCATGATGGGGAACTCACATACTTTCTTGGACTACAAATCGTGCAAACCGATAAAGGAATATCCATCATCAAGAGAAATACACCGTAAATCTCTTGAAGAAATATGAGATATCTGACCGTGCCTCGATGAAGACTCCAATGGTCCCACCTAACAACCTTGGACCCGATCTCACCGGCAAATCACCAATCAAACTCATTTCGTAGGGATTGTTGGCTCATCGATGTATCTAATCGCTTCTAGACCGGACATCCAATTCTCGATCTGCCTAATAGCAAGATATCGGTCAATCCTAAAGAATCTCATCTCACTGCAGCCAAAAGAATACTCGGTACTCAAGGAACCCCAAACCTTGACTCTATTATCCAAAATGCTCGTGGTTTGATCTCAAGGTTACTCGATTCGATTATCTTGGCTACAACATGGATGTAAAAAGTACCTCGTGGTCCCGTCAATTTCTTGAGGAAAACCATTTGTTGGAGTGCTAAAAGCAACAATCGGTGGCTATGGCCTCATTTGAAGTCGAATATGTCATTAAAGATGATGTTGTGCCAATGTATTATGGATGAAGAGTCAACTCAATGACTATGACATCCATTACAAAATGGTACCCATCTTGTCCTCCATCAATCCTGTCCTCCATCAAAGAACCAAACATATTGATATCGATATCACTTCATCGTGATCACATGATGAAGGGAGACATAGAACTTCATTTCATCCCTATCGAATATCAACTTGCGATATCTTCACCAAACCTTTGACGAACCTACCTTCGTGAGACCGAAAGTCGAATTGGGAATGCTTGACATTGAAAGTCGCATCCGAAAACCAATCTCGTGAGTTCTCGTGAACGGTTCGCCTCCACGAACATCCAAAATCAACCTCTCACCGAATGAGTAAGACTCACCGGGGTCCCCGATGAAAAGCATTGAATGAGTAACTAAATGCTCCAAGTATTAGTTACTTAAATGTCCTAGGTTGGTAATCCCTTCAATTTAATATAGGAATATATGTCTTCACCGCCGGGGGTCTCATCACTAAACCTCACCCCACTTGGCATTAAATGCCTTCTCACATAAAATATCCTATGGATATTTTATTATCGCAAAAGTGCACTTTTACCGCATGCATTGCAAGCTATTCCCTTGAAAATGGGATTTTCTGCGGGTAGTGGTGGGTGGCATTAAATGTGGAATTTCAAACGATTTCAAAAACAGTCTTTACAAATCCACATTTATGCAAAAATCACCCCTCTCACCACTCTATAAATACCCTCTTCTAAAACAAAAACACACACACAAATCTTTTTCTGCAACTAAACTCTGTCAAAATCCTTTCTCAAATCCAGAAAAATTTGTGTGTGTTCAAAAAATCATTAAACCTTCTTTTGGAAAACCCTTCTTGTAAACATTTACAAAAGTTTTTCATCACAAACTTGGAGATCTAATACCTTTTATTGTTCTAGTCAAAATACTTTCTTTTCAAACCCTAAAATCTTTTAAATGGAAATGGCTAGAACACAATCTCTCCAGTTTGCTTCTCAGTGGGTAGGGGATCTTACAAACGTTGAATTTAAAACAAACAATGTCATAGGCAATTTTGAATACCACGAACTGTCTCACCTACAAAGACATTATGAAATTTTATTTAACCGCCCAATCGAAAACCGCTTTGTTCGTTGTCCTCTATTGTTTACCAAAATCTCCTCGGGGAGTTTTGGGCAACACCAAGGCCTATGACCCGACACCCCATCGATGAGAACAACCTCATACCCCTTAGGAATATCTCATCGATTCGGTCTTCACGGGGCAACAACGATTTACCTCGATTACAAAACGCTTTGCACTTCAACATGGCTGGATTACAATAAAGGTGTTTATGTCGCCCATCCCGAACCTTCCACATGAAGGATGGGTTAAAACAATTCATTTTGATCCAACTTTTTGGACAAGACCCCGCCACCAAAAGCTCTTTTCCGTGGCTTGGAGGATCCTGCTCACCGTGATTCAGTCCTCGTTGGGAACCACTCATCCACCGAACAAGTTAACTCTATTCGCTTGATGATGGCATACCGCTTGATGAATGGGGTCACTGTCGACATAGGGAGATCATTTACGGTGATCTCATGACTGCTACGAGCAAAACTAGGACGAAATACGCTTCGTATCCTAGGTTTGTCTCTTGTGCTTTGCAAGTGTTACTTGGTACAAACTATCCTCGTGAAGAAAAAATTGGTGCTTTACTGTGCATCCCGAGCCAATCAAATTTTCAAAAGACCCATCCCTTGTCACTCCTATTGAATTGACGCCCACATGATTGTCAAACAATCGAGTGGATCGATGTCTCCAAACCCCGCTCCCAAAAGAGAAAGGGAAGTCTCGATCGGGACTAAGACTAAACCAAAGTCTCAGGCCCCGAGGCTTCAGAACACCGCCTAAAAGGCACAAAATCCCGAGACTAAACAGACACCCACCGACCAGAAACATCCACCCCGTGACAACGAATGACACCGATACATCACGCCGGTGCCCTTGGTCACATCTACTACTCCCAAGATCCGAGGAAACAAACAACCCGCCGGTAGGGAGCGCCTTCCACTACGCTCGATGATGACATTAACAAATCCAAATCTTTGTTCGAGGGCACCGATGAGTGTGTAAATACTCATCATTTTGGGTCAATCTCAATCGCAAAACACTTAAAATGCTCGAAATGCATCAAAATATCGAAAATATTCCAAAATTGCATTTTATATGTTTCGGATGCAAAATGTTTAAAATCGATGAAAATTGAGCTAAGTTTGCATAATTGGCGCTTCAGTCCCCAAGTTTCAAAATTGTCGAAATAGTCCCCGAGCACTTAATTTCAAAGAAAAATCACCAAAGGTCCTTTTAAAATCATAAGTTGTCAAAATTAGTCCTTTGGTGAAAAATGTCAAAAGTTTTGAGAAATTACAAGTTTGGTCCTTCAAGTTTAAAATTGGCAAAATAGTCCTTGAAATTTGAAATGTCTATTTTGGTCCTTGTACTATTGAAGCTTGTCGGTTTGGTCCCTTGAAACAACTTTGGAAATTTGGCGCTTTGGTCCTTGTACTTTCGAAATTGCAAAAAGGTCCTTGATTATTAAACCTTTGCATCCTTAGACCTTGTCATAACCCTTGTGACCCTCGCCAAACCATTTGGACCCCGCCTATTTGACCCCCCTTTAATATAAGCTCGGTCAAATCCTACCAAACACCCTTTGCTCGCTTTTTCTTCTCCTTCACCAAACGCCTGCAAACTCTTCACCTCCCATCATTCCAGCTCAAACCTCACCTCCCCTTGTTCCCCCCACCTCAACAACCATCCAAGAAGCATTTAATGCTTCTTCAACCCTTTCACTCAACCCCAACTGGCAAATACACTTTTGGCGCCAAAATGTGATCAAACGGCCAAGATTATATCAAGCTATCCAATGGCTATCAAAGCAAGTGGGATTCACTCAGATTGGAGAGAGAAGCATTTTGGTGTATAAAAGGAAGCAAGAGAATGAGAGTTGAAGTAGTTCTTAGTTTTTAAAATTTCCTTTATGTCGTTTTAATATCAATGTCTTAGAATAAATCTCAAACTGTGATCTTTTGTATCTATGTACTGAAACTCAAGTTGTTTTATCAATATAATTTCATTTCAAGTATTAATTCAAAGCTTCATTTAAGTTTCATGTTTTGTGCCCACTGTTGTATAATTCGGTTCAAGTTCTCATATGCAAGCTTTTAAAAGTTTAATTTCCAGTTCAAATAAGCTTATATAAGCTACTTATAGCTTTTGTGAGCTTATAAATCAATTTCAAGTAACTTTGGTCCTTGGTCAATGAAAGTCAACTGTGAAGCATATTTGGTTAAGCTGTGCATGGAAGTCGATTTGGGTTGATGCAAATGTTGAATATGGGTTCATGATAGGTTTAGGATAGTGGTTATCTATACAGTTTGGCAAGCCATTGTGGGTGGGACATGTTGTAAGTATTTGAATTTTATTTGGTACTCTCATATTTACATTAATAATTTAGGAGTCGTTTGGTAATTATAGTATTGTTATTTGTATTAAAAAGTATTTTAAATTGCTTTTAGCATAAATCATAGCTTGGACTTGTAATTTAAGAAGAATCAAAGTCCAAATCGTTGATTTAAGTAGTGTTTGGATTTGTTTGCATAAACTGCTTTTGAGGTTTGTTCGATGGTTAATACCGTTATTTTAGGTTTGTTAAGTTCCATTGAACTCATTGCGTCATCATTTTGCTTCTGCAAAGGCTCAAAGTCAATCTCACCTTTAATCTGTCTTAACTGCATATCTGTTGAAATTCTTGAAAATCAAAAGCTTAATCTGTGTTAGGATATCACTAGAGTAGCTTGCATTAAGTTTATTTCATCATAATACATCAAGATCAGTCCTCAAATTGAGCTCAAATCTCATAAAAGTCAAATTTACAAAACTTCTTCAAAAGTCAAAACTTGGAAATCTCAGTTTTAACCCAACTAGGATGATTTTTAATTGATTCAATTTTGAGCCAAATTAAGTGAAATTGTGGGTTAATAAACTTCAACTGGTCTAGTTTCTTATTGTGATTTTTGTAGATTTTTGGTAATTTTGTACAAGCCTCAAAATGGCTTGTCAACTTGGTCTCACCGCTTCACAAGACCGACTCGATTATCTTGAGTCTCGCACAGTGTTGTCTGAGCTTTGTGCAGGGCTTGTAACAAGCTCATAAGAGCTTATCTAGGTCTGGTCTTTGGTTTATAAGTAGGTAGCCAGGTCTACTTTAGGTTCCTTCTTTTGGTTTTGAGTTTAGCTTATCTGAGTAGCTTATTCTTAAGCTCCAAAGTAGGTCCCAAAACTGATTTTAGCACTTAAACTTAAATCAACCATATCTGAGTAGCTTGTAATTTAGAGGTTAAAGCTAGTTGATATTAGTTGCATTTGAGTACTTTTAGCTTATTATAGCTTCTGTGCAAGTTTGGTGCTTATTTGTAGCTTTTGGCTTATTTAGAGTGCTAATTCTCAAGCACTTTGCATTGCAGTTTCATTTTCTTACATACAAGCTACTGTTTTTATAATTTTCCTAGATTCATAATATTAATTTAGACTTTTCCTGAAATTTTCATAATTTTTCATCACTGTTTGGTATTTTTCTTCATTTTAATCAGTTTTTAAGCCATTTTAATTAGCTTTTATTGCAATTAAATCGAAAAGTTTCAAAAATAAGTTTTCATTTTCTTAGGTTAAGATAAATATAAAAAGTCAAAAAATATTTTTCCAGATTTTTCTTAGTTAAATTTGTATTTTTAAGCAATTTAAGTAGTTTTAAATAGTTTTAATTCATAGAAAATAGAAAAATAATCGAAAAATACAAAAATAGTTTTAAAATTCTCTTTAGTTATTTTAGATTTTTATAAGTCATAATTTCATTTTTCTAGCTTTATTTCATATTTTCTTGTATTTTAGGTTATTATTAAATAAGTAAAATAGTTTTTAATTAATAATAATTAGATAAATAGTAATAAAATAATTTTCTTTTTCTATAAATTTTCTCTTATCATTAGGTTTGTAAAATGTCATTTTCATATTTTTAGGATTAATATTGCTTCAGCTTCACATTTTCTTTTGTACGTCACGTAGTTTTTAATTTAAGTTTTATAAAAGAAAATCAAAACATCATTTTGCAAATAGTGATAGCGTTTATTTAATATATTTTATCTTTTAATTTTCTTTAATTTGCATTTAAGCCCCTGTAGTTTATATACCTTTTCTTTAGTCATAATCATTCAAAATCCCTTTTTCCGTTCAAATCCTCTCGATCACTATTCGCTTTGGTGATTCATCGCACACTCGTTGGGACATAACGACCTAGGGAAACCTTATACTCTCCCGATCTTCATTGCATTGGTGTCTCGAACTGCTTTAAGTTTCTTACGGTTAGTCATTCATGAAGTGGCTAGCTTGTGTGAGATAACTGACGGTTTGGCACCGATCAAATTCTTGGCGCACGCTGTGAGTCGTGCTAATTATCTTCCGCTTAGCGATTAGTGATTTGAATATTCACTCTTTGTTCATACCATCTATCTATATCTATATATTTTATTATAAAAATCCAAAACCCAAAACATCCAAAACATATAAAACACAAAAATATTTTTCTTTTGTTTCTATATATATGTATAACCATAAAACTCAAAAGAATCTTCTTTCCCCATTTTCATAATTCCTTCCTTAACTCGAGAGTCCTTAGAGTTAACTCTAGTGCATGCGCCTCGCTCTTCTAGATCATTGAGTCCTTTGCATGATTTAGCGAAATTCCTAGAAGACGCTCCGAGACGCGTCGCCCAAATAGTCGAACCCGAGATTCGTACTATTTCAAGCAACAATATGGTCGATGAACGAACTATGGCGGAAATTCTCCAAGCACCCACCGAGGGTTATGGAGATGCCATCGTTTACCGGTAATCAATTCGATCACTTGAATTGAAGACACATTTGATCACACTTGTGTCTCACGAATCAATTCCACGGGTTTGACCGAGAAGACCCGTATGCACACATCCGTTGGTTTAACAAGTTGACTTCAACTATCAATTTCAAGGATGTGCCACAAAAAGTCATCAAGTTGATGCTATTTCCATTTTCACTTGAGGGACAAATTTTGATTTGGTCGAAAAGAACCCCTCGATCCATCGAAACTGGGAGGATCTTGTTCAAAAGTTTGTCAATTATTTCTTTCCTCCATCAAAGACGACTAATCTTAAAATGAAATTTCGGATTTCGTCAAAATTTCGATGAAAACTTTGGAGAGGCATGGGAGAGATTCAAAGATCTCCTCGTGAAATGCCCCATCATGAATTCACGGAGCTTCAACAAGTCAATATCTTTTATAATGGGTTGAACGGTAACGATCAAGATTCTTTGAATGCAGCCGCGGCGGCAATATCTTGAATCGTAAGCCTAAAGATGTGATTGAGATTTGCGAGCAAAAATCAAAAGTTCCTATTTCTCGCAACAAAGTCAATACTCCGAACACTCCCGCTTCTTCATCCAAGAACTCTTCCGAGTTAGCATCCGATAGCCGCTCTAACGGACGCCATCCGTTGTATGATGAAAGAGGTAAAGGAAATCAAAAGCGAAATTCATAAGCGGAACCAATCAAAGCCGTAAACAAGGTGTGTGAAACTTGTAGTGGTCCACACGCGATTATGATTGTCAAGCAACCGATGCTTCTTTTACCAAGCTCCCGTAGCTTCGTAAACCACAATCAATACCGACCACAAGTCGATCCTCACTACTGCACCTAGCGGTATGACACCACCGGTTTTCCTCCTGCAAAACCATGGCAATCAAAATCGCTTTGTTCGAATCAAGGACAAAACTTCAATAACTCTCAAAATTTCAATCGAACCGGAACAATTTCAACCAACCATATCAAGCTCCAATCATCAAAGTTATCAACAACCTTCTCAAGCTCCCTACCAAATGACTTCATGAAAATTACCGAGTCAAGCATACGCTCAATGCAAACTCGGATCAATAACATGAGAGTTGAGCTAAAAAGGAAATTGATACCACAATGTCTCTCAGACAAATGAGTTAAAGAATATGATGAGCGGTTTCATGAACATGAATATGAACAAAGCTTCATCATCTTCCGGAGGACTCCCAAGCAATACAATTCCTAATCCAAATGCCGAGTTGAAAGCCGTCACCACTCGTAGTGGTAAGACGCAATGGACCTTCGACTCCAATGCCTCCTCCACCGGAGCAATGAGTCAAGTTACCAAGGATACAACGGACAAGGTGCATTTCTCAAGCCCACGGCATCAAGACACGTCCCACCTTCGGTAGTCAAGCTTTAAGTCCGGAACCCGTAGTTCAAGACAAATTCGAGCCGAAAACACTTCCATCCCGGCTCAAAGTCTAGTCGACTTCCTTACCCATCAAGAATGAATGATGAGAAGCTCAAAGACAAAACAAAGAGCAAATGGAAAATTTTTCCAAATCTTCAATGAGCTACACTTTGACATAAGCTTCGTTGATGCTCTCGTTCTAATGCCTAAATTTGCATCCACGCTTAAAGGCTTATCGACCAACAAAGATAAGCTATCCGAGATGGCTAAACCCTCTCAATGAGCAATGCTCACGGTCCTTCTCAAGAAGCTTCCCAAAAGCTTGAAGATCCCGGCGATTTTTAATCCCGTGTGATTTCTTGGGGATGGTTCAAGGTTCGCCTTGGCCGATCTTGGCGCAAGCATTAACCTCATGCCACTCTCAAGATGGAAGAAACTCTCTTCCTAAACTTTCACCCACTTGTATGACACTCGAGCTAGCGGACCGCACTATAACTCGTCCACTTGGGATAGCCGAGGATGTCGTGATGAAAGTGGGAAAGTTTCACTTTCCTACCGACTTTGTTGTAGTAGACTTTGATGCAGATCCTAGAGTTCCCTCATCTTGGGAGAGATTTCTTGAGAACGAGTCGTGCTCGATCGACGATTTCTTTCAAGAGTTGACCATACGGGTTGACAACGAAGAACTCACGTTGAATATCAACCAAAACTCCAAACCTCTATCCAAACAGAGTGTTGCCACAATTGATCAAAATCGAAAGATTCAATGCAACACTCTCAAATTTCACTGTTAAAAGGAGTCACCAAAACGTCTTTGAGTTAAAAGCTTTGAAAATCAACCCCGGTTCAAACAAATGGTTTGAAAGTTGTACCAGGAAGTCAAGAGTGTTCTTGATGATGATGATCTAGAATCGAGACTTTATCGGAGTGGTGGAAGTTGCTAGCTCTAAGAGCACACCACGTGTCCCACCTCCTAATCGCTTTATCGTATCGAGTTTGTTAACTCGTGGATGAAACCAAACTCTCTTCGCTTCATCTGAATTGGATGATGATGTTTGTGATCCAATGGGAGACATTCTTCCCATTGAAGAATTGCTCAAAATGATCCATCATCCTCTAGTCTTATTCCCGACTCTTCCATCCCTTCTCTCACTCGATGAGGAAGATGACAACTTTGGAATGAAGTCGATGCCTTTCTTAGTGATGAGTCAATTCCAACAGAATTGATAATACTTACTTCGATTCGGAGGAGATATTCTTTTCCGGAAAATGTTGATTGAAGAACCATTTCCTACCCTTCCTCCCGGACATCTTATTGACAATCACCATATAAGCTTCAAGTTTAAGCTTAAAATGTCAAAATGGTGATCCGCTTCTTCTCGATGAGGAATGGACATGCATTCTCATGCACGCCTTTATTCCATTCTTCACGAGATGGTGTGGTTGCTCTTTCCTTTTCTCTTTCGGGAATGAGGACACCATCTATGACCCCGTATCATCCTTTATAGTTTCTACTATTAACAATACGCGGTTGTATCTCGTCGGTGTGGAACTTTCTGATGTTCATATGTTTATTAACATTGTGAACGAAAGTCCGATCGAGATTGGTTTTCCACATAACTTTCCCCATGAACAAATGAATACGGGGTCGAGTCAAGCTAGCGACTCGGGAATAAAAAACAGTAGCATGCCATATGGGTTTTCACCCATATTTATGACTTCTTCCTACTTTCTACCACTCTAGTGTGGGGGAGTTGCCCCTCGCTGTTGTATATAAGTTTTCTCAAAAAAAAAAAAAAAAAAAATCTTTCAAAATAATGGCCGTAGTATTTTCTTTTACGCTCGGTTTCGCATAACTGTCGGTACTTTGAATATTGAGGGCAATATTCATTTCTAAGTGTGGGGAATTCTCACGAATTTTATCATGTAATTATACCGCCTAATTCCCGCTTTTGGCCAAAATTGTTTTTGGAGTAAGTGTTCTGCACTTACTCATCTTATGGTTATCATCCGCCATGTCTAATAAACTAAAGGATTGGCTAATCCAGAGAAAACGGCTCTTGGTAAAGATATCTCAAATCCGTTGACGGCTTGCAATTTGCCCAAAATTGTATGGTATTCACCACCATATCCTTAAAAGTGAAGAGTTGGCTAACCCGCAAGTTTATGGCTTGTGGTAAAGGCGATGGAAAAACCATAATTGGTAATCGACTCACCAAAGATAATATTGATAATTTATCTAAGAGTTGGCTAGTCCGTAAGCAAACGACTTACGTAAAGACAAATCAAACCGTTGAAGTCGGTGGTTTGCTCAAAATCACATGGTTATCGGTGTACCATAGTTCTTACTTGAACTCAAACATTTGGCTACTCCGTAAGTAATGGCTTTTGGTAAAGAGATTCAAATCCATTAAGTTTTTCTCAAAAGATTGCTAGGGACTAGCAATAGTTTAGTGTGGGATTGATGAGTGTGTAAATACTCATCATTTTGGGTCAATCTGACTCGCAAAACACTTAAAATGCTCGAAATGCATCAAAATATCGAAAATATTCCAAAATTGCATTTAATATGTTTCGGATGCAAAATGTTTAAAATCGATGAAAATTGAGCTAAGTTTGCATAATTGGCGCTTCAGCCCCCAAAGTTTCAAAATTGTCGAAATAGTCCCTGAGCACTTAATTTCAAAAGAAAAATCACCAAAGGTCCTTTTAAAATCATAAGTTGTAAAAATTAGTCCTTTGGTGAAAAATGTCAAAAGTTTTGAGAAATTACAAGTTTGGTCCTTCAAGTTTAAAAATTGGCAAAAATAGTCCTTGGAAATTTGAAAATGTCTATTTTGGTCCTTGTACTATTGAAGCTTGTCAGTTTTGGTCCCTTAAAACAACTTTGGAAATTTGGCAGCTTTGGTCCTTGTACTTTCAGAAATTGCAAAAAAGGTCCTTGATTATTAAACCTTTGCATCCTTAGACCTTGTCATAACCTCATGACCCTCGCCAAACCATTTGGACCCCCGCTATTTGACCCCCTTTAATATAAGCTCGGTCAAATCCTACCAAACATCCCTTTGCCCGCTTTTTCTTCTCCTTCACCAAACGCCTGCAAACACTTCACCTCCCATCATTCCACTCAAACCTCACCTCCCTTGTTCCCCCACCTCAACAACCATCCAAGAAGCATTTAATGCTTCTTCAACCCTTTCACTCAACCCCAACTGCAAATACACTTTTGGCGCCAAATGTGATCAAACGGCCAAGATTATATCAAGCTATCCAATGGCTATCAAAGCAAGTAGGATTCACTCATTGGAGAGAAGCGGTTTGGTGTATAAAAGGAAGCAAGAGAATGAGAGTTGAAGTAGTTCTTAGTTTTTAAAATTTCCTTTATGTCGTTTTAATATCAATGTCTTAGAATAAATCTCAAACTGTGATCTTTTGTATCTATGTACTGAAACTCAAGTTGTTTTATCAATATAATTTCATTTCAAGTATTAATTCAAAGCTTCATTTAAGTTTCATGTTTTTTTGCCCACTATTGTATAATTCAGTTTCAAGTTCTCATATGCAAGCTTTTAAAAGTTTAATTTCTAGTTCAAATAAGCTTATATAAGCTACTTATAGCTTTTTGTGAGCTTATAAATCAATTTCAAGTAACTTTGGTCCTTGGTCAACGAAAGTCAATCGTGAAGCATATTTGGTTAAGCGAGCATGGAAGTCGATTTGGGTTGATGCAGTGTTGAATATGGGTTCATGATAGGTTTAGGATAGTGGTTATCTATACTGTTTGGCAAGCCATTGTGGCTGGGACATGTTGTAAGTATTTGAATTTTATTTGGTACTCTCATATTTACATTAATAATTTAGGAGCTGTTTGGTAATTATAGTATTGTTATTTGTATTAAATAAGTAGTTTAAATCTGTTTTAGCATAAATCATAGCTTGGACTTGTAATTTAGGAAGAATCAAAGTCCAAATCAGTGATTTAAGTAGTGTTTGATTTGCCGCATAAACTGCTTTGGAGGTTTGTTCGATGGTTAATACCGTTATTTTAGGTTTGTTAAGTTCCATTGAACTCATTGCGATCATCATTTTGCTTCTCAAAGGCTCAAAGTCAATTTCACCTTTAACTGCCTTAACGCATATTTGTTGAAATTCTTGAAAATCAAAAGCTTAATGTGTTAGGATATCACTAGAGTAGCTTGCATTAAGTTTATTTCATCATAATAAGTCAAGATCAGTCCTCAAATTGAGCTCAAATCTCATAAAAGTCAAATTTACAAACTGCTTCAAAAGTCAAAACTTGAAATCTCGGTTTAACCCAACTAGGATGATTTTAATTGATTCAATTTTGAGCCAAATTAAGTGAAATTGTGGGTTTTAAACTTCAACTGGTCTAGTTTCTTATTGTGATTTTTGTAGATTTTGGTAATTTTGTACAAGCCTCAAAATGGCTTGTCAACTTGGTCTCACCGCCGTGCAAGACCGACTCGATTAATCGAGTCTCGCAGTGTTGTCTTGCATTTTTGCGTGGGCTTGTAACAAGCTCATAAGAGCTTATCTAGGTCTGGTCTTTGGTTTATAAGTAGGTAGCCGTGTCTACTTTAGGTTCCTTCTTTGGTTTTGAGTTTAGCTTATCCGAGTAGCTTATTCTTAAGCTCCAAAGTAGGTCCCAAACCGATTTTAGCACTTAAACTTAAATCAACCATATCCGAGTAGCTTGTAATTTAGAGGTTAAAGCTAGTTGATATTAGTTGCATTTGAGTACTTTTAGCTTATTATAGCTTCGTGCAAGTTTGGTGCTTATTTGTAGCTTTTGGCTTATTTAGAGTCTTAATTCTCAAGCACTTTGCATTGCGCTTTCATTTTCTTACATACAAGCCAACGCTTTTATAATTTTCCTAGATTCATAATATTAATTTAGACTTTTCCTAAATTTTCATAATTTTTCATCACTGCTTGGTATTTTTCTTCATTTTAATCGCTTTTAAGCCATTTTAATTAGCTTTTATTGCAATTAAATCGAAAAGTTTCAAAAATAAGTTTTCATTTTTCTTAGGTTAAGATAAATATAAAAGTCAAAAATTATTTTTCCAGATTTTTCTTAGTTAAATTTGTATTTTTAAGCAATTTAAGTAGTTTTAAATAGTTTTAGTTCATAGAAAATAGAAAATAATCGAAAAATACAAAAATAGTTTTGAAAATTCTCTTTAGTTATTTTAGATTTTTATAAGTCATAATTTCATTTTTCTAGCTTTATTTCATATTTTCTTGTATTTTAGGTTATTATTAAATAAGTAAAAATAGTTTTAATTAATAATAATTAGATAAATAGTAATAAAATAATTTTCTTTTCTATAAATTTTCTCTTATCATTAGGTTTGTAAAATGTCATTTTCATATTTTTAGGATTAATATTGCTTCAGTTTCACATTTTCTTTTGTACGTCACGTAGTTTTTAATTTAAGTTTTATAAAAGAAAAATCAAAAACATCATTTTGCAAATAGTGATAGCGTTTATTTAATATATTTTATCTTTTTAATTTTCTTTAATTTGCATTTAAGCCCCTGTAGTTTATATACCTTTTCTTTAGTCATAATCATTCAAAATCCCTTTTTCCGTTCAAATCCTCTCGATCACTATTCGTTTGGTGATTCATCGCACAACTCGTTGGGACATAACGACCTGGGGAAACCTTATACTCTCCTGATCTTCATTGCATTGGTGTCTGAACTGTTTTAAATTTCTTACGGTTAGCCATTCATAAGTGGCTAGCTTGTGTGAGATAACTTGACGGTTTGGCACCGATCAGGCACACTGATCAATCCCAAAGACTCAGGGGGAAACAAACAACCCACCGATAGGGATACAACAATCACCGACTCCGCCAAAGGCACTGGAAACACCCACCGTTGTCTCGGGGTCACCGAGGACAAAGAGGAGGAAAGAAACAACCCACGACACGAAACCAATCGACTCGGAGAAGGCACTGGAAACCCCACCAAGGTGTCCGAGGGGTCAACGGGGACAAAGACTCGAGGGATATATACCACCACGATATGGAACCCATCACCAACCCCTTACTCACAATTGTCGATGTCAATGGTATTCTATTCTCGAGGATGAACTTGTCAAATCAAGATGAAATTTTATCACCGGAGAAGAAATGGACGCCGAGGTTCAATCGAACAAGAGCCTCACCGATCCAAAGGAGCATACCGAGTCACCATTTCATCCGTAAGATAATGACTCGACTCCTCATCATCCAAACTGGGAATTTAACCGCTTTGACAACATTCTTCCAACATCGAAGATAGTGGTTCAATGGATCACTAAAGCCTCAAGGAAGTCAGACATCGGGTTATCGAACAATTTTGGGATCAACACATCGAGCGGCAGCTACCACCGATCTTCGATCCGATGTGCTCACCTTCAATGAAAATGTTCATGAGCACGAGATTTCATGTACCAACACCTTATCGATCGGATGAAAACTCGTTAAGTTTCTCAAGCATCTTCATCATGTGGAGTTACAATTGATGAAATCGTGGATGTCATAAAGAAGACCCAACAATCAATGCCAAAGTGTTGGAAGCCATCAAGTGTATGTGAAAAATTCATCTCGACTCACCGAATCGATTGAAATGCTCCAATCTGCAAATGTTCGTGGTCTCCAATCTTCGATTCGCCTCTCTTCAAACCTCGGTGGACTCTTTGAACACTCGTAGTCTGCTATGGCTCAGCCTCATCTTCTATGGCTGGAATCTTGGTCCCCGAATGATCGCATTGGAGATCTCTCAGCTAACTCGATGCAAAGGTCACCGGTCTTCAAGCAGATACCTCGGATATCAAGGCCATGATCACCGAAATCTATCAGCCTTCAAGGGTCAAGCAGCCCGTCCCCTTCAAGACTAACTCCAACTCTTGCCTCACCGGTTCCGACAACAGCTGAGGGTGAGAATACCGAGGAAACTCCTCTTCACATTGAGGGGAGCAAACACCACCGCCCTCATGAGCTCCACATCATCTCGCACTGGCCTCAAGAATACCCATCTCCTCACTACCACCACAAACATCAACAACAACAACACCGACGGTCACAACATCAATCATGACAACAACACCACCCTTAGTTGCATCATCTTCCTCGTGTGTAAGATATAACTTTTCACATACACATCAAACCATAACACAAAGTAGCATATAGATGGAATTCTAGAGAGAAAGTTAGAGGTTTAGGGAACTTAGTGAGAGAAAGTGAAAGATATTATTATGAGCTCCAACTCTACCTTGGAAGGTAGAGAGTATTTATAGTCTTACATAACTCGCCACACTTTGGGTCGTGGATCGTGCATACAGCTGGGTAAAGACCCGTCTGTCCTCCACGGTGTTACTTAACTAAATTACTACTTAACTTAAAAGAACTACGACTACGAGCTTAACGATTACATATACTTGAGGTGACCGACTCTTTAATACCGGAATTTCTAATTCCTAACAATCTCCCTAAGGAGGTCACCTCAATCATGTACCAAAATTACATTGAATACAAATAGATAATACATTAACAATTGATCTTGCATTCTTGATGTAGTCCTTGCTCCTAAGCTCGTAGTCATTGATTCTTCACATTGCATGTTTGGTTATTCCAAGTGGAGGTCTTTACCGATCCACGTGATGATAAGTTTGAGCCATCTTTGAGATCATCACCATCAACAATCTCGACACATCCTTTGTGGTGTTGGTATTTTGTGATGTTGTGACTTTGGGACCGACATGCTCACATTCGGATCATGAAATCTTCTCATCGAGTAGCGGAAGCTTTAGTTGATTCATGATATTGGCGCAGCAGAAGCGTAAGCATGGAGTGAAAATATCGAGTCATTGATGCACTAATCATGATTTCTTTTGAGATGAATGTGTTAAGTGAGCATGCGGCTATGGATTGACCGCTTCATTCGATCACCGCAAACGCCGGGCGTACCGCATACAACAGCTAGCAACAAATCGCACGAAAGTGTCTTTGATCACTTCGCTGAATTGAGGTACACGCCCACGGTTCCCGCTGATCAAGACAAGCACCGCTCGTGATCGTAGGATTCCTAAGAATCTCCTTGACAGGTTTCGCAATGTTCTAGCTGTTCTCAAACCGAACATCTCAAAGAAGACAACACGGAGTGAGTGAACCAAATAATTTTAAGTCCACCGATTGATGAAAAGAGATTTGAAAACAATCGTATATTGCTCAATAGAAATTGTTTTTGCAATACAACGAAGGTTTTATTGAAAATCAATTATCAATCATAAAATACCTTTTGGTTTGAAAATGAGTACACGATCGATGTGCTAAAGAAAAGAGTTTTAAGCACAAAGACCGGTTTTTCAAAGGTATCCGTCAATCCATAACTCGAACCAGTGATTGATTCAAGAGATTGAATCGCCCCATTGTTTCTGCTCAGCTTGTCACATGGTTGATCCATATAATAGATCTCACATGCCACCTACCAGAGCTTGTTTGATGTTGGCTCCGTAAGGCTTTCCATCTTCATTGTGAATATGTAAACACATCACTCGGATGTTCCGCAATACCACAAGGATAATGCGAGGACTCAAGATATAATCTCTTTCCACATTGTGTGAAACAGAGAGTCTTCATTGAAAGTGTCCTAATGAGATTTATTGATGATCTCGTGGCTCTAGACTCAATTTGTGCATATTTGGATCCTATGACGGAGACTAGGGAGAGGTCTCTTCTTCAATATCAACAATCTCTAAGAGAAAGTCGATAGATAATGTCGGTTCCCGTGAGAATGAAACAAGTCCTTTTAAGAGGAACTTGAGTGGTTTGGAAAGTTGAAGTGCAAGGCCACCGGGTCCATGACGCCTTGTCTTCAATACCGATGTTACCATCAAGAGTATATGAATTGAACCCGTTTCGCCTAAGGTTGACTAAATGGAGGGCTATTTGTTTTCACCCTTTTCTCATTCAATTCTTTTAATTCTTCAACCCTTCAAGCTTACCGAGACTTCATAGCTAGAACCTTGTTGGGTTTATTCCAAGATTAGCTCGGCCTTAGTCCGCACTCTTCCCATATCTCATTTTTCTCCTTTTATCATCATACCTAAGGACTTCTACACTAACTAGTGGATTGTCCTCGGTAGATCCCTCCGGCTCGGCGGATCATGGGAACACATACCTAACCTTATCATCCTTATATCACCGCATATGAAGTAAAGTTGGTCGGTCTATTTGGTATTGTTCATCCGCCATTGGATCCAATTGAAAACCATTTGAAAATCAATTCGATACTTGTGATATATTATCAAAGCATTTTGTACCGAATTGTTTTTGATATTTTAGAACGAGAACTCCCTCAACATGTGCATCAAGTATTTGAAAATATTTTGCACACGGAGGCAAGAGAAAGAATTAACTTTTTGATTACCATTTTCTAAAGATATCAACATCACTTCCTCAATGGATCAAGTGGGTATAGCATTTCCGGAAGGATGAGGTTTCCATGAATTTGCTCCCCTCAATATGTGCCTCGAGGTTTGAAAAGAGATTTGCACATACTAGAGGAACCGCACATTAGGATGAATGATCACGTTTCAAATCAAAGGTTTAAGATAGATGCTCCCTCAACATGTGCATTGAAAATTTGAAATCGTTTGTCACATGTGGGAAGGACAGCATGTACATTCATGTGAAACCATTTACCTTAATATCAGTTTAAATCCAATTTAAATCACACATTCTCCCCCGATCACAATTATCAAAACATTTGAGATTTGTGATCTCTTATAGATTTAAATTGATTTTGAAAGCTTTTAAGGAGAATTGTGACTTGATTGTGAGAGTGTTTTAACTGATACGGATCGGATTTTGAGACTTTAAACTCCATTTATAAAACATGCATGTATATCTTTTGAAAACAATTTAATGCCAAATAACTTTTTAATTTAATTGAAATCATTCTCCCCCTCAATCAATGACATAGGTTGTTGATTGAGAGATAGAGATTTTGACAAATAAGTCCCGATGATTTTCAAAAATAGAGATCGAGTTATTTTTCAAAGCATTTAGTTTTCAAGAGATAAATGTTTATAGAATCGAGCATGGAATTTTGAAAACATGATAAAACATGGCTCGTTTTTCTTTAAAACCGGTTATTGCTCAAGATGACAATAAACCATTTCTCTTTCTCCCAAAAATATTTTTTGATTTTTTTTTTTTTTTTTTTTTTTTTTTAAATATTCGAACAACATCTAAAGTCCCGTGTCATTCTTTGAATGACAAAGACAAAGACCGTAGATATTATCGAACCGAGAAAACATGACAAAATGACAATATTTTTGAAGATTTTTCAATTTTTCAAATTTTTATGGATTTTGAAAGTTTTATATTTTTCTATTTGATTTTGAAGGTTTTATAATTTTGTATTTTGTTTTTCAAATAAATATTTACAAGAGATAGATGAAGATAGACCTTTACTCCTCGCCTTCCTCCTCAAGACGTTTGAGAGTTTCGTTGAAGGCTTTTCAAACCAAGGCGTGGAAGAATAAACTCAAAACGTTCTCTTGGAAGAGCTTTGGTGAAGATGTCCGCTAACCGATATTCGCACCTCACAAAATATAGTTCCACCACACCTTTTCCACTTGTTCCTCGATGAAATGATGTCGAATGTCGATATGCTTTGCTCTTGAGTGTTGAACGTTGTTGCATGAGAGAGCAATAGCACTTTTATTATCACAAGACAGAGGATTTTGTTGAATTCAAAGCCATAGTCGATAATTGAGATCTCATCCATAAGATTTGAGCACAACAAGATGACATGGCTATGTATTCACCTCTCTAGAGGAAATAGAAGTACTCATTTGCTTTTTGAAGACCACCACAAGCTTATCACCCAAAACCGAGCACCTCCCGACGTATTTCGACGTGTATCTTGACAACTCGCATGATCAAGATCTCGATAGGCCGTTAGTGACATACCGGTGTCCTTCGGTACCATAGTCCCATATTGATGGTTCCTTGAGATACCGAAGACCCGCTTAATCGCTTCAAGGTGCTTTTAGTAGGCTTAGCTCGTATCTAGCACACATGCACACAGAGAACAAAATGTCCGGTCTACTAGCAAGGAGATACATCGTGATCCAATCATACTCCGATATTTCGCTTGGTCAATCATGATCCCCGAGAGGTCCTCATCTAGTTTGGTTCGGTCAATCATGGGGTGTCAACAGGTCACATGAATCAAATCCAAATTTCTTTAAAATCTCTGTGCATATTTAGATTGATTTATGAAAATGCCTCCGGACTTTGTGAAATTTGTAATCCCAAGAAAATGACATTTGTCCCATCATTGACATTTGAAACTTTGAACTCATTTCATTAGAAAACGATCACATTCCATTGGGTCACGAGGCAAAAATAATATCATCAACATAAATTTGAACATGAGTTAAATGTTTGCTCGACTTCGGTGAACAATGTAGGATCAATCGCCCTTTGATGAATCCGTTGATAGAAGAAACTTTGACAATGTATCATACCATGCCCTTGGAGCTTGCTTTAAACCGTAAAGAGCCTTCTTCAAACGATAAACGTGAGTAGGATGCTCTTGGTTCACAAATCCTTCAGTTGGTGGACGAGACAACTTCCTTAAGATCTCCGCTCGTAAATGCCGCCTTTACATCCATCCGATATACCACCATGTTCTTACTAGCAAGATTAGCCGAAAGATTCTCGATTGCCTCGATTCGAGCAACCGAGCAAAAGATTCTTCAAAGTCTATACCTCCTCTTGACGATATCCTTTAGCAACTAATCGAGCCTTGTTCTTCAACACATCACCATGCTCATCAAGTTTTACTTTGAAGATCCATTTTAGAGCTATAATCATAGCACGCCTCGAGCAGTACTAACTCCCATACATCAAGACGATCAAACTCATGAATTTCATCTTGCATAGCATTGAACCACTATCTTCATTCATAGCGCTTTAACATCTTTTGGTTCGATCTTAGATAGTACGGAGTTGAAGAAGCACCATAAGGCATCGGTTGCGAGTTGCTTCCGGTTGATACAGACGAGAGGGATTACCAATGATGTTGTCTAATGGATGATCGTGAGTCCATTTTCCGAGGTGTTCATGTGGCATTTGTTGAGGAACCGAGGTAGTCGAGTCGATGTCTCCTCAAGAAGATGGTTCGATGATGATTCGTGAGTAGCAAATATGTTTTCAAATGGAGCATCTTCGTGAGTCGCAGGGATTAACTTCATCATTGATGCCGTAAACATTTCCATGATGTACATTTGAAGAATGATGATTTGTTGATGAGATCAAGGATCGCAGCAGTGCTTCTTGACTTACGATATTGAGACCGATGGATTGACTTCATTCATCGGAATATGAGCATCCTCTCAGGTAGGGATCAAGACCTCATTAGTAGTAGACTCATACAGCTCATCAAACATGGGATCAAACAATTTCTTTACATCATCTTCGATGGAGGTACATATGGAGTTTCTTGAGAGGAGTTTGGAACAAGGGATGAACCAATAGGACTGTTTTGAAGTGCGGGTCCCGAGTGGAGTGTCCAGAGCCATTTGACCGGTCACCATCAAACGTAACGTGAATTGTTTCCATGATATTTCGGGTTCTTTTGTTGTAGATTCGGTATCCCTTTTGTTTGGTGCATATCCTACAAATACTCCAATGTCGCCTTTAGCCCTAAGTTTGCCTAAGTCTTGACCTCATTTGTTGGATAGCACAAGGCACCAAACACACGAAGGAAAGATAGATTAGGTTTTCTCATTGTGGACAAGTTCATATGGAGTTTTTCCATGAATAGTATGAATCGTGGAACGATTTTGTGTGTAGCATGCAATGGCAATTGCTTCACCCGTAGAAACATTGGAACCTTTGAGTAGATCAAGATTGTTCTAGCAATTTCAACAAGAGTACGATTTCGCCTTTCAACTACACCGCTCGCTGAGGGGTTCGTGGAACACTTCTTTGATGGTCGATTCCAACGCTTTCATAGAATTCACTAAGTTGTTTGTTGACAAACCCGCCCATTGTCTGCTCTCGATAATTCGACGCTTTGTTTAGTCTAACTCGCAATGCTTGATGAGTTTGATGATGATATCGAGTTTCATCCTTTGTCCTTAAGAACTTGACCTGTGAATCTAGAATAATCATCAACCACAACTAACACATATTTCTTCCCAAAGATATTCTCGCACCTCATTGGTCCACATAAATCCATATGAATCATATGAAGAACTTCGTGATGAGTTAGTAGGTTTGGGTTTATGGGCATACTTCTTGCTTTTTCCCAATTGACATGTCGAACAAAGATGATCCTTTTCATACTTTAGTCTAGGTAAACCTACAACTAAGTCCTTTCTCGAAAGATCGTTGATGGTGCCAAGTTCAAGTGATTGAGACGACGATGCCATAACCATGACTTTGTTTTGAAGCCTTTGATAACAAGCGATTGGTGAAGCTCTCATCATGTCATCGATAGAGATGGTGTAAAGGTTTGAGCCACGAGTTCCTTTCAACAGCTCCTTACCATTAAGATCTCTAACGAAGGTGTATGTTTTCAAAGGCTACTTCTAGATCGTAATCACGAATTGACCAACAGAGAATGATTATGACCTAAACCTTCCACATAATACACTGAGATGACACTATCACCAACAACATAATCTCCATAACCCATAATAGCACCGAAATGATCATTACCAAATCTAATATCCCGATGAATTTGCTCACGGTTCATGAGCCGTGACCGGTCTCCAAATATATGCTTGGAACAAACTGAGTCCGTGTACCACGTAACGATTTGAACGATCCGCAGCTGAACACGCATAAGAATGGATAATCGATAATTGGGATCCCCATGCAAGAATGGGTTCCATTTGGTTAGTTACAATGGTTGGACCACCCACATCGTAAATAGAAGCATTCATATCGTAAAATGAGGTAATGGAATCATTGTGAATAGATGCAATACTAGTGTCTCAGATAGCCCTATTTACAGTGTGACCACTTCTTAAGGGAATAGTTCTACCAAGAGGCATCCATTTTCTAGTGGGCATTATCTCGATTAGTCTTATGACCAATGTGTATCCAATAAAAGCCTATTCTCATTAATGTTCTTCCCGGGTTTCCATTGTTTTCTACTCTCTTCGCTTTTGCCTTTTAGCCTTTTTAGCATGAATTTTAGCATTAACAAAATTAATCGGGCAATTAACATCATTAGGCGTAACATTAACATCACATCCATGATTAGAAATGTAATTCAAGCAATCATCGAGACAAGGTTTGCAAATAGTATCGAATTCGAATTAATTACAAGACGCCTATGGCTAATACTAGAATCAACACGATTCGCTTTATTCGATTCAAACTTAAGGTTCCTAGATTGTTCTTCTACTCTCTCCCAAGGCACATTCTTAGCTTGAGAGGTCCTATCATTCCTTGTATTGTCTTGAGACTTTGACCGCTCCCTTTAATGTCACCGATTACTCTGTAGGGAATGGGAACATTAGTTTGTTTTACTACTCTTTGCATCACCGCTTAGATGTGCCGATCCGAACTACATGCAGTGCACTAAGGTTCACTTTCTTAACGCTAGAGGTACCGAGACTAGTACTTCTAGAAGGCACATTTGAGTTCACTTTCCTAGCATTGATGATCTAGAATCAACTACTCAATGGTACATTACTCCTCACATTCAAGCCATTGGGAATCGAGTGCATGTCATGTTTGGCCTTAGGCATCGAGCATGGAATCAAAGGGTTAACTCTCTCACCTAATGTCTTTGGGCATATTGTGATCAAGCATTCTAAGATTTCTTGAGATCGTTTGGCATATAAGCATGCATGTCCAATTGCATTATCATGTGGTTTCTCTAGCTTATCCTCTTCAACAATCTCACGCAGACATTCTAGGCAATCCTTAAGGGATGAGAAATATGTTTGAATGGCAAGTTTGTTGTTCCTTAGATGAGGGGGACATATGTCACGTGATAAAGCATATTTATTACCGTGAGTGAGCCTTAGATACACCATTCTCCCCATTGATCATTGGCATTTTCCTTTTACCCGACTCTTCGATTCTCAATTTCTTTTGCAATGAAGCTATTTGTTCGTTGTTTTGTTACGAGTGACTTTAATTGATTCAAATAACTCATTGAAATGACGTTTAACCTTTTCATTTTCTTCTAGAAAACTTTCGCTTTCCTTTTGTAAAGCATTTACTAGGTTTTGAAGATGAAACGTTTGAGAATTCGAGAATCTAAAGAAGGAGGCATTTGGGAGCCCGTCATATTGTTCGTTTGACCCTTTAATTGAGAGATTTGGGCTTTCAACTTTCTCGATCGTGTTACACCGAGCTTGAATCTGCTCATCTCGCTTGTTAATTTGAAAACTCGATCAAACTCGAGCATCCGAAGATGTCTTGATATTTGAAGTTTTGACATTTTCTTTGAGATGTTGATATTTTAGTTGTAGATTAAAATACTCAACTTCTAGTTTAGAAAATGTTTAACCAAATTGTCATGATCATCCAGCTCAATTTTCTCATTTAGTTTAGAATTAGTTTTTCAAGCTCAATGACACGATCATGGAGACTTTCAGGCCACAGATAGTTCATGAAATTTGGAAGCATTAATAGAGCAATTTGAAGCGTTGAAAAGACATCTTGAGCAACACATTCAAGAATAAGATTCTCATTTAATGTATGCGTGTTCTTTCTCTCAATCTCATTATATTTTAGTGCACGCCATAATCACTAACTTCAACAACCATTGCATCAAATTCCTTTTCCATACCCTTAATATCGCTTTCTACCCCTTTTAAGACTCTCAAAGTGATCTTTTAGAAGTTTAAAGAAGGGCATGACCTCGCTTAAATAACATTCTTTCATTTGTTCAAAACCTCTTTCTCCTTCGCTTATACCAATGGGTGTGATCCTTTTCTTGCAAGTTTTCTCAAAATCAACAAATAGTTGAAATATAACGATTGGCTAATTAATGTCTTGCTTTTAGTGGCAATTGTTCTAGGAACAAGATGCATTGGTGTATTAGGAGGATACACACGCTTCTAGGCATTTTCAAAGGGAGGGTTTGTTTCAATAATGTTTTCCGCTCCGCTTATCTAAATCCTTTTTCCGTAAGACTTGTTCGGAGTCAACAAAGTCTCGAGGCTTAAACTTGTTCAAGGAAATCCAGCTTTCCTTCTTGTAATCATGAGGAGAGATGATTATGTTTTTCTTTGCATTTGGGATCATTTTGTTTCTTATTCATCTTTTCCTAGTGATTTCATTTAATATCTTATCTTCCTCAAAGCACTCAACGCAACTAGGTTTCGCCAGGCTTAAGGACTTCATTACCATCATAAAGCACCTTATGAGCATTTCTAGCCTTTTAATTACCTCCGGATTTGGTTCCTCAACAAGGGAATGCTATGCTTATCGCTTAAGACACGATGTTTCGTGACCATGTGAGCAATCAATGGTGTTTCCTTGTAAGTACAACTTGTTTTCAAGTTTGTTTTCAAAGTTTTCGATTAGAAAATCTCTCAAGAGTTTTGATTCCTTTGCATTAAATTCTTGCTTAAGCATTTTCACATTTTCTTGAAGTTCTTGTTTTGCTTAGTTGTTTTAGAAAGTTTTTCTTGCAAGGAATTTAATTCTTGTTTCAATACTTCTTCTCTAAACTTACTTTTTCTAATTATCGTACTCACTTGGACATCCATTTCCGCTCACGAGTGGTCAACTCAAATTTTGCACGTTGTTCATAAATAGCAACACGCCCTTATAGGCATTTAGTTCGTAAATTATGGAATCATCGAGCACATGCGTGTATTCATCAAAGACATAGTCATTGTTGATCGCAGAAGATGCATCACTTGGTACAACTTCACTTTCACTTTGTTTCACGTATTGATCGTATGGGACAATATTGATATTACCCATATTTTCAATATTTGATTCAATAGTTTCGCTTGGTTGTACTTTGTCATGCATCTGCTGCACATCAAGATCATCGATAGCTTTAATACCTCGAGATGAGTTTGTCCTTGGATGGGCCACTTGTGGTGAAGAAGAGATCTTGGGAGAAACCATTGGAGAGATGCTAGCCATAAAGATTGTGTGCGCAGAGGTCCATCATCTACATCGTAGTCGTATGCATCACGGTCGACGACTTGAAAGGCATTCGATGATTGTGACCTATCTCCGAATAGGCCGCTCATCCACATCTCGCATCATAGGTCTTGGCATTGCCCTCAAGAAGAAACAAAGAATTCCTCTTCATCCAACGCAGCACCATTGTCCCGAGCTTGTGCCAAGAACATCTTATCTCTCAAGTAATCGCATTCTGTGGACGCTTTGGAGATGTGCGCCTTGCAATGTGTCCTTCACCACCACGCTTATAGCATTTGATTGGCTTAGGTTGACCTTGGTTACCATTTCTTCCTCGATTCGTTTCCAACATAACCTCTCCCACTCCACCTCTTCCCCGATCATACTGCTCTTTCCGAATCGGTTGCACCACGATCCTTCCATCTTTAACAAAGGGCTTGATTATGTGGGTTAGATGCGCCTCGAGGTTGTTGTTGGTTTGTGGGAGAGAATTCATGTTTTGACTAATGAGAAGAGCTAGTTGATTGATGATGTTACCCACGTGTGCATCAAAGATCGCCTTGTTTGAACATGGGATCGTGAATGAGTTTGTGATTACCATTCCCAAGGGTATGACTTGTGATGCTTTGGTTGTGATTCCAATGTTTGAGTAGAAGGTCATTGAGTCATTAGACGAGCTTGTCTCTCCTCGGTTGGTTTTGAACCGATTGAGAATCAATTTTTCAAACATGGCATGTCTCTCATTCAAGGAGGAAGGCATAGAGTTGCTCATAGTTTGTATTCTTCAATCCTTTAGTGAGCTTCACAAATGTGACAAACTTGTGCCATTCGGGATTCATGTTGTTCACAAACTTTGAGTTCAAATGAATGTTAGGCATAGTCATTCGATGTTCCTCATGTCATTCACTAACTTATGGAATCTCACATAGTACTCATAGACACTCTCATCCGGTTTCATCTTGAAGTGCTCAAATTCGTCATAGAGTTGGGATTCTCTGCTTCCATAGTTAATTCGAACCCGAGAGAAGCATCTTAACATTATCCCAAACCGCCTTAGCATCCGTGTTATGATTGATCGCCTTGTAGATGTCTTTAGGAAGACCTTGAAGAACAATGTTTGAAGCCCCGATATCCGCATCGAATCTCTTTTCTCCTTATCATCAAGCTCATCATACATCTTAGGTCCGTCCATTCCGTAAACAGAGTACCATCTTCATTAGTATCAAGTATGTCTCTAGTCGCTTCAACTCGATATGGTCCTTCATCAATGGATTTGAGAATATTGACACCATTTTCCTTTCCAAGGCAATACAATCTGATTCGTTGAGCCCAAGAATCGTAGTCGCCTCACAAGCATGGGTGGACGAGTATCCGAGCCACCGCTTGTACATCCTCGCAACAATGGAGATGATGAGGGACGTTGGTAGACATGTTAATGATTATACGGATTTTATAACTCAATGATTAAACCGGAAATAGATTCTTTCACGGATTTTACTAAATCAAGAGAAAACCGTAAACAATCACTCAAGTCGCTAGATGATAAAGCTCTAAGTCGCTAGAAACAAATCCACTAAGTCGCTACCAATTAATTCGCTAGACACCAAGTCGCTAGAATCCCAAGTCGCTAACAGAAAACAAGTCGCTAAGTAGTAACTCACTACGACCAAGTCGCTAACCAAATTTTGGCAAGAATTGCCACACAAGTCGCTAGAAACACAAGTCGCTAAAGAGCAACTCACATCGACCAAGTCGCTACCATAAGTCGCTACCCGTAGTGGAGATTCCACTACTTGTACTTTAACTCGCTAGATCTAACTCGCTAGCTTTAACACCGTAAGTCGCTACAAAACGTGAAGCAAGTCGCTACCAAGAAACTATTCCGAGAGCTAAGTCGCTAGCTTGAAAACCAAATAAACTTCACTTTTCAATCCAAAACAACCCAACCAAGATGATTCAAGCTACCAAATGAAAACCTAAACACTTTTGATGATTCTAAACATAAAAGTACCAACAAAATTCAAACTTTAACACAAGAGATCAACCAAATGATGCAAAACCACTAAACTTTTTCAAACTCAAAACCACCTAAAACCACTATAAATCCAAAGATGTGCAAGATATGATCTAACCATGGCTCTTGATACCAATTGTAAGATATAACTTTTCACATACACATCAAACCATAACACAAAGTAGCATATAGATGGAATTCTAGAGAGAAAGTTAGAGGTTTAGGGAACTTAGTGAGAGAAAGTGAAAGATATTATTATGAGCTCCAACTCTACCTTGGAAGGTAGAGAGTATTTATAGTCTTACATAACTCGCCACACTTTGGGTCATGGATCGTGCATACAAGGGTAAAGACCCGTCTGTCCTCCACGGTGTTACTTAACTAAATTACTACTTAACTTAAAAGAACTACGACTACGAGCTTTCTAACGATTACATATACTTGAGGTGACCGACTTTTAATACCGGAATTTCTAATTCCTAACAACGAACTCGATGAGCTTGGTCCAATCATTGAAAAGAAGCAAAATAAGGTGGTCAAGGACCCGATGAAGATGCTCAAGAAAAGATATGAAAGGTGAGAGATGCACCACCAACTGGAATTTAGCCCGCTTTGATCGCACCTCAAGGATCTCAACCACAAGCATCCACCGGAAAAAGGAAAAGAGTTGAGTTCCACCGAGATCAAAGTGCCCGCTTAGAATGCAATAGAGAGCTCGAGGTGTGAAATTTGTGAACTGTCTAGTGATTGAAAAGCCCGAAGAGGGCTATTTTTCATTGATGTCTACGGAACCCAAAGATTCCAAAGGTGGAGTGATATCGATCGAGCAGAGTGGCTACTATGATCAACTATATTCTGTGGCCTCTCGGATCCAATCTCAAAGAAACATCGTGTTTTGTCAAGACCGAATGCTAAGATAAGAGACCATCCCGACAGGAAACACTCATCACCAAGAAAGTGAAGCTTGAAGCACTGGAATCCATCCGGACCGACATCATGTTATCTTTTCTTTGTACTAGTGATAGGAACCATGTAAGATGATTAATAAAGATGTATGTTTTGTTAAAATACTCTGTTCCATATTGTATTCATTAGTACATTCGAGGTAAGAATAAGCCATTTGCTCACTTACATCGATAAAACACTTAGGCTATTTGTATATCCAAATAGGGGAGACCGTTGGGTTCAAGAAATACACAATCCCTTTAATCTAGGATTTGAATAGAAAATAACCTAAGTGTTTAATCCGTTAAACACTATCAGTCACCGAGTGCATAGTCTCTCGGTGAGCCATCTTCAGTTACTCAAGACGAGGTGAAGAAGAAGCCTCCACCTGGCAAAGGCGGAACTTAATGGGTGAAGACTAAGTCAAGAAGAAGATGGTGGATTCAATGAGTGATGACAATAACTCACCGAATCCCTAAGACTCTCTCCAATCATAGCATCAAGACAAACCGAAGGAAGAGATCAAGGCTTTGAAGATCAAGAATGAGCGGGACTAGGTGGGAAAAGTTTACCCAGATAAAACTAAGTCCCCAAGTGCTTTACCCGATAAAACTAAGTCCCTATCTACTAAAGCCATATCTTCCCATTTATAGTAAGCGGCTATACTAAAGGATTCTCTTATGGAAAGAAGCTTCACCGCTTGACTACTAATAGCAAAGTAAACAATGAATTGAATATATCTATATTCGTGATTACTTGTGATCAATGTGTTTGTCTTCTAGGTTAAAGTTAAAATCATACTTGTATAAATAGCATAAGAGAATGAGTGAAAAGTTTAAGCTTGTGAATTGTAAAACACACATACACACAAGCCAACTTTTCACTCCTCCAAATATAACTCTATCCTTGAGCTAGCTCGAATGGGTTCTAAGAGTTGTGCTCGACTTAGCCCGAGCTTAGAGAGGAGTCACCCCAAACTTTGTTTATTTCAATCCCAAGTACTATTCCGCAAGTACTTGGGTAACGATTCTTTGATTTATTTCTAATAAGAATATGATGTTGAAAATTACTTTGTGTGTTTTACTTATGTTAATTTCAGTCATTATTCACTGTTAAATTGCGTTAAGTACTTAATTGTTTTTTAAACGATAGTGAATAGGGAACAACAATATAAAGTTAGTTGGGAAATGATAAATTTCATTTTAATTATTATTCTAATTCGAGACATGTCTAAATATCTCAAAGACAACTCTAAAATGTTTATTTTTATCAATTTCCTTATAATTCACTAAAGTTGAACGATATTAAAACTTTAGTTGTTTTTACAGTTGAAGAAATCTTTGATAAATATTAGTAAAACAGCTGTAAAACTTAAATGTTTTTTATAGTTGGGATAAACTATTACTTTAGTGGAACAATGAGAGACATTTTGACATTAGAATATCCACATATATACAAAACATTTCATAACCCATATTGGTTTTGGGTCAAATTCATGAAATAATAACCAAATTTGAGATTTGTTAAAATTTAGACTTTATAACTTTATTTTGATTATAAAAGTCACTCAAAGTTTCAATAAACATAATTACTTTAAGTTCTAATAGTGTTTCATTGTTGTGTAGTTTTTATGTTCGAGTGACGTAATAGAACATTTCTCAAACTTGGTTATTATTTCATTACTTATTTACTTTTCTTAATTGCATAGATACAATTGATTGAATGTAGTTATATTAAGGTGTGAGTGTTTATTTATAAGGTACAAATTAACAATGCTTATAAATATCTTAAGTATAGTCATTTTGTATATTTCACAATAATAGAACGAATTGAAACTTTGATGGATTATATGATTGATGTGAAATTTAGGTAACTAAACTAGAAAACTCATGAAATTCAATTAGTGACATTTTCCCATTATCATACACACCGACCTGACTCGGTACATCCAATAATATCAAAACCAACCTTAATAAGGGGAAAAATCACAACAAACTTGATCAATGTATTTTCGTATGATTATTACATATTGCTAATAGTTAATTATAATTCACATCAACAACATAATCAAGCAATCAACTATACTTGGGATTAGTTTTGTATGGTTATTGCATTGCACAACACATATAATAGAAAATAGTGTGTAGCAAATCAATTGACATGTACTTTTTTCAAATGTCTTTTTTCTATAGTAGTAGTGTTAGGTCACCATAATAAGGATAATATAAGCATAATAATGATAAGAATGATAAGAGAAAGGTATAGAGTGGTCGATACTTTCACACACAAGAATAACAAAGGTTTAGTAGTATTATAAAAGAACCAACACTCTCAAATGAGAGTTACAATTGTTTAAATAGGAGAGAGAGCTAGGGGCAACACATCTAGTCCTTCCTTTCATACGTTTGGGCTTTGTCTAAAGCCCATGGGCTTACTTCATAAGCCTAGACATAATTACTAATATATAAGCCTAAATACTTAGCAACCTATTACATAGTTAATGACCGACATTTGATAGTAATTACACGTAATCCCAACAATCTCCTCCTAAGGGTTGGTCATCTAGGTTGCTTGACGTCTTTTCAGCAATCTTCTTTCTTGTGAGTAGATGTGCTTTACTTTCTTCAACTTTATCAGCTTGACGTCTCATATGTCTTTGTTCTTTGTTTTTGTGGTGATCATGTGTTGTTGTCTTCCATTCATCAACATCTTTGGTACTGGTGTCTTCATGTCTTTCTCTACCATGCTCATACATCTTTTGACTTTGAATCTCCATTTTTGTGTAGTTCTCAAGTCTTTAAAATTTGTAGATTCTTTGACTTTGACGTAGAATCATTTTTAACTTTGTGTTGCCTTTGATTTTGGTGAGAACTTTCATGTGATACAATGTTGGTATGAGCATGTGGAGATGTAGTGGTGTTGATGATGATGGTGGTAGTGAAGGTCTCTCCTGGAACTCCGGATCTCCAACCCTGCATGTAAACAGTTAGAAATAAAGTTCCCGACGTAAGAGCTCATATATTTCGTACATGTACATCCCAGACCGCTGGCGCTGATAAGGATTTAAAACGTACATTTTTAGGGGGTCATTTAAGCCATAAATCGCACATTTTATATCCGTTGCTACTTAAAATTGTTCCTTTTCACTTTTTAGGTCTTTTGGAAGCAAAATGCTCGAATGAAGCATATTTGGACAAAAAGGAGCGAAAACATGAAGAAAATGGCAAAGTCAAGATCAAAGGCCATCCAGCACACCTGACGTCGTCCCAACCAAAGGGCGACCCGTCCCTCTATTGAAGACTTAATCAAAAGTGCACGCGACGGCTCAGCGGAAGTTCTGGTCCTAAAGCCTTACGGCGTCACGCCTAAATTATGAAAGGCGTCACTCACAACTTTCACACCAAACGCCCAAGATCCAAGATGTAGACGACGTGGCTACTGAAGACTAACGGCGTCACACATCTCAAATGACGTCGTCCCAAAGATGACTTGGCCCAAACGACCTAATGACGGCAACCTGACGACGTCACTAGCAAAAGGTGACGCCGTCGCATTTGTAAATCTATATATAGAATTCGATTTTTCTGTATTTTGGGAGGTAGAATTTTGGAGAGCAAACCCTAACTCAGTTGTAGTCCGACTTGGACAATATTCAATGGTCCCATACCCTATTTTACATTGCAAGATAAGTTTGTTTATCCAATTTATCATTATGTCTACCCCATGTTCAATTGATTGTGTGTATGCTTGCTTGTTTAACATGTCTAGCTAAATTACTCTTATGTTTGCTTAGATCTATGAAACCTAGTTATTAATTTTTGTTAGGTTATCTCTTGTCTTAATTGGTAGATGCTAGATTAAGGAAAACTTGCTTCTTCTTTCATTGTTGCGAGCTTGAACGTCCTAAATAGCAAAAAAGCCACAGGAGTGCACCTAGGCCATCGTTGTGTTTATTGAGTGAGTTGTAGCTTTAGGATAGTAGTGTATTCGGGGAGATGCTATTGCACTTGCCGATCCCGGGTATTCTAAAGGAGAGTTACAATTCATAGAACTAGGGGATTAGGCACCGCCCTACGACTAATCGAAATACAACGCACCAATTAAGATAAAGGAAGTGAGAATTCAACCGACCAATAAAAGATAACTAGAAAGTAATAGCATCTAAGTGAACACATCTTTAATCATCATACGAGCACACCTCAATTAAAAATAACCTATCCAATAGATAATTAGATAATTAGATATTAGTTAAGTAGTGAAATCAGTAGAAGTACCACCCCTAATCATATACCCCGAGATTTTACCCTTGCTTTCTAAAAAACATAAAAAAGACTAAAAAGAATCATCCTCAACCTCACCTTCTCGTCATATATCTCTTTCTAGCATTCGTATTCTCCTAGAGAACGAAATCAATCCTGAAGGCTTACCCCATACTACACTACAACGATTAGGTTCACTGCCTAGAGGGCTGAAAAGCTTGCTCGTAGAAAAGTAGGTTTTCTCGCCCCGAACCCACGCATCAAGTTTTTGGTGCCGCTGCCGGGGAATAGAATAGCTAGTTAGATTTTTATCTCGTTTAGGTCCACTCGCTTGATTCCTATCAAGTGAGATTGTTTCTCTTTTTTTCATTAGCTTCCTTGTATATCCCCCTTCTTCGTGTTTTTGTTCGTAACCTTATCACTTTTCATCATGGAAGGTGATAACCCACCCAACAATGATCCACCATCTCCTCCCACCAACACCCTTTGACAACTTAGGACCCGTAGTTCCACCAAAACCCTCCTTGAGCCCTTTGCCGTACCCGATATAGAATTGTATAGACGAAGAAGAGCCCTCCTTGAGTTAGAACCA
Organism: Chrysanthemum lavandulifolium; assembly: GCA_022545495.1. Taxonomy (NCBI): domain Eukaryota; kingdom Viridiplantae; phylum Streptophyta; class Magnoliopsida; order Asterales; family Asteraceae; genus Chrysanthemum; species Chrysanthemum lavandulifolium. The sequence goes on along the minus strand of CM040241.1, from coordinate 112,697,772 downwards.
CAAGGCACCACCATCGATTTTGATGAAGCCATGACTGATGAAGAGCCCACACATTCCCCCAATCCTCATGAAGCTGTCATCGACGATAATCCGAGCCTACATAGTGAGGAACTTCTCGCCACTCCTGGCAATGAACACATCAATGAACCTAAAGCCAAAATCCTCAAAGATTATTCTTCTCCTACCTCATATGGATTTACTGGCGCCATCGTTTATCCTTCCAAACAAATTAGTGAGTTTTTGCATGCTACTAAAATTTGGCTTATCCAGAATGCATGTCAATTTCATGGATCTCGCAGCGAAAACCCAATTCATCACATCAAACAATTCTTGAAAATTGTGGATACTATCTACGCTGATGGAGCCTCTCAGGAGATATCTAGACTCCGGTTTTTCCCTTTCTCTCTTCAAGGAAAGGCCAAAGAATGGGTCGACAAGCTGCCTCCAAGGTCTATCTTCACTTGGGAACAACTCACTTTCAAATTCACCAAAAAGTTCTTTCCTCTTGGAAGGACTGCGACCATCACGAGCGAAATCCTTCATTTCTGTCAAAAAGATGGAGAATCTATCTTTAACTCCTGGACTCTTTTAAAGATCTTGTTCAACAAGCCCCACACCATGGTATCAACCTTTGGTTGCTTGTTTAAATCTTTTACGATAATGTCTCATGCGATGATCAAAAAAGGATTGACTTCTCGACAAGCAGGAAGATCTCCAACCTCAGTGCGGAAGAAGGATGGGATCGCATTGAGGAGTATGTCCAAGACCAAGACAACACTTGGAATGAGTCAACAACTGTGATGAAAGTCTCTGCTACATCGTGTGAAAACCTATTATCTCTCGACGATTGGGTGAAGAGGGCACAAGAGAAGCTTGCATACCTCACAAAGTCGCAAGAGCCTAAGAGATTGGTTAATCCATACCTTCATCTCCCATCTTCTTCCAGAAAAGGTCACCAACGTATTCCCTTCCAGCGCCGCCATCTGCAACTCCAGAAACCTTTTAGCATTTCCAGAGATCTAGCTTCACCTCTGGAAACCCCATCTCCTACCAAGGTAATTTTATGAACTATGCACAACTCATTATCAAGGTGATCTGATTTTATGATCCGGTTTGAATTTATTTATTTAGTTATTTTTTTAGTTTCATGTTTTTATTCCTCTTCTTGTGGTCATTCATCTTTCTAATAGAATGGGATTTTTTTTCTTTTCTTTTAATGGACAAATTTGTTTGTTAAATTTTGAATTTGATTATGGGTTTGTGCCGTAAAGCAAGAAGAGGCGGAAAACATGCCGTCAATTTTATTTCAACAAAAAGCACAGTAAGCCAGTAAGGCGGGACAATACACAATTAAGATGTTTTACCTCTTAAAAGACAAACACCAAGTTGATTACATAATTTTTCGAAGGGAAAATGAGGCAAATGGACCAGGCGCCCTGAGGCTTATCACTTTCCGGACCACGCTTTTTTGCGTTATGAAAATGAACCAGTTGCCCAACGATTTTCTTGGAGCTAACCATGAGGTGCCACGTGTCCGACAAAGGTATGACACAAGTACATATTTTGAAAGTATTTGTCATGTATTGTAAGGTATTGTTTTTTGGGCAACCAAAATGTATTTTCGGGAAATTATATATTTTTTGGGCAACTTGTATTTATACACGAGGATATTATTGTCATTTTACACTGGTTGTATTAAAAAACTAATAATAATAACTCAGACACGTACTCACACAACATCACGCGCACACACACACAATCAAACATCTTCTTCTACAATTATGAAATTAACAACCTCTATAGTTAAACATCTTCTTCTACATCGCGAGCCCACACTCACACACCACATCTTATTCATAGAACCCTCTAACCCCTAATTAATTTTACTGTATAATTCCGTATGACTAAATTAAAGTTGTACAACTGTAAAATTGCAGTTCGTTCTACATTGAAGTTGCTTCCAGATATTAAACTATGTTTGTCAAAGAATGAAAACCGCGAAAGGTTGTTTAGGCAAACAATTTTTGGTCCATGGTTAGATATAAAGTAGTGCGATAATGACTGCCTTCTGATGAACTACGTTTTGCAACATCAGGTATATGTTTCTAACATATCATCTGATTCCCCTCCACTAACATTCCAAATTGGGGAGCATTCATTAACGTTTGGCTGGAAAGAATTTTGTATGATAGTAGGGTTTCGATTTGGCAAAGTTTCAAAACCGATTAAACGATCTAGCGCATTTTTCGATCGTGTATTTCCTGAAAAAAAAGAGTAATGGTATAACAAATGTTGTAACACCCCAACCCGATAAGGGTAGAAGTATCACATTTATGGAGTCAAATCGAACAATACATATAAACCATGCAAGCGAAGTCTTATAATAATAATCAAAGGTAACAAGTCAACACGACTTGAACAAAGACAAAAGTTCCAAAAGATGTCCAAAGGAAATGAAACGATACAAAGTCTAAGTCTCCAAAACAAATAACAATGGAAATCAAAGTCTAAGATAACTAAGGCAAGTCCTCAAAAGCATCCTACTCTCAATCCCAAGAAAAGCCCCACTCCTAGCTTAATAACCCGCCGCAGAAAAGAAATGCGGTGAGCTTAAAAAGCCCAAAGAGAATGATATAACAATACAAAAGCAATAATAGAACCAAAGGCAAGATAAATATGATAAGAAGGATATGAAGCAATATAGAGTAGGTAAATGAAACAAAGAAAGGAAGGTCGGTTTTCCACCACGAGCCAACAAAACAAACCAAATCAAATCATATATCATAGTATCCTAGTAACCATTGTATTCGGAGGGTGACCTCGAATACCAAACCAATAAGAGGGAGTCCTCAAGTAGCCAATGGAGTGATCACTCCCAAATGTGAGGGTGTATTGCACACACTCACCACATCACCAAAACAATATATCAATATCAATACAATACAATACAAATCTAGGATGCATCCATACGCCCGCAAAACAATAGTGGCCATACAATATATCCGAAGCGCGCATAATCAATACAAAATGGGGACGGTGTGGAACATCACTCAACCACACTAAAGTCATGCCATTGGTGCATCAATGACACGGACATGGAACCCCATGCCTAGTTAATGGCTCGGTATCAATCGACAGTCAAAGTGTATAGTATAGAGTTCAATCAATATCAAAGGTCCAATATTAGCGCTCACAAATCAAATCAATAGTCCAATATCAATGGTTCAATTATCAAAGGTTCAAATAGCAAAGGATCAATATCAAAGGGTTCAATAGCAAAGGTTCAATATCAATAGTTCAATAGCGAGCAAAGGTTCAATATCAAATTGGCAAGAGATCAAAGATGCAAAGAGATCATGAGAAACCTTATGAGAAAGGTCGAATATCTCGTACCTTATTCAAGCAATCAACAATGAAAGTAAAGTCAAGAAAGGAGATCAATCACGCCGCCTGGAACCTATATGAATTAGATAACGTTCTATAAGAATCGAAACACTTGTTTAAGACGGCTTTCCATTTTAGCAAGTTTCCCATTTTAGTAATCTTTCCATTTTAAGTAACTTTCTATTTTAGGAAACTTTCTATTTTAGGCATGTTTCTATTTTTAGTAACTTTCCAGAAATAGCAGATTTCCATAATTAGTAACTTTCTAAAAATAGCAGGTTTCCCTATTTAGTAAGTTTAGTTACTTATCTCAAGTTAATTAATGGAAATAAGTATTATAATGCTTTAAGGATCATTTATGACAAGTTACAAAAGTTTAGGATTTAAAATGTCAATATTGCAAAGTATAGGGTTAATAGTGTAAATATAGTAATTTACTCATTTTACTCATTTAATCTATTTAGTTAGTATATTAACAAGTTAATCCATCAAGTTTCATAATTTACAAAACAACCCTTAACTTTATTAAATCATGTAATTACAAACCCTAGTTTTAGGTTATGATTAACGAATCCGTTCTAAACCATTTTAGCTCGATTAATACAAGATTACAAGACTCCTTATGTGATATCATATTCAATTCGAGACACCTTCATCAAAATCCATTTTATACGCCCATGTATAAATCAAAACACACTCGTAAATCATTTGTTATCAATTCCATTTATCATATACGTAATCATATAATTCATAAGCTCATTAAACCCTTAAACAATACATATATGTGTCGACATATATGAAAGACTCAAAATCAGTTTCATATTCATATTATATATCACATGTCATTCGAATTATATAGATTAAGATTCAAGGTTTTATGTATTCATGTTTTATCATTTCATGTGACAACATATACTTATGATTTTATGTGATATCATTTACATATTACAAGCCCTAGAAAACATATAGTGCCACGAATTGATTAAGAAACAAAGAGGAAAAGATTCAAGATGACGATACGTTACCCTAGTAGCGTGTACGAGACAAGAAAACAAGAATCAAACCACAAAAATCAAACCAAGCCTCCTTGGCTTATACAAACCCCACGGCCACAATATAAACCCACGTCCAAGCTTCCATTCGACCCAAACACAATCACCACGTCCACCAATCGATTACCCACGATCACGAGCCTCCTAGGAACACCTTTGTTTGATGGATTTTCGGATGGAATGGGAGAAAATTGGTTGCCGCCACTATGAATGAGAGAAAAGAGAGCTTAGGGTTTTCTTGTGTTTTTGAAATGAAATGAAATGAGATAAATGTGATTAATTAAAATTGATATGGTGATTAAATGGGAGAGGTAAGGCCGGCCATCAAGGGGGTTCAAGACCAAATCTCAAACTTTCCATCTTATCATTTCAATCATGTATATAGTCCTCTTTCAAGTCTAGATTAATTGTGTACAAGTTGTAATGTTTATTTGTTACTTAGACTTTAATTATTTATGTTCTTTTAATTTATATCATAAGTTACTTATTTTCATAATGTGTAAATATTATTAATGATATAACTTGTTAAATGATGTTGACGTGTTTTCCCGAGTTGGTAAAATTTTAAGTTGGAGGGCAAAATTGTCATTTCACGCGATTTGAGATTTTAGGGTTTTACAACTCTTCCCCTCTAAAAAGAAAATTTTCGTCCTCGAAAATTGAAAAGGAAACGAAGCAATAAACGAAGACATACCCGATGATGAAAAGAAATGTGGATAACTAGCTCGCATAGATTCCTCGGTCTCCCAGGTAGCTTCACGCTCTGGGTGATTCTTCCAAAGAATCTTAACAAGCGGAATTACTTTGTTTCTCATGACTCGATCTTGCCGATCCAAAATAGCTTCGGGTTCCTCCGAAAGAGACATATCAGGCTGAATCTGATCAAATGGATATGAGGCTACATGCAAAGGATGGTAGTTGTATCCCCTCAAAAGAGATACATGAAAAACGTCGTGCACATGCGATAACTGCGGCGGAAGAGCCAAACGATAAGAAACCTCTCCGATGCGCTCGAGAATCTCAAACGGCCCAATAAAACGAGGACTGAGTTTCCCTTTAATTCCAAAACGTTTAACACCCCGAAAAGGCGACACTTTCAGAAATACCCGATCACCAACCTGAAACTCCAAATCACGACGATGTTTATCTCGCATAACTCTTTTGCCGTCACGAGCCTCCTTCAACTTCTCCCTAGCAACTGCCACCTTCTCATTAGTGATCTCAATAATCTCAGGTCCCTCAATCAACCGCTCACCTACTTCGTCCAAACAAATAGGTGCTCTACATTTCCTCCCATATAACAATTCATAAGGTGCAGCCTTGATGCTAGCATGCCAACTATTGTTGTAGGCAAACTCCACCAAGCATAAATACTCATCCCAACTCCCGGTCCACTCTAAAGCACATGCCCGCAACATGTCTTCCAATGTCTGAATGGTCCTCTCCGATTGACCATCCGTCTGAGGATGAAACGCCGAACTGAACTTAAGACGAGTACCCCAAGCCTTATGCAAACTCTTCCAAAACGAGACGTGAAACGAGGATCTCTATCTCGACACAATCGCCGTGGGAGTACCATGAAGTCGAACAATTTCTCATGAAAAATCTCGCGCAACTTACAAACACGATCGGACATACGAATGGGTAAGAAATGAGCGAGACTTGGTTAGCCGATCAACGACCACCCAAATCGCATCATGTCTTTTACGAGTGAGAGGCAAACCGTGACAAAATCCATAGAAATCTCTTCCCACTTCCAAGTAGGAATCTCCAAAGGTCAAGTAGACCACTAGCCCGCGATGCTCTATCTTGACCTCACGACATGTCATACACTTAGAAACATACAAAGCCACATCCTGCTTCATGCCATTCCACCGTAAATGTTGCTTAAGATCTCGGTACATCTTAGTAGAACCCGGATGAATAGTGAATGGAGAACTGTGAGCTTGAGACAACACCGCCTCACGCAAATCGGGATCATTCGAACACAAAGCCGGTCACCAAACCATACCACACCAGAGCTATCAACCCGAAACTCCGATTGTTTCCCTTCCTCAATGTTCTGAACAATAGACCAAAGCTCACCGTCATCCTTCTGAGCTTCCTTGATCCGCAAAATGATGTTGGACTCCACCTTCATACTAGCCCAATAACCATCATAACCCCGGAAACAAAATTCCACATCCATAAGCTCAAGATCGTGAAGAACCCTGGGTTCAATCTCCAAACTAGCAATCATACCCGACTTTCGGCTTAGTGCATCTGCAACCACATTAGCCTTACCCGGGTGATACTGGATGTTCGTGTCATAATCCTTAAGAAGCTCTAGCCATCTCCGCTGTCTCATATTGAGCTCCTTTTGTGTGAATATATACTTTAAACTTTTGTGGTCAGTAAAGATATCACACGACTCACCGTACAAGTAATGCCTCCAAATCTTTAGGGCAAAAACAACCGCAGCCAACTCCAAATCATGCGTGGGATAATTCTCCTCATACGATTTCAATTGCCTCGAAGCATAGGCAATCACCTTACCGTGATGCATCAATACACAACCCAAACCTTTCTTCGACGCGTCGCTATAAATCGAAAACCTCCGAACCCGATGGAAGTGTCAAACAGCGCAGAACCAACCTCCGTTTCAACTCCTCAAAACTCGTTCACTCCTCCGTCCATTCAAACTTTTCTCCTTTCCTCATCAATTGCGCCAAAGGTAACGCCAATTTAGAGAAACCCTCAACAAAACGACGGTAATAACCAAGAAGCCCCGAAAACTCCTAATCTCCGTCACAGTAGTAGGTCTCGGCCATTTTGTGATAGCCTCGACTTTAGATGTGTCCATCTTGATACCATCAGCAGACACAACGTGACCAAGGAAAGCAACTTGGCTCAGCCAGAATTCACACTTAGAAAATTTTGCATACAACTTCTGCTGTCGAAGAATCTCCAATACAATACGAAGATGCTGCTCGTGCTCGGCCTCACTCCTAGAATACACAAGGATGTCATCGATGAAGACGATTACAAATTTATCGAGGTACTCGTGGAAAACACGATTCATAAGATCCATAAAGACGGCAGGCGCATTAGTCAAACCAAATGGCATAACCAGAAACTCATAATGGCCATAACGAGTACGAAACGCGGTCTTAGGAACATCTTGCTCCTTCACACGTAATTGATGATAACCAGACCTCAGATCAATCTTAGAGAAGAATTTGGCGCCTTGCAATTGGTCAAACAAGTCGTCGATGCGAGGAAGAGGATAACGGTTACGGATAGTGATACGGTTCAGCTCGCGGTAGTCAATACACAATCTCATACTCCCATCCTTCTTCTTAACAAATAATACAGGTGCACCCCAAGGTGAAACACTGGGTCTAATAAAGCCGTTCTCCAATAGTTCTTGCAACTGTTCTTTCAACTCTTTCAATTCAATCGGTGCCATACGATAAGGAGCTTTAGATATAGGTTCAGCACCAGGAATCAAATCAATGCCAAATTCAACTTCCCTAGCCGGAGGAATGCCAGGAAGTTCATTAGGGAAAACGTCAGCAAATTCGCGCACCACAGAAAGACTTTCAATAGTCGGAACTTCCAAAGAAGTATCTTTGATGGATGCCAGAAAACCAAGGCAACCATGAGAAATGAGAGTGCGGGCTTTCATAGCCGAGATGATCTTAACCGACTTGAGTGGTTGAGCACCATGGTATACAAAATCAGGATGATGAACATTACCGAAGATAACATTACGAGCATGACAATCAATGGTAGCCCTATGCAAGGCCAACCAGTCCATACCCAATATAATATCAAAATCAGACATATCCAGAGGAAGTAGATTAGCCGAACGAATACCATCATCGAAACGTAGAGGACAGTTCACATATTCGTGATTAATAAGTACATGATTTTTCATAGGGGTTGATATAGATAAATGATTCATTAGTGGTGTTGGAGATAATTTGAGCTTCTTAGCAAAGTTTATCGATACGATAGAATGTGTCGCGCCAGTATCAAACAAAACAAAAGCAGTGGAATCACCAAAATAAATAGTGCCAGTAATAGTACCTGACGCCTTGTCTGCCTGATCTCGAGTGACTGAATACACTCGTCCAGTGGTGGGAGGTGGTTTGATGTAGTTCGAAGGAGTAGCCGATGCCTGCTTGGGACAGTCCTTCACCCTATGATCTGTCTCCCCACAATGATAACAACCTCCGGTAATCCTACGACAGACACCTGGGTGCGCCTTACCACACGTAACACACTTTGGAGGAGGAGGTAGCACCTCAGAAGTCCTCCTCTGGGAAGAAGATGTCGCTGAACGATCATGATAAGTGCTGCGAGATGACTGATCCCGATCGTTGCTTCGAAAACCGCCACTCGACCCGACGATCATCACCCGACCTATCAAATCTCCGCTGATTGCCCTGCTGCCTCGAATCATAGCTACGGTCGTACCGACCTCTAACTCCTCATGCTCGATCCCGGCGACCCTCCGATCGGAACGTGGTCCCGACGACCCACGAATCCACGAGTATGGTCCTGTCGACCCCGAGAATGAATACGATCCCCATCTCTGTTCCTCTTGTTGTAACCCTGTTCCTCATGCAATAACTCTATGTTGCGGGCAAGATCCGCAATCGCAGCCCCACCTCTGCATACTCGATGGTTAATCACCCTATCCAACACCCACTTCTTTAACCCCATTTGAACTTACGAGCTCGACGACGAGCATCTCCAAGAACAACAAAGACCTACAAACCCAACCATCCTCATAAATCGCTGCATATACTGTGAGAATTTTCCTTCTCCAGCTGATGTATGGCTTCATACTCCCTTTCGTATCGCTGCTGTTCTGACTCAGGGAAATACTGTTTGTAGAAGATGTCCCTGAAGGTATTCCAAGCACAAGTATCAATGAAGTTCTCTTCTTTGGACAAGAGATAGGCCTTCCACCAGTTTAGGGCATCACCCTCGAATTTGAAAGTAGCAAGCCGGGTTTTCACCTCATCACCACAACCCAGCACATTGAAAAGCTTTTCCATGTGCGTAATCCAGTCCTCCGCATCATTAGATGAAGCTGCCGAGCGAAAAGGAAGTGGCTTAAGTTTGTTAAAGCGCTCGATCCAAACATGAATGGGTGTAGGTAGGTTAGCACCCCCACCATTATCCCCACCAGAAGAACTAGCACCATTCCGAACGTTATTAGTGATGGTAGCCACTATCTCGGGCATAGCAGTGGCTAGAGCGCGTGCGATCAAAGCTTCGAAGTTAGGATGTCCATCCCCGTTGTCGTCGCCGTTCCTTCGAGTTTGGACCATCTGAAGAGTTCATTAAACGATTAGCAAAGGTTAGGAAATAGGATGAAGATCATGAACGGAAATGACGATAATGAACCTAGAATCTACCCAAACCTCACCAATCAAATCTTAAGCTCTACGGGTTAACGCTTAGGGTCCATATGTCACAGGTCCTGACTACAAGTCGTAAACCTGGGCTCTGATACCATAATTGTAACACCCCAACCCGATAAGGGTAGAAGTATCACATTTATGGAGTCAAATCAGAACAATACATATAAACCATGCAAGCGGAAGTCTTATAATAATAATCAAAAGGGTAACAAGTCAACACGACTTGAACAGTACAAAAGTTCCAAAAGATGTCCAAAGGAAATGAAACGATACAAAGTCTAAGTCTCCAAAACAAATAACAATGGAAATCAAAGTCTAAGATAACTAAGGCAAGTCCTCAAAAGCATCCTACTCTCAATCCCAAGAAAAGCCCCACTCCTAGCTTAATAACCCCGCAGAAAAGAAATGCGGTGAGCTTAAAAAGCCCAAAGAATGATATAACAATACAAAAGCAATAATAGAACCAAAGGCAAGATAAATATGATAAGAAGGATATGAAGCAATATAGAGTAGGTAAATGAAACAAAGAAAGGAAGGTCGCTTTTCCACCACGAGCCAACAAAACAAACCAAATCAAATCATATATCATAGTATCCTGTAGTAACCATTGTATTCGGAGGGTGACCTCGGAATACCAAACCAATAAGAGGGAGTCCTCAAGTAGCCAATGGAGTGATCGGCTCCCAAATGTGAGGGTGTATTGCACACACTCACCACATCACCAAAACAATATATCAATATCAATACAATACAATACAAATCTAGGATGCATCCATACGCCCAAAAAACAATAGTGGCCATACAATATATCCGAAGCGCGCATAATCAATACAAAATGGGGACGGTGTGGAACATCACTCAACCACACTAAAGTCATGCCATTGGTGCATCAATGACACGGACATGGAACCCCATGCCTAGTTAATGGCTCGGTATCAATCGACAGTCAAAGTGTATAGTATAGAGTTCAATCAATATCAAAGGTCCAATATTAGCAGTTCACAAATCAAATCAATAGTCCAATATCAATGGTTCAATTATCAAAGGTTCAAATAGCAAAGGATCAATATCAAGGGTTCAATAGCAAAGGGTTAATATCAATAGTTCAATAGCAGAGCAAAGGTTCAATATCAAATTGGCAAGAGATCAAAGATGCAAAGAGATCATGAGAAACCTTATGAGAAAGGTCAGAATATCTGTACCTTATTCGAAGCAATCAACAATGAAAGTAAAGTCAAGAAAGGAGATCAATCACGTCGCCCGGAACCTATATGAATTAGATAACGTTCTATAAGAATCAGAAACACTTGTTTAAGACGGCTTTCCATTTTTAGCAAGTTTCCCATTTTAGTAATCTTTCCATTTTAAGTACTTTCTATTTTAGGAAACTTTCTATTTTAGGCAGGTTTCTATTTTTAGTAACTTTCCAGAAATAGCAGATTTCCATAATTAGTAACTTTCTAAAAATAGCAGGTTTCCATATTTAGCAGGTTTCCATATTTAGCAGGTTTCCATATTTAGTAAGTTTAGTTACTTATCTCAAGTTAATTAATGAAAATGAGTATTATAATGCTTTAAGGATCATTTATGACAAGTTACAAAAGTTTAGGGTTTAAAATGTCAATATTGCAAAGTATAGGGTTAAAAGTGTAAATATAGTAAGTTTACTCATTTTACTCATTTAATCCATTTAGTTAGTATATTAACAAGTTAATCCATCAAGTTTCATAATTTACAAAACAACCCCTTAACTTTATTAAATCATGTAATTACAAACCCTAGTTTTAGGTTATGATTAACGAATCCGTTTTAAACCATTCTAGCTCGATTTATACAAGATTACAAGACACCTTATGTGATACCATATTCAATTCGAGACACCCTCATCAAAATCATTTTATACGCCCATGTATAAATCAAAACACACTCGTAAATCATTTGTTATCAATTCCATTTATCATATACGTAAATCATATAATTCATAAGCTCATTAAACCCTTAAACAAAATATATATATGTTCGACATATATGAAAGACTCAAAATCAGTTTCATATTCATATTACATATCATATGTCATTCGAATTACATAGATCAAGATTCAAGGTTTTATGTATTCATGTTTTATCATTTCATGTGACAAATATACTTATGATTTTATGTGATCCATTTTACATATTACAAGCCCTAGAAAACATATAAGCCACGAATTGATTAAGAAACAAAGAGGAAGAGATTCAAGATGACGATACGTTACCCTTGTAGCGTGTACGAGACAAGAAAACAAGAATCAAACCACAAAATCAAACCAAGCCTCCTCTTGCTTATACAAACCCCACGGCCACAATGTATATACCCACGCCCAAGCTTCCAATTCGACCCAAACACAATCACCACGTCCACCAATCGATTACCCACGATCACGAGCCTCCTAGGAACACCTTTGTTTGTTAAATTTTCGGATGGAATGGGAAAAAATAAGGATGCCGCCACTATGAATGAGAGAAGAGAGCTAGGGTTTTCTTGTGTTTTTGAAATGAAATGGAATGAGATAAATGTGATTAATTAAATTGATATGGTGATTAATTTTGGGGGAGGGTAAGGGCCGGCCATCAAGGAGGGTCAAAGACCAAATCTCAAACTTTCCATCTTATCATTTCAATCATGTATATAGTCCTCTTTCAAGTCTAGATTAATTGTGTACAAGTTGTAATGTTTATTTGTTACTTAGACTTTAATTATTTATGTTCTTTTAATTTATATCATAAGTTACTTATTTTCATAATGTGGGAATATTATTAATGATATAACTTGTTAAATGATGTTGACGTGTTTCCGAGTTGGTAAAATTTTAAGTTGGAGGGCAAAATTGTCATTTCACGCGATTTGAGATTTTAGGGTTTTACACTATTGAATATGGAGGTGAAGGTAGTACTCAACTTCAACCAGTTGCACCTAACGAGGAAAATAAAACACCCGGTGACCCCATTATTGTATGTTATCTTTCACTTACAGTTTAAATATCAAGTATAACATATGTCCCTACTTATGTATATATATATTTAATTTCATAAGGAACCGGATTGTGGTAACGATTGGTCGTCTTACATAAACGACGATAAATTTTCGGGTGATAATTCTGTAGATGCAATGGATTGTGATAATGAACAAAGATGATGTGGTTCGAAACAATTGGTCGGGGAACCCGAACCTAACAATATTGTTGGTGTGCGATGTAAGAAGGAACACCAACCAACAAAGTCGTTGAGGTATCTACATTATCAAGAAATAACGCCGATAAATAAAATATTTTAATATGTCGCTTTTAACATACTATATTTTCAAATCTCGCTTTAAAGACAACAACCTTCCATATGTAAATGTGGTTGGCCAAATGACACACCTATGTTGGGACCTGTTTCTCCAAGATAATTTCAACAAAAGCGTCGATAAAACATTGTGTGTTCTGTCTTTAGATTTAATGGATTGTGATGATCAAGAAGGGGATGTGGTTGAGAAAAATTCGTTTGTTGTCTTCAATCCAGTAACAATGATGTTGCTGTGGTTAGCCAAGAAGAAACACCAACAAAGAAAGACGCTGAAGCCACTGAATCTCAGGTTAAACCCAACAAAGTATCATTTGCAAATATGGTAGGTCCTAATGACAAACCTCCGTTGGAACAACTTTTCTCCGATAAGAATACGAGCAAAAGAAAGAGAGTAAAATTGAACGACAACCTCAGTAAAAAAAGGCGCATTCTAAAACATTATACGAAGTTGGCTGGGTCTGTTAATTCGCCAAATGGGCTATCAAAAACATCAGCTACTCCTTGCCGCCGTCTTACAAGATCGCAGGATGTCATTAACAAGGCTATTATCCCGGCTGCCGGTTCAGATGTAAAGAACCTTATTAAATTGTAACGGAAACGAATATTTTTTGTTTGTCTGCTTATTTTTCAAGTATGATTTTAGGAAACATACGGAAACCCCAAAACGCGTCCAGTTAGTCACTTCTATTCGCCCACAATTGAACCGTTTGTAGAGGTAGGTTCTGTTTGTTAATCCAATAACATCATTATCATTGGGTTAATGTTATTCAATATATATATATATATATATATATATATATATATATATATATATATATATATATATATATATATATATTGTTCTTGTTTAGGAACTTTTACGACACCCGAAATGCAACAAGAAGAAGGTTACTGTGCCTGATTACCTTCGTAACTATTTCAAGCTTAAAAAACCATTACTCTATAGGTTTCCTTGGGGCTCCGGTGCTGTTGTTGCTTATAGGGGTTTTTGGGTAGCCTTGGCATGTGTTGAAGATTGCACCGGCGGGTGGCTTAATGACTTAGTGAGTAAACCTGATGCCTATCTCGTCTACTACACTTGTTTATTATTTCATTTTGTTACTTAGGAACCGAATGTTAATAGTTTTTATTTGCTTTATATGTCCGCAGCACTTGGATGTATGGGTTGATTTGATGTGGTTGTTTAGACCAGCCGATGCAGATTGGGCTTTGGTAGGGTGTAATTTCTGCACTCAAATCCTAGATGGCAAAATGCCTACCACTTATTCGATGGCACAACATACCCGTGGCTTGGCGAGATGTTGAAAAGGTCGGTTATGCACTCTTACCGTATATATAGCACTACTATTATAAACAACTTATAATATTCTCGCAATTGTTTTATATATCGTGTATTTTCCGTGAATGAAACCGAAATACACTGGTACTCATGTGCTCCATATCCGCACCGGAGTTGTTTATCGATGATGTACCCTCCGAGTAGCTCAAGGACACCTCCGAGACGTGTCAAGCCCTTCCCACGAAGGCCCAAGTTAGGATTCCAAAATATCCACAAAGGCCAAACCATTCGTTAGCACGAAGGTTACCTAAGGGGAATTCGCCATCCGAAGCCCTAAGCCCTTCTGGTATGGCCGACGAAGGAACAATGGATAAGTGGAACCTCCCGACTGGTCAAACCCACGATCTCCTCTCTCTCTTGGCTTCCCGTCAAATCTAAGAACGTGGTCACTAAGCCCTAGCGGTTACCCACAATCATGGGACGCCCCATGATCTCCGACATTCATGCGTAGTGCTCTCAACCCTATTTCATTCACTATAAATAGGTTGGACGGCAATGGATTATGGTATGCTCATTTCACACTCATTTCTTTACTTACACATACTTAAACAACCATAACTCATACTTCCCTCACGCGGAGGTGGTTCGCAGGTCCCACCGCATAATCACTTAACGTAGTGTTTCATATTTCTTATTCTCGTGAAAGGCAAGTCTTGGCTGGAACATACACCCTCATTACTTTGATCCTCATCGAAGCCTGGTAGTGCAATCTATTGTACAATCAGTGGCGCCATCCGTGGGACCACTACTATTAGTCCCGTAATCACCCAGTCCTAAAAACCTAACCAACTACACTCCATTTCCAGCATGGAATCAGGAAGAGAAGATACACCTCCACCAGGTTTCTCTACCCTAGTTCCTCTAAACACAACTAACACCGATAATCTCGCCCCCATAACGGCCTTAACCTTTACCACACGATCTCGTTTGGAAACTACTCCCGTACATCACGCCTCAACATCCGCTAACCCTATCCCTGATATTATCCCCGCATTCGTTGAGGAAAACTTTGAAGCCTTGGATTCCTTACTTAGGGCTCACAAAAGGCAGGTTCGCAATACTGAAATGCGAAGAGAGTTGGAATACTCCAATGAGGAGTATGATGAAGAGATTGAAATAGAGGAGAGGCCACAACCTATTAGCAGGGGCGCGGCCTGCTGAAATGGTTCTCCTTCCATCAAGGCCAAACGGAAGGACCAGAGGCTTTGAAGAAGGACCCGAGTAGGTCCGGAAGAAGGAAAGAATGCATGGTGAAAGAAGGAGCGAGAACTCTAATGGGGAAGCAACCGGTAGGGAACGGAGGAGTAAACCTACACCTCTCCTAGTCGCTCATTTAGGAAGAGAGGAATGGGGTTCCAATACCCCTTCATATGTTTCGAGTAATCGAGGTCCTCCTCCATACTCGTGCATGAGTCGGCCACCCCTCCCAGAATGAACCCCTACCTACCGCTCAAACCTACAACACTTACCCTCCAAATGGTTCACTCCCTAACCAGAGTTACCAGAAAATGCCCTATGGACATGTTCCTACACAATCGACGGGTGTAAACCCTTCATACCAACCTTCTTAATGTTTACCCTACCTACACACAACCATTTCCTAACTCGTATAATCCTACACCTGTGTATCCACCTCCATACAACCCTTACTATGCCGAAGCCTCTGGAGCATGTACACCTTTCGTAAAGTGGATCGAAGACTACCCCCTACCTGATGGTGTAAAGATGCCTACTCATATAGGCACTTACGATGGGAAAGGCGATCCTGATAACTTCCTCCATTTATTCGAGGGCGCTATCAAGATGCAAAAGTGGGTTATGCCCGTAGCATGCCACATGTTCACTTATACGCTCCGAGACTCCGCGAGAATATGGTGGAATGGACAGAAGTTGGGAAGCATTGTAAGTATGGACGACCTCAAGGCTAAGTTCCGATCACACTTTAGCCTACAGAAGAAATACACCAAGACCCATCTAGCCGTGCATACCATCAAGCAAAGGGACAACGAAGGTACAAGGGCCTTCGTTACGAGGTACACTGACAAATTCTCTCGTGGGTCCTCATGGGAAGGATCCAAGAACAAGAAGAAGAACAGGGATCGCTTCACTCCATACAACAATGGTTTAAACCACGGATTCTTGGCAAACTTAGTCAAATCTCCTAGGGAGATTCTAGCTACCGAGAAAGCCGCTAAGTCATTCGATCCACCACCTCGGATGACAGCACGAAGCAAAGCCAGAGACATGTCCAAGTATTGCCATTTCCATGAAGACCATGGAAACGACACGAACAACTGCAGAGAATTAAAAAGCGATCAAGAGGCAGACGATCCGGACAAGCTAGCGATCCGTTAAAGGCATCAAAAGGGAAAGGAAAAGTTCTCGACACCCAACTAGGTGAATGGAAGGGAACAAGAAGGAGTCTACTCCCACGTAAGTCTCGATACTAATGGTGCACAGCACGATCCGACCTTGAAAAGGAAGGAAGCGACGAGGAGTCGGGAAGCGTAGGGAAATAACCTTCCTCACATCTTGGGGCGACACCTTGAACCGACCCGTGATCATCGTGGTACTAATCTCAAACAGGAGGTAAATCGAGCATATATGGATTGTGGAAGCTCTGCGAGATCATTTATGAGCATTGTTTCCTAAAGCTCAAGTCATCCATACGCCACGAAGGATGGACTCGAAGCACCACTAGTAGGGTTCTCCCATGAGCACTCGTGGCCTTTGGGAGTACCGTTGGAAATCACCATAGGCGAAGGCCCCTTATCCCGCACGTAAACACTCACCTTCGTTATAGTCGCCGACTCTCCTTATAATTTGTTAATAGGGAGAACAACTATGCAAAAGATGGGCATTGTTGTTTCCACCATACATGCTGCTATTAAGTTCCAAACCCCCTTCGGAGTAGGAACTGTTCATTCTAATTATGGGGCGGATAAGGGTGTATATGGTGTCAAAAAGATCAAAGAAGAATCGGAGGAGCCTCCGATTGCAATTCTAAGCTGCACAGATGCGGAGGAGCGAGTGGTAGTTAACCCTAGCTACCCCGAACAAATGGTGGTAGTAGGAAAGCAACTTCCGGCGAATTTCAAGGTGAAGCTCATGGAACTGATGCGGACTAACCTTGATGTTTTTGCTTGGAAATATTCTGACATGACAGGGGTACCGAGAACTTTGCTGATCGACAGACAGTCCTTCGGAACGGAGCATAAAATCAATGAGTACAAACACATTGAGCCGATAAAATGTAAAAGGAGGAGCCTAGCCCCTAAAGAAACGCCGCAACCTACAAAGAAGTGGACGAACTCACACAAGGTGCATCCTAAGGAAGTTATACCAAACCCGGTAGCCAACCCAAGAATGGTAAAAAGAGCGACGGAGGGTGGCGCATGTGCGCTGACTTCATCGACATCAACAAAGCATGCCCGGGATTGCTACCCCTACCGTAAATTGATCGAAGGTAGAATCCTTGGCAAGCTTCCGTTAAAATGCTTCTTAGACGCCTACAAAGGGTATCATCAGATCCAGATGGCAAAGGAGGACGAAGAAAAGACAGCCTTCTACACGAGCAAAGGTGTCTACTGTTACAGAAAGATGCCCTTCGGATTAAAGAACGCATGGGCCACTTACCAATGACTCATAGATAAAGCCTTCAATAAACAAATAGGCAGAAATATCGAAGCATACGTTGACGACATGGTTATCAAAAGAAAGATGGAGGAGGACCTGCTCCTCGATGTACAAGAAACCTTTGACCAACTTCGGGCGATTAACATGAAGCTGAACCCTAAGAAATGCTCCTTCGGTGTCGAGGAGGGACAATTCCTAGGGCATTTGCTCACTAAGCAGGGGATAAAGGCTAATCCCTCCAAGGTCAAGGCAAATTCGGATCTCCAAGCCCCTAAGTGTCTAAAAGACGTGCAGAGCCTCAATAGGAAGTCGGCGACTTTTAAGCCGGTTTTGTCGGGGTGCCGACAGTCCCTACCATTCTTCAAGACACTCAAAGGATGCCCGGATAAGAAAACTTTTCAATGGAGTCGATGTCAAGTCGCCTTTCGTAAGATGAAGGAGTTCATCGAAATTCTTCCAACACTTACAGCCCCAATCAAAGGCGAAGTGCTGTTCATGTACTTAGCATCCTCAATGGAGAGTATTAGCGCAGTCCTTATGGCAGAACGAGACAAACGGCAGATCCCCATCTACTTTGTCAGCAGGGTCCTACAGGGGGCAGAAATCAACTATCCAACATTGGAGAAGTTGATATTAGCCCTAATCTACGCAGCGAGGAGGCTCCGACGCTATTTCCAGGCCCATCCAATCATAGTCTTAACCGACAAGCCACTCAAACAGATCCTGTCAAAACCTGAAAAATCTGGGAGGGTGGCTAAATGGGCTATCGAACTCGGAGAGCACGAAATAGAGTTCAAGGGACGAAACTCCATTAAAGGACAAGTTCTTGCAGACTTCTTGGCGGAGACACCTTCCGAGCCCGACGTAGAAAAGGAAGAGCCCAAAGCTAAACTCACTCAAGTATAGGCTGAATGGAAGCTTTACACGGACGGAGCATCCAGCTCCGATGGTTCGGGAGCAGGCCTAATGCTGGTCAGCCCTGATGGGAAGGAGCATACATATGCTCTTCGTTTTGAGTTCGAAGCCACAAACAACAAAGCGGAGTATGAAGCACTGCTAGCAGGACTCCGGCTAGCTAACGATATGGAGGTCAAAACTCTCGCTGTTTTCGTAGACTCCCAATTGGTAGCTAACCAAGTGACATGTTCCTATGAAGCAAGGCAGCCCGTCATCAAACAGTACTTGGAAAAAGCAAAGGAGATGCTGGAGAGCTTCGACTCCTACACCATCCAACATGTTCATAGGAATCAGAACAAGAAGGCTGATGCACTAAGCAAGCTAGCTTCTATGGCCTTCGCTCATCTCACCAAAGAAGTACTTGTCGAAGTCCTACCCGAAAGATCCATCGTTCATAAAGAAGTTGCAGATGTGATTCACGAGGAAGGAGAGACATGGATGACTCCCATCTGGGAGTATTTGATAAGCGGTCTTCTCCCTGAAGATCCCAAACTAGCAAGGAAGATTTGGGTTAAGTCACCCCTGTACCGGCTAATAGGAGAAAACTATATAGAAGGTCATTTTTATCACCTTGGTTAAGATGTGTGGGACCCACACAGGCTAAGAGAATCATCGCTAAAGTTCATAAGGGATCCTACGGTCTCCACGCAGGACCACGCTCAGTCGTCTCGAAGATAATGAAGCTGGGCTATTATTGGCCTTCGATGCACAGGGATGCGGCAGACATCATTCTCAAATGTGAAGCTTGTCAGATACACTCAAATGTTTCAAAGATGCCAAAGTAGGACATGACGAGTGTAACATCCGCATGGCCCTTCTCTCAATGGGGAATTGATATCGTAGGACCTATGCCCATGGCTCTTGGAGGAGTCAAATTCTTGCTGGTAGCCGTCGATTACTTTACTAAGTGGGTAGAGGCTAAACCTTTGGCCTCCGTTACAGGGAGACAGATCGAGAAGTTTGTGTGGGAACACATCGTGTGCAGATTTGGAGTGCCGCACATCATCATATCCGACAATGGAAAGCAGTTCGCTGAAGGAGTATTCTATGACTTCTGCCAAGGGTTAAACATAAAACATTCTTGGACATCCGTCTACCATCCACAAGGTAACGGAATGGTGGAGGTTACAAATAGAGATATCGTCAAAGGGATCGAGAAAAGGCTGGGACGAACACACCATGGATGGGTAGATGAACTTCCCCAAGTATTATGGGCTCACAGGACGCAGCCTAAGTCAAGCAATGGTGAAACACCCTTCAGCCTTACATACGGAACATAAGCGGTCATTCCTTCGGAATTAATTGTACACACGGAGCGTGTGGCAACGTATGATGTCTCCCAAAATGATGAAAGGATCAGGGAAAACCTTGACCTGCTGGAAGAAAGACAAGAAATAGCCTCCATCCGAGAAGCAATGCACAAACATAAGATCGAAGGCTATTATAACAAAAGGGTCAGACCTTCCACCTTCAAGCCTGGAGAATATGTGCTACGCCTCAACAAAGGTAAGCAAAGCGTAATACTGGGGGAAGCTGGGACCAACTTGGGAAGGACCCTACATGGTAGCTGAGGCCTACGGCAATGGAGCTTACAAACTGGCCAATCTTCTCGAAGAACCTATCGATAGAACATGGAATGGTACGAACCTTCGAAAGTTCTATGTTTAAGAAGTACTTTTACTTTTTTATTGTTGTAATTAGAATCTTCTCAAGGGAAAGGAAACATTATTGGTAGCTGTCTTAGTTTTCATTTCAAGAATGATGTAATCCTCCCTACCAATTCAATGATAAATAAGACATTTCCCACAAATCTCTTGCTTCGTTTCTTAAACACAAAGATTTGTTCAGCCAAGTCATTAATGAGTTTCAATGTCGAATAAAATGGCTCAAGGTGTAATACATGCCTTATCATTTAAGCCAACTTTAACATTCACATTAACTCTCCTTGTAGTTTATGGCGCTTGTAAAAATATGTACAAAGTCATGCTACTTAAAGGATTTGAGATAGAGTGGGTCGCGACCCTCTGTCAATGATCAAATTTGGTCATTATATTCTTGGTGTTGTAATTTACACACAATGAGGTTGGTTAACCTTAGGTTGTAAAACTTAAGCATCGAAAAAATGGCGTACGAGAACTTAACAAGACAAACATGCATAATAGCTAAGTATGTAGAGGTATTTCCCCTACACCATACCATTCAAAATGAGGGCTAACGCCCTTGTACCTGCACGAGGAGCCTAGGCCCCAGTTAAATTGTTTTTGGCCCATGGCCATACATCAAAAGCATTCAAATTGTTTGGAGAACAAGACAAACATTGTCACATAAGATACATTATCTTAAGGGTACATGCCACCCTTTGAAACCAAATTACTGCCACATGGCAGCCTTCATTCCTGCTTTTTTAGAGATGGAGTGGGGGATGGTTGCACTGAGACAGGCTTGGTAGACATGGTCTTCTTAGTGGGAGTGGTAGGCTTTAGCTTCCGAGGTTTCTTGGAAAGGAGGTCTTCGGGTGCCATGGGATCTTTGGTAGCCTCAAGAAGGAAGGAGTACTCATGGTTGCGAACGCATTTCTTGCCTCATCATACTCACTTCAAGTAGGACGGTAGCATTCAATCTTGAAAGATCCACGGCTTGCCTGCTTTGGCGCCTCCTCCAACGCTAAGCACCGTCCATGAAAATGGTCGATTTGATGACCTTCCACATCCGAGCTCCCAATTCATCACCGTGGTAGAGCTCCATGGCTATGTAAGGCACCACCTTCAAACGACCTCCGCACGATCCTTTTGCAAGATCTTATACCTCATCCGCAAGCCATCGATTTCCTCCCTTAACTTCACTTCTACCTCTCCGAGCCGGCTTTCTCACTTTCCAATCCAAAGACATTTCGCCAAGAACATATTTCGACTGTTAGAGTGATGACCTTGGTTTCTTCCAACTTAAGATTGCCGAGTTCAACTGTCAACTGGGCTACCTTTCCACGAAGGTCTTGGATGACGGGGTTCTTCTCAACGTTCCCCTCAATCTCGTCACACTTAGCCTCCAGCTTGACCACATTTCTGAGCAATTCTCTGGTTTTGGCATTTAAGTGGTTATCCAATACTGCCTGCCTCGCAACCCCATTGTCATGCATGTCTCAAAACCTTTCAATGAACATATTTTCCAACATACCTTTCCATTGAGGAGGGGTGACATGATCGACAATCCGGTGACAGGCCAAAGCATTGGGAAGCTCCTTCGTCTCTGGAAGGCCTGCGACCAATACAATGTATAAAGGCTAAGTTAGTTGTAACAATTATGACTTCACATATTTTATAAAGAGGAACAATGTTTCACTAAGATTTCGAATAGTGGGCCTGAATTCAAGTTGATTCTCATGTCGATCCGAATGAATCATCCTTTCCACGGAGGCAAAGATTTGCCTGTTAGGTAAGAGGATAGCTGCTTACCATGCACCTCCACTGATTCATCCGCACCAAGGTCGACTTCACAAACTTTCTCGCCTTGAAGACTTTCCTGCTTCACAACTCGCCTTCGGAGGCGATAGGGATTCTTCCTCTTGTTGGTAGACTTAATGACCTTGGCTGCTGCCCTTTCTACTTTTGAACCCGTCACTATCCTCGTTGAACCTAAAACTAGGACATCCTCATCTGCAGGATCGTCCGAGTCAACAACATTCTCAACAAGTTGGTATGGACCCTCCAATGCAAGTTGAGGGGTGCCGATGCAACAGCTCCAGTTCGGAGCGCCTACCTCATTGTTGTTCACAGATGTTGAAGGGAGCCAACACCATAAGACTCCTCAACTTTTTCAAATAGGATAAAGCTTAAATCTTCATCCAAATCTTGGTACATGAAGTTTCGAACGACATCTCGCAAAATAGAAACAAGAAGAAATAAATATCGCTACATTGGTCCTACTTAAATAGAAGTAGATAAACATACTTTGTCCTTGGTATATGATCACGGGCTTCTTGGGAGACCCTCCCACTGGGCAATCCCACCATGTATAAGATGGCTTTAGGAACACTTGCACATCCACAGGATATTTAGCCAAACGCTTATAACAAGGATCCTTCAACCTCGTATGGTAGGGGTCATTATACCGCTTTGCATCAAACATATTTTCCTTATTCGAAGCTCGGATATTTAGGGGAACAATGGTGTCTTGCACATAGAAAAGCTACCTTTCCAACTGTTATGTTTGTATATACCCTCCCAAACAAAGTTCTAACATTCGATTCGTGCCTTTTGCTAAAGTTAACCAATTGCCCCAGTGATACAAGTTCGAAACCCTCTTAAAACCTTTAATGTTGGTTCATAGTCGTATGCTTTACACATCACTATGAATGTGGTCATTTGGCTAAACCAAAGGGTTAAACCTAGAGATGTGAACCTTGTAGTATTGCATAAACTCTAATATCAATGGGTGCAGCGGAATCCTAAGGTTCGAATGGCTAAATGCATGTGTATACAGCCCTACGAAACCTTGAGGAGCATCAAAGATGCCCTGATTAGGTTTGGGTAACATCACTTTGTGTTCTAGTGGGATGGGGTAATCGGCTAAGTGATCATGTAGATCTTTGGCAGACAATGTACACTTTTGTTGCTTTATAATAAACTTGGAATCCATTTTCTAGAAAAAAAAGAACAAACAAGCTTTCAGTACGAAAGAAGGATTACCTTTGGTTTCAGAAGTGAAGGCGATGAAAATTTACTGCGTGTGGAAATAAGACGAAGAGAGTAAAATAAGTTAGGGTTGCATCTACCCCGTTTTTATACTCCCTTTTCTCTTTTAAACACCGTACACGTGTCCCAGAGATAAGTCTTATCCGGGTTAAATTTTTTAAATTTTGAATAAAGACGACTTTTGGTCTCCGGGTGAGTTGGGGAAATGTGACTCCTGTAGCGGGCAGTGATATTGAGTGATTAGCATTAAATGCGCTAAGTTAGGTACATTATTATCCTCTAACTAACGCAATTCGCAGCAGGACGGTATTTTTTCGAAGCGTGAAGTTGAAAGCAATGTCTCCTTGCTCGTATACATCACTTTCAACCGGGGCTTGATGATGTACCTCCGAGTAGCTCAAGGACACCTCCGAGACGTGTCAAGCCCTTCCCTACGAAGGCCCAAGTTAGGATTCCAAAATATCCACAAAGGCCAAACCATTCGTTAGCACGAAGGTTACCTAAGGGAATTCGCCATCCGAAGCCCTAAGCCCTTCTGGTATGGGCCGACGAAGGAACAATGGATAAGGGAACCTCCGACTTGGTCAAACCCACGATCTCCTCTCTCTCTTGGCTTCCCGTCAAGTCCGAGAACGTGGGTCACTAAGCCCTAGCGGTTACCCACAATCATGGGACGCCCCATGATCTCCGACATTCATGCGTATGCTCTCAACCCTATTTCATTCACTATAAATAGGTTGGACGGGCAATGAATTATGGTATGCTCATTTCACACTCATTTCTTTACTTACACATACTTAAACAACCATAACTCATACTTACTCTCACGCCGGAAGTGGTTCGCAGGGTCCTACCCCTGCGCAATCACTTAACGTAGTGTTTCATATTTCTTATTCTCAGGTGAAAGGCAAGTCTTGGCTGGAACATACACCCCTCATTACTTTGATCCTCATCGAAGCCTGGTAGTGCAATCTATTGTACAATCATTTACCTTTATAACTCTCTCGGGTCAGCCAGAGGAGGTGCACGGTGGTGGGGAGGTTTGAAGAGAAAGTTACAAACATAGCTTAAATTGTACCTAACAAAGCCTGGGGTACTGCATAGTAAGGGAATATCACTGGGGGATTATATAATCACATACCAGTGTCCAAAATTCCCACAACAATCATACTTATATGGCGATTGTGGAGTATGGGTGTGCATTATTTTGTACAGATTGCTCCGTAACCAGCCTCTGGAAGTAGACGACCCTCTTCAAACAATGTTAGCTTACCGTGAATGGATGCTTGAATACTTCTGGAAGCACAAGGTTGAATACAAAAATTGTTAGCGGTCTTTCAAGGTACGATCCTTAATGTCCGTTTGACCCATAATTATTGTCAAATGTGACTTGTGAAGTATTTTTCTTTCAACTTTTACTATAGGGGTATTTTTACTTGTGTTATATATTAGTCGATAATTATATTTTTTAACTCAACGGCATTTCTTTTGTTAATACCCTTGCATATACACAAAAAGGCCTATGGTTTGCAAACCAATTCTATATGGGTTATGTATACTTTATTAATATTTGGTATATAGCATAATTTAATATTCTGTTGCCCTAAAGTACATCACGGTACATGTCCTTTAATGTCTTATGTTCCCAATCTCTTTCTTCAATACAAATCTTTCTTAATTTGTTTAATAAAATATTTCTTTCTTCTTTTGGTCTATTCACTTCATATCTTTATCCCAATCTTTTTGCTTTTGTTTAACAAAATGTCTGACAATATCCCACTCTATGTTCAACTAGATATCATTCGTAGACTACCTCCTAAGTCTATACTCCAGCTACGTAGTGTTTGCAAGTTATTTGTTAGGATCCAATATTTATTGTGTTGATGATTCGGGTGGTCTTGGATGATCAAAATACATGTTTGCCATAGTTAGAGAGTTAGTAGAGAGAGAGGGTGTTCTTGCTAGAGGTTTACACAAATGAAAGATTAGATTAAAAATGAGAAGAAGCACCACCCTTCCATGGATGGAAGGGGTATTTATACTACGCACTCAACGACCTCCTATCGGCTGTGGATCGTGGATACAGTGGGTAAAGACCCGTCCTTCCTCCACGGTGTTGCACTAAACTATTTTACGCTACTGACTAACTAATTAACTACATAATAATGTAAATAACGACAAGTCTACGAGCTAACTTATGCTAGATAACATTTGGGGTGACCGACACTTCACTATGGAATTTTCTAATTCCTAACAATCTCCCCCTAAGGGAGGTCACCCCATGTTTTACATTTCGAATCCTAGCATTCTATTCTTGTCTTTGTTCTTGAGCTCGTAGACTTCAATTCTTCATTTCAACAATCTTAGTGCTTTTGTAGCGATTCTTCAAAGTCCGCATTGATTTGTACTTTTAGTGGAGGCCTTTAACTGATCCACATCTTTGATGATCTTCGAGCTTTCTTTGAGATCATCACCACAATAAATCTCTCCGATCATCCATAGTAGTGTTGCCTTCATGTGAAGTTGTGACATTTGGACCGACATGCTCACACTTTTGAGTCATGACATCTTTCCATCGAGTAGCGGAAGCTTTATGGTTCATGATATTTGCAAGAACAAGGTACATAGTATGAAATATCGAGCCGTGTTATGTAGATATGCACCACCATGATTTCTTCAAATTAAGTGTGGATGCGGTGAGCATGCGGCTTTGATTGACTCTCAATTACGATCACCGCAACCGTCCGGATGTACCGCAAACAACGATTAGCAATAAAACACATGAAAGTGTCTTTGATCACTTTCGTTGAATTGAGTACACGCCCACGGTTCCCGCTGATCAAGATTAGCAATCGCTCGTGATCGTAGGATTCCTAAGAATCTCCTTGATAGGGTTTCGCACTGTTCTAGTTGTTCTCAAACCGAACGCCTCAAAGAAGAAAACACGGAGTGAGTGAACCAATAATTGAGATTTCTTGATTGATGAAAATGATTTGAAAAACAATCGCGTATTGCTTGAAGAAAGAGTTTTGCAATACAACGAAGGTTTTATGAGAAAGATCAATTTTCAAACAAAATACTTTTGTATTAGAGAATGAGTACACATTCGACGTGCTAGCGAAAAGAAGAGATTCGCACATCGAACGGTTTTTCTAAAAGTATTTTCAATCGAGATACTTTTTGAATTTTGAAAACATAAGTACACATTCGACGTGCTAGAGAAAAGAAGATTTGCACATCGAACGGTTTTCCAAAAGTATTTGTCAATTCCATTCTGGACCAAGGTTGATTCAAGACCAATCGCCCATTGTTTCTATCCAAATGTCACAAGTTTGATCTTACGAGAAGATCTCACATGTCACCCACCAAGAGCTTGTTTGATGTTGGCTCTAGAAGGATTTCCATCTTCATCGTGAATATTTTCATATCACTCGGATGTTCCGCAATACCACAAGGATAATCGTGGGACTCTTAATATATTCTTACTTTCCACATTGTGTGAAACAACAAGTCTTCAAGAATTTAGTGTCCTAATGAGATATTGTGGATGGTCTCTTGGCTCTAGACTCAATAGTGCTCATTTGGTTCCTGTGCGGAGACTAGGAGAGGGTCTCCTTCTTCAATATCAACAATCTCTAAGAGAAAGTCGATAGATAAAGTCGGTTCCCGTGAGAATGAAACAAGCCCTTTAAGAGGAACTTGAGTAGTTTGGGAAGTTTAGTGCAAGGCCACCGGGTCCATGACGCCTTGTCTTCAATACCGGCGTTACCTTAGTAACCACCAAGAGTATATGTATTGAACCCTTCATCGCCTAAGGTTGAATTGATGGAGGCTATTTCTTTTCACCCTTTTCTCATTCATTTCTTTTCATTCTTCAACCCCTTCAAGGCTTACCGAGACTTCATTACTAGAACCTTGTTGGGTTTATTCCAAGATTAGCTAGCTGCCTCATCCGCACTCTTCCCATTTCTCATTTTTTTCTCCTTTTTTCAATATACCTAAGGACTCTACACTATCTAGTGGATTGTCCTCGGTAGATCCCTCCGGCTCTAGCGGGATCGTGGGAACGAATACCTAACCTAACCATCCTTATAACACCATGCATAAAGTAAAATGGTCGGTCTTTTGGTACAGTTCATTCTTCCGTGAAACCAATTGAAAAATCATTTGGAAAACAATCAAGGTACTTGTGATACGAGATCAAAGCATTTTGTACCCTAATAGTTTTGATCATTTAGAAAACCTCCCCTCAACATGTGCGTATGATCTAGAAATTTTTAGCACAAGGAGGCAAGAGGACTTTGAAATATTTTCTTTGATCACAATTTTCATACTAAAAAGCCATTTGATTTTCATGGTAAAATTCTCCCCTCAATATGCGTGGGATATTTGAAATCATTTTATCACATAGAGGCAAGAGTTCTTTTGAAGCACATTCACGATCACAAAATCCATTATAAAACCATTTGAAAACACAATCAAGGTACTTTATAAATCTCTTTAAAAACTTTTGTACTCGATGGTTTTGCTCCCCTCAATATGTGCTTGAGATTCGAAGCGTATAGCACATATGAGAAGCGACTGCACAATTGAATCAAAGCGATCATCATTTATCAAATTTCATATTAAATCACAAATTCTCCCCGATAAAAATATCAAAACCTTTGAGATTTTGGATCCCAAGTGATTTAATAAGGTTTAGAAAACATGGGAGAATATGCGGCTGGTTTAAATACTCATCATGTTTTGGATAAATCCTCCTCCTCAACATGTGCATTATGTATATTAAAATCGTTTGGCACATGGAGGCAGGAGTGCCTATAAAGGACTAAAACCAATTCCATTTAAACAGATAAGAGATTTAAATCACGATCTCTACCCCGATCAGAAATTTCAAACCATTTGAGATTTGTGATCCCAACTGATTTAAATAATTTAGAAAAATTTGGGGAAAGACGTGGCAAGATTCAATTTTGAAAAAATGACAGATAAGGACCAACTCTAGACATTAAAGATTGTTAGTGTCAGGTATGATAGTTTTTTTTTTTTTTTTTTTTTTTTTTTTTTTTTTTTTAACGATCTTTAAGTAAAAATAAAACAATTTCACAATCAAACAAGAACAGAAAAAATTTCATTTTGACAGATCTTTGAGTCTAAAGAAAAAAATCATACCATGACATAACATTAAATCTTTAGATCACCACTTATATTGTACAAAGCGGAACTTTGTGAAGAAATATCGTTTGAAAATATTTTATTTTAAATCACTCTCCCCCTCAATCCATGACCGTAGTCGATAATTGAGTGACTCAAGTTTTGATAAAATGAAGTCCGGTGATTTTCAAAATTTAGTCCAATATATTTTCAAAACAACATTTTTCCATTTTCAAAACAATTTAATTCAATTTACTCAAAAATTGTTTAAAAATTGTATCCTGCACAAAGATTCGTTAGGTGGTTGAGAAGCTTTTGTTGTTGCTGTAGGGCTTTGAAGAAAAACCGTCTCGCATATGCAAGTGAGACTTCTTCTTATGTTGCATTTTGAATGCCAACCGAGGTCCAATTAAGCTCCGTTTCTTCAATCACTTAGAAGAAAACCATCTGCGATGCGTGAGACCTCTTACGTTGCATTTATGCCAACTCTCCATATAAGTCCAATTAAGCTCCGCTTTCTTCATTTGTCAACCCAAGATATCGTTACCCTTTCCTTGCGGCATCCAATCATGTTCATTAGTGGGATCCGGATCGAACATTCTTATATACCAATATACCGCATATGTTAGTGAACACACATACAAATATATGGTGGTCGACAACACCCAAACAACAATCGACTAATAAAAGTCAATCCAACATATCAATCGATCATGTAAGGTATGGGAATAATGTGTTTCTCAAACTCTAATCATCTAAACCTAACAATCATATCCTAGAAACCTAGTCCTTCAACATAGGAAATTATAATTTTTCGTATAAGCACGAGGATAATTAAGAAAGTCCGTTAGATGATATAAATTTGAAAACATTCTCCCTCAATCAATGACTTATTTTCCAAAAGATTAAAAGCGTGAAGTCATTGATTGAGTTTTCAATTTTCACAAAACTCGAATCGATAGATTTACAAGCAACTCATTTACCACCATTTTAGAAAACAATGATATTTTTCTCGAAGAATTTATAGACGGAAAAATATTTGAGTAGGAACAACATCCTTCGACATACTTTCCTCATTTGTTTTTAGGATAAGTGAACGAAATTTGTGAAAAACGTTTAAGCGTAGCACTTTCCTTCCTTTTAAGAGCGGGTTGCTATCTGAAATAATAGCAAACCATTGTTTAAGCACGGGTTACAGTCAGAAGTAACTGCAAGCCATATTTTGAGACATGTTTAGAAAAGAATATTTACACCTCCTGCTCGAACTTCATCTATTGTCCCGTGCCATTATTGAATGACATTTCTAAGACCGTAGATGTTATCGATACCAGAAGACATGTCTTGAGAAAAACATATTTTTGGTATTTTTGAAATTTTATGATTTTATGGTTTTGAAAGTTTTATATTTTTCTATTTCTTTTTGTTGGTTTTATATTTTGTATTTTGTTTTTCAATAAATATTTACAAGGATAGAGAAGATGATATAGTTAAAGAAGATGATGATACGAGTACCGAGATAAGGATATCGAGCAAGACGTCGTAGAAGATAGAAGTCATCAACTCTTAAACATTCACCACCAAAGCTTCCGTGGCTCTTGAATCAAGAAAGAAATTGAACCATCTCGAAAGTGAGACTTTGGCGCTTCCCCAAACCGAAAATCCTTTAGTGAAAGCAGATTCAAAGCTTTCTTTCAAGCTTCTCTTAGCTGTGCACAAAGAAGCACACCATTATCATCGAACTTGTTGCTCCTTTTAAGAATAATCACCGTGATTCTTCGCTCGAGGTTATATCATCCAAAAGAACAAAGAACATATCATCCCACACATAAATAACACTTATCAAATTTCCTTTCAACCGACGTCCAAGCGATCCATTCCAAAAGGTGTCAAGAGAACAATTCCCCAAGTAGTTGAATTGATGCGATCGATCTCTTTGTATAATGCTCAAGAACTCTCCGAATACACATCATGAGGGTAATGAAGAACAACTCCCAATGTTCACATCTTTCGTCCCGATGAATGTGTATGAAGCTCAAGAACCAAGTACACCAATATCCAAGAACTTTCCCGAATACACATCATGCCCTAAGGAAAACACCTCCCAATGTTTGTGGTAAACAATGGCTTTCTTCCCGATGATCGTGTATGAAGCTCAAGGACCAAGTACACACATTCCCCAAAGAGAGAACAACCGATAACATTGAAGAAGCGGGCCGAATCATCGATTATCTCTGCGGATGACAATCTCTGCGGATGTCAACTCCGAATAAGTGATTATATCTCGAATCACCGATTAAGCCCTCAAGTGAGACAAATGGCGCCCCAATGTACACAATTCTCTCCCCGATGATTGCGATAACATCGAGATCATCACACACCAGTGTGCTCTTTTATCTTCGAAACTTTCATTTACATCACTTCCCCACGACGTTGGAATAAGAACACTAAACGCTTTGATGAGTAAAACCTTGAGTTTCTCTCGGTCATGACATTTGTTTTCCGGATAACTTCAATCACTTTGAAGTATTAAGTCCATCAAGTTTACTCGCCATGAGTCAAACCTTGAGTTTCTCTCATGTAATAACATTTGTCTTCTCGGGATATCTTCAATTACTTAGAAGTATTAAGTTCATCAAGTTTACTCGCGTTAGATACGTGTCTCCTTCCCCTTGCCGGTTTTGACACTTGTAATCAAGAACATATTATAAGCCCAAATACTTGAAATCTTTATGAGAAGAACACTTGTAATCTTGTAGGAATCAACTTGTCAAGAATATGAGCAAGTCTAATTGAGGATTAAATTCGACATTTCACTCTCCCCCAATTAGTGCTCTCCCTTAACCGACAACTGCTTGATAAATGCTCGATTAAGAAGAAGTCTTCGATAATCAAATGCAACGCGCCTTTAGTCTTCTAACATGTAGCGTAAAATGTAGAACCGATCAGACTCGACCTTCTTCAAGATTGTCCAATTGGGGAATAGATAGTTAACATCTTCGACTCACCAAAACACAAGAACATCACCAAAAGCTTCCCAATTAACTTACATCTTGCAAATCCCTTAATTAAGATCCTCCCAATCAAACAAGAACGTAAAGATGTTCATCAAGGAAATCAAGAATCACCGCAATGAGCACACGAAATGGTAACACCAAGCAAACAATCACATCAAACAAGAATGTAGGTTGTTCGGAATCATCATGTTGATGTGCACGTGAAGCATTAACCGGAAGCACTTTGTCAATAAACTCATATCAGCTTGTGAAGATGTCAACTAACGGCTCATAGAAGAAACTCCATGTAACGATGACCCGATAAGAAGAAGATCGGTTCTTACATGAGTTTGGAGCCGTTTGACCATTTATTCTCATAAATCAATCAACCATGCAGTAATTTCACACTTCTTCTCCCCCTCAAGAATTGCATACGGAGTTGCCATTCTTGATTAAACAAGTGAACATTATCCAAATGTAGTCTATTCACACTTCTCCCCCGCAAAATCAGCACAGGATGTTGCCATCGTCATTGTAGTTGAGAAAGTGGAATCGAAAACAATCAACAGAGTCTGTTCACTTGATGACCAAGCGCATGGAAAAAGTATGAAGCATGTTGATGAGAATGGTCATAATAAGAAGATTTCTCTTCTTGACAGATAAATCGCACCGACACGCACACTTTTCTTTTCTTTAGAGAGCGAGGCATGGTGTGGTGTTCAAACGTCATAAGAAGATTTCTCTTCTTTTGAAGATAATGCGATCAAACGCACACATTTATTTTCTTTAGAGTACGAGGCCTGAATCGATGTGAATGTATCGTCATAATCTCTCTTTTCAATCTCTTGGCAAAACAAGTAATCAACCCCATTATCATTCAAGAGGCTCTTTGTTGTGACAAATGATGGAGAAACCCAATATGATGAATTTGACCTGAAGTAAACTAACCCGAACTCGTAACTTAAACTTGCACATATGAAACAAAGAGCGGTGCCGAGACTTCATCCTCCATTGAATCTCTAAGTACTCTATACTCTTCAACCAACCAACCATCAAGTAATGGACGTACTTTTACCTCTTGAAAATCCACAATTGAATGTGACACTGAGCACTACAACGTAACTCCTTTAAGTGATAGTTATTTTGAGGTGATAAGAGCCCAATTCCCCCAAGTGGTAACAGAAGAGGTAAACGTCACCCAACAATAACTAGATTTCTAAGTCTTCGTTTTTGATAATAAGCTCGAGCAAGGATCATGAAGAATCTTCATCCAACCATCCCCGATACCTTCAGATACTAAGTACACTCGCCCGTGATATTTCACTTCGACCTCAAATAAATAATAGTGAGTTAACCCCGTTGTCACATCTTGTTAAAAGCTCAAATCTAGCCTCCTTTGACCTTAAAAGTGAACTTTGATAATGGTTTCATCCCCACCATGGTTAAAAGCACATAACCCCGTAAAACCATGTAATAACCAAACTGCCATGACGACTATCCAAACACACATCCAATATATGAAGTACACCCTTTTTTCTCTTCTTCGAAACAGAACCCGTAACACCAACATCAAAAGACCCCGAAATACGCTTTCCTTTCTCCAAGATGGTTCCATCATCACGGATTTTACAATTCTATAGTTTAAACCGAGAAATAGTTTCTTTCATGGATTTTACAAAACCAAGAATAAACCGTATGATAGTTCCGAAATGCACTTTACAATTACCAGGGATGTTTCCATTGTCACGGGATTTTACAGGTCTATGATTTAAACCGAGAAATAGGTTCTTTCGCGGGATTTTACAAAATCAAGACAAAACCGTAAACAATATCATCTTGAACAAGTTATGACAATTTGGGTTTCGGCGAATATCGGTTTTAGGGGAACATGCCACGGTTCATCAACTGTTTATAATCCAACATCAACAATATCAACAATCATCCAATCAACACTTTGGTAACTACATCATTCACGTATTCTGTCGGCTATTGTAGTGACCACATGGAGAATTAAACCCGATATGCCAAGCTTGATCATGAAGTAAAACTCCCCAGATTTGTTACTTAAACTTGTACGAATCCTCGGGAAAAAAGAAACGGTGTACCCAATGTACAAAACCTCTTGACATTCTCAACGGAGTGAGACACCGAAGTGATAGCTACGTTGTGGGTTAAGCGAGAAAGAATCACACCCGTAACTAAATAGCCAAGTCTTTATCACACTCCTTAAAAGCCCAAACAAGTCATCTTCGCGGAAGGGTAGAAAGAAAGAAGACGAAATAAGTAAATGTGCCCGAAAAACGTCACTTCAAATTCAAATGAGAAATACCGAACAAACAATCCCGTAGTCAACCAAATTATTTAAAAAATAATTTAAGCCGTGACGTAATAATTCCCGTGAAAATGTATATACCCAAGTACCAAACATCATAACCCATCAGATCACATCATTAAGTCACATAGCACAAATCCCATAGTCAACTCTCATCGAGTCTCAAGTCGCATCATCAAAGCTCATCATCATACCAAGTTTCATCATCAAATTTCTTCAATAAATCATTTCATTAATGCTCATGAGCCAATCTTATCATCAGGTAATAACACGCATTCCATAGATTGCCATAAACCTTGAATCCAAATTTGCGAGGATGTATCGATATCCAACAAACACCCGGTTCAAAAATAGTCATCACACGGCCAAATCTTAAAAGCAAAAACATCCAATCCAATTCAGTTGAGGCTCATTAAAATCTAAAACAATTACACATGACCAAGCTCATTACAAAACCATACTATCCGATCCATTTCGAAATTTAACCAACCAATAGCAGAGGCCAAGCATTCCACTATACACGCTATATTATGTCCACACTTGATATCTCAAAGTAACGAACCATTTGTATTAAAAAATCTTCCCATAAAAATTTCGGATAACAAGTATTACTTATATGAATTCCAAACAATAGCATGCGGCCCAACATCCAAGGTACATTGATAAATTGATGGCCCATGTAATCTCATGTAACACCCAATCTAAATATTCCATACATGAGTTGGACGAAATGTCAAACACAATCAGGCCCAAAATCTGCTACTTAGAACCGGTTAGAAAGCCCACATCCAACATCTCACACATTATAGTAGGGGTATAAAAACGTGATACCCTAATCTTTAGACATTACACAAACCCTAACCACTATCACAATACATTCGCCTCCCTCCTGTACTCTTTCACAAATCTCAGTCAATTATCACTCTCATTCTTGCCCTAAGAATACACACATCAAACCCTAATAACACACTCATAAATCCGCCCCCATCATCAAGAAGCAGCTTCTCACATTTTATACAAACCCTTCTTCAGTTATATTCATCATACCCAAATCACAACATAGAGACAGTTTCCTCCAAAGAGAATGCTCCAATCACGAGAATAAGGTTTCACAAACCTTTTCAGTCCCCTCGTTATCTCTTATCACACGAACTCAGGCATGATGACCTCGCCACAGGGATGGCTAGAAGGTTTTAGACACGGCTTCAAGATTAAACAAAGGTAACGAGTAGGAATAAAACAGTTTATCCTTTTTATTATACGAAAACAAATGAAAAACGTTTTAACATCTATTGTTAAAAACGATTCATAGTTCGTACATTAACATGAGTGGGATACTTTGATTAAAGATCAATGATGTGAGTCTATATCATGTATAAGGCCCTTTGGTCTTGATGTTACTTTTGAGTACCACGAACCTAGTTAACTGAGATCTAAAAATCTTTTGGTCATTAAGTATTTCGTTTAACCGACCATGAGACATGAACAATCGAAATAATGAAACGATTTTAACAAGTTTGTTAAAAATCCTTTCATGCCAGTTTCGGATAATCAACAAAAATGAACATTTGAATGGATCAGTGATGAGTTTAAATTACGTGTTACGGACCTTTGAATCTGAATAATTCATTGAGAGACACGAAAAACAACTTGAGATCTTGAGAACTTGTTAGTTTAGTGTTTGAGTCGAATTTGTTAGACCTCCTTTATGCTTTTAACTTCGACACCATTTAATAGAAAGTCATGGACTTGTGATGGATGTTACAAACTGAGGTTCATGTGTCTTGGTATATGGTTGCTTGAGGTCTAGTCTTGTTGTGGTCTTTGGTCTTGTATTCTCATTCATCATTTCTGTCCAAGTCGCTAGCCTAAGTTGAGTCAAGTCGCTAGCCATCTTTAAGTCAAGTCGCTAGCATAAGTCGCTACACCAAGTCTCTAGACCAAGTCGCTAGCACAAGTTGCTATGACTTGTAAATACAAGTCGCTAGGATTAGTACCAAGTCGCTACTCTTTCTGTCACAAGTCGCTATCCAATATCTCCAAACCAAGTCGCTAGCCAATATCTCCAAACCAAGTCGCTAGCCTTTTTCCAAACCAAGTAGCTACGACTTGTTAAATAACAAGTCGCTAGGTCACCATAATCACACAACTCACTACCAAAGTCGCTAAAAATGAGATACAATGTATCTGGACACAAACACAAGTCGCTAACTTGATAAATAAGTCGCTAGTATGATTTTTTGAAATTTTCCGATGAAGTTCCGACCATATTCATAACATACCCAGAAAAGTATCATAAATTTGCATCCTTCCGACCCATTTTACCACAAGAAAATGACTGCTTATCAATTTGGACAAACCAGAAATTGTAACTTAGGTAAAGACCAGGACTTTTTGACCACAATTTGACAAAGCATATATGACCTATTGACCACTTTTTGACAAACCATAAATGACCTTAAGTTGATAACAAGTGAAAGTATTTCACTGATATACAAAATGTCATAGAAAGATGATGACGCAAGTATATCATATGACTGTTAACACCAAGACACATAAAACTTGTTTTATAAAAACTTGTAATACAAAAAGTGGAAAAATAAATTTCCGAACAGTAGTTATATTCAGATAAAACAAGAATCGAACCACAAAGAATCATCAAAACACAAAAACCTTGGCTCTTGATACCAATTGTTAGGATCCAATATTTATTGTGTTGATGATTCGGGTGGTCTTGGATGATCAAAATACATGTTTGCCATAGTTAGAGAGTTAGTAGAGAGAGAGGGTGTTCTTGCTAGAGGTTTACACAAATGAAAGATTAGATTAAAAATGAGAAGAAGCACCACCCCTTCCATGGATGGAAGGGGTATTTATACTACTGACTCAACGACCTCCTATCGGCTGTGGATCGTGGATACGATGGTAAAGACCCGTCCTTCCTCCACGGTGTTGCACTAAACTATTTTACGCTACTGACTAACTAATTAACTACATAATAATGTAAATAACGACAAGTCTACGAGCTAACTTATGCTAGATAACATTTGGGGTGACCGACACTTCACTATGGAATTTTCTAATTCCTAACATTATGGAAGGCTAATATAGATTGTGGAAGCTTCATCTTTAATTACGGTGTTCGCCGTAATAATGAGTGTTTTTTTACGTTAACATTCGATCAGGGTCACAAGGGTTTTATGTTAGCTTTAGATGAACAACAAATCGCTACGGTACTTCATACAAATTTAATGCTTTCATCTATGATTTCAGTTGGCAATTCTAATGGTCTTTCGTGTTTTGTTTATGGTTCTAATCTAATGTCTGTTATTTGGAACCCGGCAATCAAAAAATCACTTGCAGTATTTGTCCCATTTTACAAGCATCAAATTGAATGTCAAAATATTTGTTTTGGTTTTGGCATCCGTTCAGACACCCTTGACCCGATGATCGTGAAGGTCTCCTATCCTGTTTTCCAAAGTAGTTTCTGGTATGTGTCTGTCTTTTCTTTGAACTCGTTAAGGTGGACACGCCTTGAAAATTTCCACCCCACTCGTGAAACTATCAAATTGAAACGTAAAAGCCAGGCAGTTGTAGGTCGCTTTATCTATTGGACTGGGAGTGAAAAGTTAGCTAATGAGGACGGTGTTATTTACAATATTTATATGTTGATTTCTTTTGATTTGGTAACCAGCTAATTTAAAGTTATAGACCTACCGCATATTTTAAAAAATGAACTCCCAGTTCCATTCTATGTTTTCGATCTTGGAAATGATCATTTAGACGTAAATGGTTCTTCCATAAGATCATTTAGAAGCCTATTCGCCATCCCTAATCTAATTTTGGTTAATGATATATGAAGGCCATTTTCAACAGGTTTGTCCGGCTGAAGTTAGGGATCATGCTTAATGGGAATGAAGCTTTGTGGTTTTAGTACGCTGTCTGTTTGGGAAGGAAGCACGGAGTGGTTAGATTTTTCGTACTCGCTGAATGTTATATATCAAGTGGTTATATAATATGTAACAATTAAACTTATAAATATGTAGTAATCGTAATATGTAGTCGGTTGTCTGTATGAAACATTTTATGTTACGTATTTACTATTTCATCTGTTATGTAATCCCATTATCCATGTTTATTTAATCTGGGCAACTAGCAGTTGTTTCCAAAAATAAATTTGGCAACTAACTGTTGTACTTAGGGCAACTTCTTTTCCCTAGGACTACTTTTATAAACCCAAGAGTCCTTCTAGTCATACAATTCGTATTCTACAAGCTACTAATAACTACCAACTAGTGACTATGCACACTTAAAAAAAACAGCTTTAACGTTCAACGCTAGTTCAATTCAACTAGCAATTGTAAGTTTACTACAAGCAGTAGTAAACGACTATGTGCCTATTGAGGCCAAGAATAGTAAGAGCAACACCTACACAAGGGCACCAGAAACACGACCATACACAACAGCATTAACAACTGTTTCATCATTTCATTGAGGTCTTCTATCAATGGCAGTAGTAAAATTAACTAGTAGTTGTGAGTAGACTGCTAGCATCTGTAAATCCGCATGTGCCTATTCGGGCCCATAATGGTAACAGCACCACCTACACACAGGCAACAGAAACACGACCATACACAACAGCATCAACGAATGGCATTATTTCGTTGATGTCTTCTATCACTAGCAGTAGTTAAAATAACTAGCAGTTGTGCGTATACTACTGTACTAGCAGTTGTAAGTATACACCAATTCGAGTTTCTTGGCGTGATCAAAATAACTAGCGATGAGTTAAAATAACTAGCAGTTGTAAGTATACAACCAATTCATTTTATAATTTGAGATATTTAATTTAAGTAATAGAGCATAAAAGCAGTGTAGCATTTTTTTACGTTTAGAAATATCGCATAAAGCTCAAAATAATCAACTCAAATGAATGTAACTCTACACATCTGATAACCTGATGCCGTTATGTGCTTACTTCAAAGTGAAGATGTTGATGTTTTTACAATAAGTGATGGTCTATAAAATAGTTTTGTACATTGACATAAAAATGTATGTTAGATTCCAGTTGCGCAAACGATCTAGTATAGAAGCTGACTAAACGAACACAAGCTATTAAACACTATGCAGAATCTAGTGCTTAACCTTAAGAAGAATTATAATTAACAAACGGTTATTCTCACTAAACACCTCGATATATTATTAATACACGAATACTCTGAATAGTATTGGCTTTTACAACCTTGAAGTGTATCGACTCTAGATATCACCAAAACTTATATCTAACTCTAACCTAGGACCTCCTTTTATAGGCTAAAGAGTCCTTTACAATATACAGTACGTACTCTACAAGATAAATATACTTACCATACTTATCTAATACAAAACATCCTACCCAAGACATTCTAGAATATTACATATTAAACCGACACAATCATACTAGCAGTGATAAACTACATTAGCAGTGGTACGCGACTTCTACTACCACTGGTTTGTCTTTTGCTGACATTGTCATTTTCCGCTGGCTTTCCCGGTGAGGGTATTTTGCCTATCTCTTCTGAGTTCGGAATCCTTCTTCTTATCTGCTATCCTTTTCTTGAAGGAGTTCCTGTGGCTTGCTTCCTCGTGGGGCCGCCGTATTCTCGCATGGGATTTCCTGAGAAGTTCGATAGGCCTTTCAAGTTCGATATGCCTTTCAAGGGGTTTCCCGTCTAAATCTGCCCCTCTGCGCGGTACAAGAAGGGATTTTAGTGAGGTAGATGTTCCACCCACGCAACTTTTATTTTATCCCGGAGCCTGCAAGCTGGTCATGTTTACCTTAAACCCAGTCTATCCAACCCGATCTGCCTGGATTGATAGACGTACACTTGCTTGAGGGCCGGGCTGCATCAACAGAGGACTGAAGCCATAGTTTTCAGCCGTGTTGTTTGCCCTTCTTAGGGAAGCTTCTTGTTAATTAGGGCCTGCTTTACGTATTGCGCTGCCCCTAACTTCCTTTGTCGCCCTTCCCTAGGGACCCAACTCTTTGCACATTCTATCACTCCCTTCGACCCAATTCCCATGATATACTTCCTTCTTCTGCTCGGGAACGGCGAGGTTAAGAAGGAACTGCCTGCACTTTCAAGATCCCAAATGGCTAATGAGAGTCTAATCGGTTTAAACTTCCACCTTTGGTATGCCATATGGTCCTGGCAGACTACCACAAACTTCAATGGACATGGGTTTTGGGTGAAGGAATGTTGTGAATGGTCATGGGATGGGTTATTAGTCATCATTTTAGAATGACTAATTGTTATTAGTAGTCATTTAAGAACATGTTTCAGTTGTCGCAGCATCTGCTTTGCGCTTATGTTTTTCTTTTGAGGGGTAAAGGTTTAGGCTATGTATGGGCTTTTTGGAAACGATCGTGCGTGGGCAACGCGTTGTTCTTGATGGCCGGATGTATTCTTTTTGTACGGTGTACCATCGTGTTCTTCTTTTGAATAACATCTTCTCCTCTTTGGTGTATATGTCGAACTCTTTTTTGTTGGTGAAGGAATGGTTCCTTCTTTGCTTTTTCTGTACTTTCCTCTTTCTTTACTTCGCGTATTTATAGCGAGAATTTTACTGTTCTTGCACGCATTAGCATTAATTTTTATTTACTGTTTTGTGGGTAGGCACATGCCTAGGCTCGTAGCCTGGGCATCTGTTTTTCCTGCTAGATTTGACATAAAATTTCTTGGGAAGGAACGTGAGTCTTTACTTGCAGATTTTCTCTCCTTTTTGGTATTTGGATAAGCCTTATCCATAATTATAAACAGTTTGAATTTATCATTTTACTAACATAGTGGTTGTAGTTTTATATATGGGTTGAATGCCCATTTGTCAATTACGTTTTTATACAGAAAGTTTGCTAAATCTGTATATACATTTTTTTGGTAAAATGTAGCTTCCTGATACGCGTACAACGCGCGTTCGGGGTCAAAGGAACTTCCTTTTCGTCGAGCAAGTTTTTCAACACCCTAGGCAGTGAACCTAATCGTTGTAGTGTAGTATTAGGCAAGCCACGAGTATTGATATCGTTCTCTAGGGGAATAGTATCGTTAGGCTGAAGTGTATATATGTCGATTTAAGTCTAAAGGTGAGGGATGATTATTTTTGTATTTCTATATTTTATGAATTAAAATATCTTGGTTTTGAAGGAGAGGGTTGAATTAGTTGCTAGTCAACTATCCCAAAAGATACTAACTAAATTATGGGTCTACCAGGAACATGAAGCGTATCTACTTATGATGCATTACTCCTTGCTAGCTATCCAATTCTACCTACTGAATTGTCACGTCATTATTCTTAACGCGTTGTGTCTTCTAAGGTCGTAGGGTATGCGTTTTTCCCTAACTCTTTGAGACAACCTTAAGGTTATTGTCTACGAAATCTCTAGGATTCATAAACTAACTCTAAGGTTATCTTTGGATGTTTAGCCTACAATAACTCTAGGTGATTATAATCTAATGTTTACAAAGATTACTCAAGCATTAAAACACAACGAATGACCTATAGCAATACTAGGTCAATCACAATTAAATTTAGAGACAGTAGGATGCAAGAATTATAAACTAAACCAGATAGACACATTGAAATTGTCACACCCCTAATGATGAAGATGGACACAAGCATCACTAAGAAATCAATAAGATCTAATTAATTATATACAAGTTCCATGCAATCATAAGCAAACTCTAGGTGAATTAGCCAAGCATAATTAATGAAGAGCAAGCAACAATTATGATAATTGAAGACATACAATAGGATTGGATTAACAAACAAACCATTACACGATGTTTATAGAGTGTTTGAAACCCTTTTAGTTGCTGGAAAAACACCTACCTAAACCCTAGAATCAGACTTAGGGTTTGGGGCTTACAAAAAGTGAAGTTAAAATGTTATATTTATAGGCAGATTTTTTGTCGGCAAAGGTTGACGGAGTCATGACGAATTTTTCACCAAACTTTAGATTTTCTCGTTTCGGTCGTGTGAGCTTTTGAATCACCTAAATCTGAGTTCGTATGCAAAAGTTATGGCCAAAACAAGATCGCCTACTTCACGCGCATGTTGCGACTTGTGGGCGTCACCTTACGGTTGTGGCGTCGTCGGCTTCATCTTCGACACCGTCGGGATCCAAATCTAGGCCGTCGAGTTGTGACGCCATATTCTTTAAAACCCGATGCCGTCAAGTGCAAAATAGCAATTTGCTCTCGAGTCGTCACAAAGTGTTAATCGTGACGGCGCCTTTTAGTCGTGACACCGTCCCTTGCTTCAGCAGCTTGAGTGTCTCGATTCTTGACTTTGGCCATTTTCTTCGTCATTCCAGCAATTTGCCTTCAAGAGACCTAAAAAGTGAAAAGGAACAAAATTAAGTAGTAACAGATACAAAAGTGATCGATTACGGGCTTAAATGACCCCTCAAAAGTCTACCTTTTAAATCCTTATCAAATATCCCTACACTTGGTATTTTCTTGTCCTCAAGTAAATGTGCTTTTATCCAATTAATTTATAAGTTAGGGGTCATGAAGCATTAGTCTAGAACAATTCACAACACGTATAAGCCCCGCAAAAGTCATAACAAGCACGGAAATTACATACTAGCACCTCACAAGTGGTGTTTGGATACTCTCATCTCTCGGGTGTATATGAAATATATCAA
Source organism: Chrysanthemum lavandulifolium (assembly GCA_022545495.1). Classification (NCBI taxonomy): domain Eukaryota; kingdom Viridiplantae; phylum Streptophyta; class Magnoliopsida; order Asterales; family Asteraceae; genus Chrysanthemum; species Chrysanthemum lavandulifolium. The sequence goes on along the minus strand of CM040241.1, from coordinate 112,654,807 downwards.
GTTGGAAATGAAAGATAAACACTCATTAACCGGTCCTAGTACATAGATTACCATAGGCTTGAGACTAGATCAAACCTCCATCGCTTTGGCGTAAGCACCTAGGAAAAACTATCCAAGAGGTCTTTTAAAGGGTTGTAACGTTAGGCTTACGGTAGGGAAACAAAGGGTTTGGTGGGATAGGCGATTTAGTGGTGGCAAGTCAAAAATCTTTATGTTACAAGCATGAGAAGAATGGCGTTGCTAAGCCAAGACTTGACACTCTAAACTCTAGATAAATTGAAACAAATAAACATAAATTTAAAGATAGATGTAGGATGGTAGCCCGTATGTTTTTTTTATTTTTTCAATTTTTTATTATTTTTTTTCATACACTTTTACTCTTCTATCCTCTACGATAACATCAAAATAATAGGGATTTATAGGCACATCCCTACACTTGAGTTTTTATTACTCTAACACTAATTTGACCCGAATTGAAAAGTTCAAAACACTTGGAGTACATTATTACGTAAATAAAGGGAATTTGAATTTAACGTTCCTTCCCGTCACTTCATAAAATTTAACTTTTCCCATGAGTCCCAATCGTCCCAAAACTGTGTGCAAATGATATGACTCGACTTAGCAACTTATGCAAGCAACTAGATAATTGAACTAAGGGTTTAGTATGATAACAATAATGCACCAAAAGTGAGTGCATACAAGGTAGGCTAAGGCGATTTGGGTGTACATTTGGGGGTGGATTGTAAACAATACTCTTCATTGATATTCCGAAAAACCGAAACATCATGAGAACCACGAAAAGGATAGGCTTTGAGGGGTTAACTAGGGGTATTATGTACTAAAGATGAGTACAGCGCAAGGGTATGGGGGAATTACTCAACCTATGTGGAAGAAGTAATTATAATACGGGTATCAAACAAGGGTTATCCTAATGCCTCTTATCATTTAGTTATTCCTAACTACACAAGTGTAGTCTCACTAGCGATCTCGGAATGAATCACAAAACAAGTTCTAGAATCTATTATACTACCGGTACACTCTCGAAGCATTAAAATGAATGCTTTAATTCCTACAAATCAAAGGGCGGTCCTCACATTTTGGGTGGAATTTAAGTGGCAAAGGGTTTTGTGCTAGTCATATAACTTCCTATCCATGAGAAGCTTTATTAAGACTAATGGCCCACTCCTACATGTCATGAAAAATTTTAAATTTGGTGCCAAAATTACCCTAACCGATATTTCTCATGATTTATTACACAAATGAAATTGGACAAGGAAAATAGTCAAGGATAAGCATAGTTTCAAAATTCCCATTTTATTTTTTCTCCCTACACTTAAACTGAACATTGTCCCCAATGTTCCTCGAAAGTATCAAATTTATGATAATGGAAGGTAATTAAAAACGAAAGAAACTAATACTCCCCTGATTAGCTCGGTAGGATCCGTGTGAAGTAGTGGTTAAATTCTTCTTCAAGAAGAATGTATGCGTGAAAAGCTCCTTCCAATATTTAGTATTTTCTTCTTGATAAATAAAACCTGCACACTTTAAGAAAACAGACAACCCAAAGCATCAAACCGAATAAAGAAAAATCACAACAAGATGTAATTCCAGACTTAAATAAGACATAATGCTTGTGGAATGGATGTTTGCAGATTTTTTGGAAAATTAAGACCTGGAAAATTCCAAAAATTTATAGGTAGCCCGAAAATGAGAAAAGTAAGATAAGTTGTTTCGCTCCTCCCGACGCCGTCAGTTGCGATCCCGACGCCATCAGTTATCATGACAGAATCGGTCTCGATTTTCTGGAAAAAATTCTGGAAAATTTATATCTTTAGAATCTGGAAAAATTTCATGCAAAACATCCATTATGACTCGATACAAGCATTTGACTCACACATATATATCTTTTCAATAATCGTAATTCTCATGTTCACGTTCTTTTAAAAACGTGTGTAATCTTCCCTACACTTATCCCTTTTGTAAAATACCTTTATATGTAATTAAGACGAGGTTAAAGACAAAATAAAGCATTTTCACAAATTCAAACATGAGAACATACAATAATGAAAAGATATATGACACACAAATAATATGGGTTGCCTCCCAAGAAACGCTTGTTTTTGTTTGAGTCACGAGCTTGACTCTACCCTTATTTAACGGAGAAAGGGGAAGTTTTTCCTACACTTAAGCTTAAGTGCGAGTGATAGTAGCGATACACACCCTTAGGGTGGCGATTTGCCACGTGAGGTGAAGGGGGTGTATGAATGGCTTCCTTCATCCTAAAACTACCCGGACTAAATTGGTTGATGGGTGGGTCGGTTCCTCTTTTGTCTCCTAGATGTATATCTAAGGATGGAAAATTATGTAAAGATTGAGGTTCCGATTCATCAACACTAGGAAATTCCCTAGAACTAAGAGTAAGACTAAGACTACAAGTATTCAAACCTATATTCTCTAGTTGTGTTTGGTTCAAATGTTCTACCTCTATCGGGATTCCTAAAGTCTCTTCTACAACTTCTGGGCAAGTCACGTGCGGTGTGTATGCCTTAAATGATGGTGGGACTTGTGGGATACCTTGTGGGTATAGACTTTTCACCTTATCCTCAATCACATCTACATCATCTATATGCTCGTCATGTGTTATTTCCTTAGGTCGTGATGAAACCAAACCTAGTAATTGATCCAACTTATGGTTTAATGCTTGGTTGCTTACCATAATATTTTCACAGATTTGGTCAATTCTCCTAAGGGCCTCACTAAAAATAGTTTCTAAACATGGAGGTTGTTCACGAAAGTCTATCCTAGGTGAAGGCTCATACGAAGCATAGGTTTCACTAGATGAGGTGTTTTATGGACTTGGCTACTTTCTTCCCACCATCTTGAATAATCCGCTTTAGTAATATCATAATTTTTTATGAAAAAACCTAATCGCGGATATAGTGGATTCGCGTTCTCCATAATGGTGAATGGTGAACGAAAGAGTCAATGGACAAGTTTTACGAACAAAGGCACAAAGAAAGGGGATAGACTACAAGGAAACTAATAAAAAGAAAAAAATCTCACTTGATAGGAATCTTGTGAGTTGACCTAAAGGAGATATAAATCAAGCCTAAGCAATAACTATTCCCCGGCAGCGGCACCAAAAACTTGATACGCGTACAAAGCGCGTTCGGGGTCAAAGGAACTTCCTTTTCGTCGAGCAAGTTTTTCAACACCATAGGCAGTGAACCTAATCATTGTAGTGTAGTATTAGGCAAGCCACGGGTATTGATATCGTTTTCTAGGGGAATAGTGTCTTTAGGCTGAAGTGTATGTCGATTTAAGTCTAAAGGTGAGGGATGATTATTTTTGTATTTTTATATTTTATGAATTAAAATATCTCGGTTTTGAAGGGGATGGTGGAATTAGTTGCTAGTCAACTATCCCAAAAGATACTAACTAAATTATGGGTCTACCAGGAACATAAAGCGTATCTACTTATGATGCATTATTCATTGCTAGCTATCCAATTCTACCTACTGAATTGTCACGTCCTTATTCTTAACGCGTTGTGTCTTCTAAGGTCGTAGGGTATGCGTTTTCCCTAACTCTTTGAGACTACCTTAAGGTTATTGCCTACGAAATCTTTAGGATTCATAAACTAACTCTAAGGTTATCTTTGGATGTTTAGCCTACAATAACTCTAGGTGATTATAAACTAATATTCACAAAGATTACTCAAGCATTGAAAACACAACAAATGACCTATCGCAATACTAGGTAAATCACAATTAACATAAGAGACAGTAGGATGCAAGAATTATAAACTTAACCAATTAGACTCATTGAAATTGTCACACCCCTAATGATGAAGATGGACACAAGCATCACTAAGAAATCAATAAGATCTAATTAATTATATACAAGTTTCATGCAATCATAACCAACACTAGGTGAAATAGCCAAGCATAACTAATGAAGAGCAAGCAACAATTATGATAATTGAAGACATACCATAGGATTGGATTAAAAAACAAACCATTACACGATGTTTATAGAGTGTTTGAAACCCTTTAAGTTGCTAGAAAAACACCTACCTAAACCCTAGAATCAGACTTAGGGTTTGGGGCTTACAAAAAGTGAAGTTATAATGTTATATTTATAGGCAGATTTTCTGTCGACAAAGGGTGAAAGCGTCACATCTATAGAGTGACGGCATCACGGTGACTTTTTCACCAAACTGTAGATTTTCTCGTTCCAGTCGCGTGGGCTTTTGAATCACCTAAATCCGAGTTCGTATGCAAAAGTTATGGCCAAAACAAGATGCCTCGATTACTTGGCATGTTGTTGTAGCTTGTGACAGCGTCACCTTACGGTTTTGACGCCGTCGGCTTCATCTTCTGACGCCGTCGGGATCCAAATCTAGGCCGTCTGAGTTGTGATGCCCTACTCTTTAAAACCTGATGCCGTCAAGTGCAAAATAGCAATTTGCTCTCTGAGTCGTCACAAAGTGTGTCGTGACGGCGTCGCCTTTAGGCTGTGACGCCGTCAGCTTCTGTTCCAGCAGCTTGAGTGTCTCGATTCTTGACTTTGGCCATTTTCTTCGTCATTCCAGCAATTTGCCTTCAAGAGACCTAAAAAGTGAAAAGGAACAAAATTAAGTAGTAACAGATAAAAGTGATCGATTACGGGCTTAAATGACCCCTCAAAAGTGTACCTTTTAAATCCTTATCACTTCCACATCTATTGTTGCTTTTGGAAATGTTGCTTATGCACGTTTGACAAACTGAAGTCAAACATTCATATCGGCGCTTTAAATTTAACTTTTAAAATTTAAACTGCAATCCATCAGTCACGACATTTCAGTTTTTACATTTTACTTTAACTAATCAACCTTTTAATTCGCAAATACCATTTTGTACTTTAGGGGACTTTTTGAATTTAAATGATTTGAAAAACACAAACTAATTTGATATTTGCATCGACACTAGCAGTGGTTTCAGCGACACTAGCAGTGGTTGCACATTGATCCGCTGTCTCTTTCACCGTTGTGTTTTTTGTTGTCACATCATGAGTAATAGGCCCAAGAACGCAACCATGTTGTGAGTTGCAGCAAAAGACTTGGGCACCATTGATGTTTATTTCGAAATTGATTGCAACAGATTGTTAGGGGTTGCGAATTATGATGTTTGTGGGTCTAAACTATGTTTAGCGCTAGCAGTTGTAACTCTTAATTGAGTTTTTATCCCCAATTGAATCGAAATTAATTTTTACTACAAAGTAACAGTTGTAACACTTGTAGTAGTTGTTACTATTTTTGGGAGTGTTTATCCCCAATTGTGCTGTTCTAATTATCTCTTTTTTTAATGATATAATAAGGGTTATTATTTTAATACATAAATAAGCATGAAACTCAACACGTCATCATCTTCTATTATCGAGACACAAAAATTCTGACCAACACATTATTAGAATTGTCTCTTTGCCATGCATTGACAAGTTGGTCAGAACCCCAAACAAGTACCCACCCACATTATGACCTTTTTAACTAAATACTTTTTTTTGGGTATATGTCAAGAGCCCATATTAGTACTTTAGTAGTATATTTTTTATTTTTGTAACGTGACTTACTAAGTCGCACACAATTGAATAACTACGCAAAATAATATATACTAGTAACATTCCACAAATATATACTAGTAACATAAAAGGGATCACATAGATAGGTTAACATGACATACACAGAGTATAAAAGATCCCCTAATAAACAAAAGGTACTGGCTCCAATCTAAGCAATACATAGCACATCAAATCTTCATTGACTCTAACTTTTCAATGAAACCATTCAACTCTTTAACACGGTCATGTTTTTTAAACAAAGAAAGCAGTAGTTTGGAACTCTCAACCAGATCCTCATTTTGCATCCTTAGGAGGTGATTAATAGTTGGCAACGAACAATCCAACCCGCATAAAAGCTCCACTTCCGCTATCATTAGTTGTCTATGGTTCACACGGGCCCTAATTTCAGTAGCTTTCCTCCTATGATCTGCTTCATCACGTAAAGCAACATCCAATTCTCCCCTATAGTACGCGATCGTAATATCTTTTAACAACTCTGAACCACCAACCATTGGTAATTCATCACATAAAACCATGCCAGCAGACATTGTTAGACTAAAGAAATTTGGGATACTTGTTATGTTTGTTTTTCTAAGACTCTCACTAATAGAGATAACAAAAAGTGTTTTAGTTACATATATAATCAGCAAACGCAACCGTTATCGTCATCTATTATCGAGACACAAAAATTCTGACAAACAAGTTATGACAATTGTCTGTTTCCTATGGACAAGTGGATCACAACTCCAAATAAGTACCCACCCACAATCTGTTTTTATAGCAAATGGTACTTTGGGCAACTAAATAGTGTACTCATGGAAACTACTATAGTACTTTTAGTCAAGTGGTGATGTATGCAAAAAGGGGTGGGGGTTGAATGGATTTTGTTAATACAAATAAGCCGTAAAAACGTTTATTTATATTTTACGATCTTCTAATGTATTGTCGATAACAAACGTAAAATCATTTTAACGAAACAAATAAAATACGTAAATGGTTTGAACTAATAGTTTCTAACATATTCACATAAAACACTAAAACAAGTATAAGTGATTTATGATTTAATATTACATATGTACAACAACTAGTGTTTACATATCTGGGTAAAATATACACATAACTAGTATGTAGTATACTGGGTAATATAAATGGGTAGAAACTTAAGTATCTTAACCCATTGGGCAAATACATTGAATGTAATTGGGTACAACCCAAAGCCCATGACCCATGGAGCTTGACCCATAACCCATTGCATGACATCATGCTTATATCATACATGGATAATATCCATAACCCATGGATCAACCCATACCCAAGTGACTAAGTGCATTGCACTCAAGAGATACATTGTATCTAGCCAAAGATCCATGGATCAACCCATGACCCATGACCCATGAACCATAACCAAAATACCCATGGGTAAAAGGGAGCGTCCCACATGTAACACCCCCAATTCATGAATGCAGCGGAATTCAAACTGGGTATTACTTGATGGCACAACAGTCATAATAATAGAAAACAATCTCTAAAAGAGTCGTTTTAAAAAGGCTTTATCATTCAAATATATCAGAGTTTACAAAATAGGTCACAGTTGGTTCCATTGATTACAAAACACATCAATATAAAGTTTTTGATGCTTTGTGAATGATAAAATATTTATGTATAGCCTTCTTGATCTTGCCCTTCCGTGCCAGCTTCCGAATTTATGGACCTGAAATACATGCTTAAAACTGTCAACACAAAGGTTGAGTGAAATTCATAGAGTTTGTTTGATGGTTGAACACATTATGTTGGTAGTGTGAGTTAATTTGACTCACACCAAGGTTTTGAAAACAAAACAGTTGTTATTAGACTAAGCATCATGCAATCAAGGCGTTAACGTGTTCCAAATTTAATTGGAGAAATTGTTGGTACGTGCCCTAGTAGGTAAAATTGCCATTTTTACCTAATGTTACTCAAATATAGTGCGTTTGTTTGCCTTTAACGGGGCCAACACAAATGGGATTCGTCAATCCCAATAGATCTATTCACAATATTCGCGCCCACTCTCGCATAGTGATTAATGATTCATGATTTAGGGACTTATGTTTGGTAAATGCGGTAACTTAGTGCTAATAAAACAATCAGATAAGCATACAGTTTGAAAGCAATGTGTTCGGTTTAAAATAAAGCATGTATCTCCCCCAAGGGTTTGTAAAACAATTAAGTAATAAAAGTGGGGCTATGAACTCACCAAAAGTTGATGATATTAAGTACTTTAACGGATGATGGATAAGTCGGAAGACTTCTATGTGCAACCTAAAAATGAAATGTTGCGACTTAGGTTTGGAATAATGTTTAAGGAAACATAAACCATCCTATATATATTCCTATGTTGATCATGATGTAGTCAATTATCATTTGATGTTTATAGAAAGATCTTTAATATGTGAAAACATATTTAGTTTATAGATATCGATACTACGATTCGGGCCATCATAATTGTAGGTCATGCGATGGCGTTCGAGGATCTAGGACACTTTAAATCGTTAATCCAAAGAACTCGTCGATCGTTTTACTCAAATGAACCCCTCACATGAAGCTCCCTACTATTGTAGCACTTAGTAGATACAACATATGTCTTGAGTGAAGATTGTTATATAAATAAGTTTATCATGTTTTTACAAGTTCTCATCGTTTCATAAATATGATTACCTTAGTTAACAGTCTTGGGTAAACAAGCCTTAAGGCTTTAGCCATGCTCTTGCCGTGACTTTGGTCTTGACTACCATGGTCTTGAGACTCATCCTTGACCTTAGCCGTAGCCGTGGTCTTGGCTTATGGCCATTAGGCCTCTTGGTTTGCTTTTAGTTGTGACAAAAGTATAGTTATGAGACTATATTTACGGCAGTTTCTGTTTTTGAAAGATTTTGGCCTATTTATGTGTTTTCAAGGTCCGAGCTTCTTTGGAAATGAAGGAAAACGTCGTTCCGGACAACTTTCGTGTTTTAACTTTTTGATGATTCGGACCAGAAGTATCACTTTTAAAGCGCGAAACTCTTAACGACTTATATATGGCGCTTTTGGCGTTTAGGTTTCGCTTCTTCTTTTGCTTATAACGTTTGAATCGTTTGTCCATTTCGGTGATTGAAATTGCTATGTTTACCTTTTTATCTTGTCTACCATATTATGTAAGTTAGAAAGTCCTTATGTTACTGTTTTTAATGGTCTCACATGTGTAGAATATGACTAGTTTACTAGTTTGTTACTTTTATGACAATATGTGAATTAAAACAAGTGATTGAGTATATGTATGATGAGTGTATAAATACTCATCATTTTTGTTCCTTCTACACTGCAAAAACAGTCAAAAACACTTTGAAAAGTCTCAAAAAGACAGAAAAAATATTTAGACTGTATTTTATGCAATAATTGTCAAAATCTAGTCCCTGGTTATTCAAAACATGTAATTTTTCATAAAAGGCCCTCAGGGATTTTCAAGTTGTCAAAATTAGCCTTATAAAGTCAGTTTTGCAAAATGGCAGCTTTGGTCCTTGAAGTTTAAAAGATTGATAGAATTTACCCCTGGATATTTTAAATTGAAAAATTAATATTTTTAGTCCTTTGGTAATTCAAACTTGTCAAAAGTGGTCCTTATAATAAACTTTGCAAAATTACAATTTTGGTCCCTCAAGTTTGGTTGATTTGCAATTTTGGTCCTTGTTTACTAATCATAAAACCAACCGGACCCTTTTGTATTATTAACCCTAGCCAAAACCCCTTGAACCCCTGCCAAAACAACCACTTGACCCCCAACTTGAACCCCCTCCCTATTAATATACCCCCGGTCAAACTCGGTCAACTCCCGCTCACCCTTTTCCCTCCAAAACCCACCTTCTTCACCCACTCTCTGCAACACTCACATCACCATATCTCCAGCTCACATACCACCACCCTTATCACTCCACCTCACCTAACAGCCAAAATGCATTTAATGCATCTCTTCCCGTGCACTCAATCCACCCCCAACTGGCAAATATCGTTTTGGCGCCAAAAAGCCATCAACGGCTTAAATCCACTCTAATAATCCAATGGTTCTGAAAAGAAGGTGGGAAATGCTCAGAAGACACGTGGGAGCACTTTTGTTGAATAAATAGAAGAGGAGAAGGAGGAGAGAAGAGTAGTTCTTAGTTTTTATTTTCTTACATGTCGTTTTTAATTTCCATGTCCTAATTAAGCTTTAAATTGTAACTTTTAATCTTCCTTGTACTCATTTAAGTCATCTCAATCAGTTGTAACTTATTTTCAGTGATAATTCAAAGTTTGATCAAATTTACTATTTTTACATTTTCTGTTATTAAATCGAATTTAAAATTGCTAAGTATCAAGCTTCAAATAGCTTTATTACAACTTATATAAGCTTATTCAAGCTGTTGATAGCTCTGAATAAACATCAAACGATTCAAACAAAAGAGCACCTTGGTCAATGAAAGTCAAAGGAGGGGGATAGCTTGTTCTTGGACATTGAAGCGTGTTGATTTTGGATTGGATTTGATTAGAATAGTGCTATTTTGGTTCTATTATAAGCTGCAATAAGCTGGATCTCATGTGAGTAATATTTCAAGTTTAAACTCAAAATTGTTTTGCTGCACTTTTGAATTCCTATTTGCTGTAGTTTATTAATCAATATTAGATCACTTGTTAGCTGCTATTTGATTGTTAGAATCTAGTTAATTGATGTTTTGATTTGAAGCTAGGTATAAGATAGAGTAGATTGCATTTTTTGATAACTAGTGTTTGGATTCAGATCAGATTTGGTGTTAGAGAGTTAGTCACAGGTTAAGTTTTATTGGTTAAGTAGTATTTAGGATATTAGAACTTATTTTAGCTCATAGACTGCATCTTCATACTTTAAAAGTCAAAATCGCCTTAAATGATTCCTAGTGTTCAAATCAGTTAGAATTTAGCCAAACAATAGCTTTTACTAGGCTTAGATTTAGATAGGCTAGCTCATTTCAGTATCATTGTAGCTTATTTCATCAACATCAGATCTCAAATTGGTTTTAAATTTCATTGTGGTCAAACTTTTCAAAACTGTCATAAAAGTCAAAAGTTGCATAACACAGTTTTTACAAAAGTTTGTGGAATTTTCATTGATTCATTGTTGGTTCAAATTAAGTGAGATCTTGGGTTTTTCAAGTTCAATTGGTCAAGTTTATAAAACTGATTTTTTTCAAATTTTTGGAAACAGTCTTAAGCACTTAATCAGCTGTCCAATAAGCTCCCATATGCCCTGTTCACACTCAGCATTAACTGAGTGTGAATCAGGCCAACTTGCAGGCCTTGCACAGATCTCAATTTAGAGAATTAGGACTTGGATTTTGGTTCATTTGTAGTTTGCTTGGTGATAATGAGTTCCTCGCCTGCTTTTTCACATAAGCTCTTTAGATAAGCAGTTGGATTTGCTGAAAACCAAGAGGTTAGGGCTGTTTGGTTAGTGGTTATATAGCATTAAAACTTGTTAGATTGCTTAATAGTGGTTAAGAGTAGTTGGATTAAGCTGGATTTGAGTTAGTATAGCATAAGTTAGCTTAAGTAACAGTTTGGTAGCTTATTGCACTTTTTAGCTTATTAATAGTAGCTTATTTAGGGACAGTTTGCACTACAGCTTCATAATCTTGCACATAAGCTAAAGGTTTTATATTTTTCATAGATTTAGAATATAATTTTAGACTTTTCCTGAATTTTTCATAATTTTTCATCACTGTTTGCTATTTTTCTTATTTTAAATCAGTTTTTAAGACTTTTTAAATAGCCTTTTAATACAAATAAATCAGAAAAGCTTCAAAAAAAATAAGTTTTCAATTTTCATAGATTAAGATAAATATAAAAAGCCAAAAAAATATTTTCCCATAATTTCCCTAGTTTAAATAGTAATTTTTAGCAATTTAATTAGTTTTAAATAGTTTTTAAATCATAGAAATTAGAATATAAATCAGAAAAATACAAAATTAGTTTTGAAAATTCTCTTTAGTTATTTTAGATTTTTGAAAAATAGTTTCACAATTTTCCTCTTTAATTTCATAATTTTTAGTATTATAATTTAGTTTTAAAGTTTAAAATTGGTTTTTAATTCAAATTTATAAAAGAAAAATCAAGAAAATCCAACTTTAAAAATAGTGATAGCATTTATTTAATATAATTTAGCTTTTTTTAAATTTTCTTTTCAGCTTATTATTAAGCACTTATATGTTTTTTATATTTTTCTTAAGTTTCTGTCATATTAAAGTATTTTTAGAAATTTTCTCAGATTTTTCCTTTGTCATCTAGTATTATCATACCCCCTTTCCTGTTCAATATCACCGGATCACTACACCTCACCTAACAGCCAAAATGCATTTAATGCATCTCTTCCCGTGCACTCAATCCACCCCCAACTGGCAAATATCGTTTTGGCTCCAAAAAGCCATCAACGGCTTAAATCCACTCTAATAATCCAATGGTTCTGAAAAGAAGGTGGGAAATGCTCAGAAGACACGTGGGAGCACTTTTGTTGAATAAATAGAAGAGGAGAAGGAGGAGAGAAGAGTAGTTCTTAGTTTTTATTTTCTTACATGTCGTTTTTAATTTCCATGTCCTAATTAAGCTTTAAATTGTAACTTTAATCTTCCTTGTACTCATTTAAGTCATCTCAATCAGTTGTAACTTATTTTCAGTGATAATTCAAAGTTTGATCAAATTTATTGTTTTTACATTTTCTGTTATTAAATCGAATTTAAAATTGCTAAGTATCAAGCTTCAAATAGCTTTATTACAACTTATATAAGCTTATTCAAGCTGTTGATAGCTCTGAATAAGCTTATCAAACAGTTCCAAACAAAAGAGCACCTTGGTCAATGAAAGTCAAAGGAGGGGGATAGCTTGTTCTTGGACATTGAAGCAGGTTGATTTTTGGATTGGATTTGATTAGAATAGTGGTATTTTGGTTCTATTATAAGCTGCAATAAGCTGGATCTCATGTGAGTAATATTTCAAGTTTAAACTCAAAATTGTTTTGCTGCACTTTTGAATTCCTATTTTTTGTAGTTTATTAATCAATATTAGATCACTTGTTAGCTGCTATTTGATTGTTAGAATCTAGTTAATTGATGTTTTGATTTGAAGCTAGGTATAAGATAGAGTAGATTGCATTTTTTTGATAACTAGTTTTTGGATTCAGATCAGATTTGGTGTTAGAGAGTTAGTCACAGGTTAAGTTTTATTGGTTAAGTAGTATTTAGGATATTAGAACTTATTTTAGCTCATAGACTGCATCTTCATACTTTAAAAGTCAAAATCGCCTTAAATCATTCCTAGTGTTCAAATCAGTTATAATTTAGCCAAACAATAGCTTTTACTAGGCTTAGATTTAGATAGGCTAGCTCATTTCAGTATCATTGTAGCTTATTTCATCAACATCAGATCTCAAATTGGTTTTAAATTTCATTGTGGTCAAACTTTGCAAAACTGTCATAAAAGTCAAAAGTTGCTGATTCGTGCCAAACCGTCAAGTTATCTCACACAAGCTAGCCACTTGTGAATGGCTAACCGTAAGAAACTTAAAACAGTCTAGAAACAAATGCAATGAAGATCAGAGGAGTATAGTGTTTCCCCGGGTCGTTATGTCCCAACGAGCTGTGCGAGAATAATCAAACGTGTAGTGATCGAGAGGATTTGAACGGATAAGGAGATATGATTGATTATAACTAAGGAAAAAGTTTATAAATTACAGGGGCTTAAATGCAAATTAAATGAAATTAAAAAGATAAACTATATTAAATAAACGCTATCACTATATTTAAAATGATGTTTTGATTTTCTTTTATAAAACTTAACTTAAAAACTACGTGACGTACAAAAGAAAATGTGAAAACAATATTAATCCTAAAAATATGAAAATGATATTTTACAAACCTAATGATAAGAAAATTTTAAGAAAAAGAAAATTATTTTTAAAACTATTTATCTAATTATTATTAATTAAAAACTATTTCTATTTATTTAATAATTGCCTAAAATACAAGAAAATATGAAATAAAGCTAGAAAAATGAAATTATGACTTGGAAAAATCTAAAATAAATAAAGAGAATTTTCAAAACTAATTTTGTATTTTTCTGATTATTTTTCTATTTTCTATGAATTAAAAACTATTTTTAACTAATTAAATTGCTAAAAATTACAAATTAAACTATGAAAAATCTGGAAAAATATTTTGTTGACTTTTTATATTTATCTTAACCTAGGAAAAATGAAAACTTATTTTTTTGAAACTTTTCTGAATTAATTGTATTAAAAGCTAATTAAAAATGCTTAAAAACTGTTTTAAATGAAGAAAAATAACAAACTGACCTAGAAAAATATGAAAAATTCAGGAAAAGTCTAATTTAATATACTGAATCTAAGAAAAATAGAAAAACAGTGGCTTATGTGTAGAAAAATGAGACTGCAGTGCAAGTGCTTATAATTAAGCACTTTGAAATAAGCACAAGGTACCAAATGAGTACCAAACTGTCACAGAAGCTCTAATAAGCTAAGAGTACTTTAAAACAACAAATTTCAACTAGCTTTAACCTCTGAATTACAAGCTTAAACAGGATTGATGTTTTGAGCTAAGAACCAAATACAGGTTTTGGGTGCCACTTTGTGGCTTGAAAATAAGCCACTCAATAAGCTGAGACTCAAATCTAAAAGTTGGAATCTAAACTAGACCTGGCTAGGAACCTTTAAACCAAAGATCAGACCAAGAGAAGCTCTGAGGAGCTTTTGACAAGCCCTGCACAATGCTGAGAAAACTCAGTATTCACTGAGTTGTGAACAGGGCAAATAAGCCCTGTTTGACAAGCTCTTTTGAAGCTTTTACAAAATCACTAAAAATATATAAAAATCATAATAAGAGACTTGACCAACTGAAGTTTTAAAAACCAAAAGTCTCACTTGATTTGACCCAGAATTGAATCTATGAAAATTCACCCAAGTTGGGTACAAACTGACTTTTTCACCTCTTTTTGACTTTTGAGCAGTTATGAGATTTGACTTTGGTGAACTTTGAACTCAATTTGTGGACTGATCTTGATGTAATATGATGAAATGGAACTGAATTAAGCTACTCTAATGATATTTGAATACAAATCAAACTTTTGATATCACTAATTTTCAACAGTTAAGAAATTAAGACAAAGTTATATAAGATTTTGACTTTTGAAGTTCTAGTGCACAAATAAGCGACTCAATTGATTCTAACTACCTATATTAAGAATGATAATGCAATTTTCAAGTGCAAACTAAGGGTCAATATCAGATAACCCCACTGATCCAAACACCATTTAAAACACTGTCTTGCAATCTTAACTGAGCTGATTAATGAATTAGTTTATGCTAATTACTTAAACTGATTTTAGTTACCCTAATCACAACTAGTTAAACAGGTTTAAGAGGTTTAATGATCACAGGTTCAAACACAAACACAAACTACAAACTGAATAAAAAATGAAAAATGAGAATACACTCACAAGTGTCCAGCAATGATGTAGCTTATACAGAACCCAACACTACACTATCCTAAGCTAATTCCAACCCAAATCCAAGCTCTGCAACACCCATATCATCACCAAACCCAAATCATCCTCAGCAGTTGACTTTTGTTGACCAACATGAAAATTGCTTGAATCTATTTTATAAGCTTACTAAAAGCTATAATAAGCTTAAGTAAGCTTATTTGAACTTAAATATAAGCTAGTAGAAGCTTGGATGTAAGAGTTTGAAATTGAAATTTTAAACAGTAAACCATGAAACTTGAAACTTAAATGGAACTTGGAATTAAGAATTGAAAATGAGTTACAATGATCAAACAAATTAGTTTTAGTATAATAGAGCTTACAGTTACAAATTTTTAAACTAATTAAGACAGTTTAATAAAAAACGACATACATGAATTTTAAAAAACTAACTACTGCCTGTCTCTTGCTTCTTCTTCCCTCCTTTATACTCAAAAAGCTTCCCACTTGATTTCTGAGTGTATCCCAGCTTTAATCTCAACCATTGGATGTCTAGAAATCATTTTGGCCATTGGATCATTTTAAGGGAAAAGCTGCTTTTGACTGTGGGCTCTGATTTTTGCAACTAGGGGGTGGCATTAATTGTGGTGTGAAAGGTTGGTGAATATGATGATGAGGGGAGGAAAAGGTGAGGTGATGGGAGAGTGTTGCAGGTTGCGGTCAAGTGGTGGGAGGAAGAGGATAAAGTGGCGGGTTTGACTTTATTTGACCAGGGTCCAAAAGGGAGGTCACAATGGTTTGGCGGGGTCACATCTATTTTGACAGGCCAAGGTTTATATTAATGATAAGGACTTGTTTGCAATTTACGAAATTTGAAAGACCATTTCGCTAATTTCACAAAGTTGTCACAAGGACCAAACCGACAAGTTTCAATAGTGCAAGGACTATTTTGAAATTTTCAAATTTTCAAAGGACCATTTGTGACAATTTT
This sequence comes from Chrysanthemum lavandulifolium, assembly GCA_022545495.1. Lineage (NCBI taxonomy): Eukaryota > Viridiplantae > Streptophyta > Magnoliopsida > Asterales > Asteraceae > Chrysanthemum > Chrysanthemum lavandulifolium. The sequence goes on along the minus strand of CM040241.1, from coordinate 112,638,705 downwards.
CAAAGTTTAGGGACCTAAATTGTAATTTTGCAATTTTAAATCTCAAGGACCAATTTTGACAACTTAAGAATCCTAGGGACTTAAAATGATATTTTTATTTATTTTGATTTACCAGGACTGCTTTTGACAACTTTTGAAACTTGGGGACTAAAGCGCCAATTATGCAAACTTGATCGCTTTTCACCGTTTTGATATTTTGCATTTAAAACACATAAAATACTTATTTGTGATATTTTATCATTTTGATGCATTTCGAGTGTTTTCGGATGTTTTGCGCTTAAATGGTACAAAATGATGAGTATTTAGACACTCATCAATCCCCACACTAAGATATTGCTAGTCCCTAGCAATGTTTTGAGAAAATTAATGGATTTCATCTCTTTACCAAAAGCCATTACTTGGAGTAGCCAAATGTTTGGTTCAAGTAAGAACCTTGGTACAACGATAACCAAATGATTTTGAGCAAATCACCGACTTCAATGATTTGATTTGTCTTTACCGTGCCGTTTGCTTCGGACTAGCCAACTCTTAGATAAATTATCAATATTATCTTTGGTGAGTCGATTACCAATTACGGTTTTCCATCGCCTTTACCACAAGCCATAAACTTGCGGGCTAGCCAACTCTTCACTTTTAAGGATATGGTGAAATGAATACCATACAATTTTGTGCAAATTGCAAGCCGTCAACGGATTTTAGATATCTTTACCAAGAGCCGTTTGCTCTGGATTAGCCAATCCTTTTGTTTATTAGACATGGCGGATCGATAACCGTAATCGAGTAAGTGCAAAATACTTACTCCAAAAAAATTTTGGCCAAAATGGGGAATTAGGCGGTATAATTACATGATAAAATTCGTGAGAATTCCCCCACACTAGAAATGAATATTGCCCTCAATATTCAAAGTACCCATGGTTATGCCGAAACATAGAACGTAAAGGGAAATACTACGGCCATTATTTAGCAAGATGTTTTTTTTTTTTTTTTTTTTTTTTTGTGAAACTCTTATATGCAACAGCGGGGGGCATCTCCCCCACACTAGGGTGGTACACACGGGTGAAAACCCATGTTTAGCTACTGTTTTTGATTACCGAGTCGCTAGCTTGACTCGACCCCGTATTCATTGGTTCTTGGGGAAGCAACGTGGAAAACCAATCTCAATCGGACTTTCGTTCACAGTGGTAACAAACATATGAACATCAGAAAGTTCCACCCCGACGAGATACAACCGCGGTATTGTTAATAGTAGAAACCATAAGGGATGATACCGGGGTCAAAGATGGTGTCCTCATTCCCGAAAGAGAAAAGGGAAAGAGCAACCACACCATCTGTGAAGAATGGAATATAGATGTGCATGAGAATGCATGTCCATTCCTCATCAGTAAGAAGAAAATCACCATTTTTGACATTTTTAAGCTTAAACTTGAAGCTTATATGGTGATTGTCAATAAGATGTCCGGGAGGAGGGTGGGAAACGGTTCTTCAATCAATGATTTTCCGGAAAAGGATGTCTCCTTCGAATCAAAGTAAGTATTATCAATTCTGTTGGAATTGACTCATCACTAAGAAAGGCATCGACTTCATTCCAAAGTTGTCATCTTCCTCATCGAGGAGAGAGAAGGGATGGAAGAGTCGGAATAATAAGACTAGGAGATGATGGATCATTTTGAGCAATTCTTCAATGGGAAGAATGTCTCCATTGGATCACAAACATCATCATCCAATTCAGATGAAACGAGGAGAGTTTGGTTTCATCCATGAGTTAACAAACTCGATACGATAAACCGATTCGGAGGTGGGACAAGTGGTGTGCTCTTAGAGCTAGCAATTTCCACCACTTCCGATGAAGTCTCCGATTCAAGATCATCATCATCAAGTACACTCTTGACTTTCTGGTACAACTTTCAAACCATTTGTTTGAACCGTGGTTGATTTTCAAAGCTTTTAACTCAAGACGCTTTTGATGACTCCTCTTAACCGTGAAATTTGAGAGTGTTGCATTGAATCTTTCGATTTTTGATCAATTGTGGCAACACTGTTTGGATAGAGGTTTGGAGTTTTGGTTGATATTCAACGTGAGTTCTTCGTTGTCAACCCGTATGGTCAATTCTTCAAAGAATACATCAATCGAGCACGACTCGCTCTCAAGAAAGCTCTCCCAAGATGAGGGAACTCTAGGATCCGCATCAAAGTCTACTACAACAAAGTCGGTGAGGAAAATGAAACTTTCCTACTTTCATCACGACATCCTCGGCTATCCCAGTGGACGATTATGGAACGGTCCGCTAGCTCGAGTGTCATATAAGTGGATGAAAGTTTAGGAAGAGAGTTTCTTCCATACCGAGAGTGGCATGAGGTTAATGCTAGCGCCAAGATCGGCCATGGCGGAGCATTGAACCATCCCCAAGAAATCACACGGGATTATAAATCTCACCGGGGTCTTCAAGCTTTTGGGAAGCTTCTTGAGAAGGACCGTGAGCATTGCTCATTGAGAGGGTTTTAGCCATCTCGGATAGCTTATCTTCTTCGTTCAATAAGCCTTTAAGCGTGGATGCAAATTTAGGCATTAGGACGAGAGCATCAACGAAGCTTATGTCAAAGTGTAGTTCATTGAAGATTTGGAAAAATTTTCCATTTGCTCTTTGTTTTTGTCTTTGAGCTTCTCATCATTCATTCTCGATGGGTAAGGAAGTCGACTAGACTTTGAGCCGGATGGAAGTCATTTCGGGCTCGAATTTGTCTTGAACTTGGGTTCGGACTTAAAGCTTGACTACCAAGGTGGGACGTGTCTATGCCGTGGGCTTGAGAAATGCACCTTGTCCGTTGTATCCTTGGTAACTTGACTCATTGCTCACGTGGAGGAGGCATTGGAGTCGAAGATCCATTGTCGCCTTACCACTTCGAGTGGTGACGGCTTTTAACTTCGGCATTGGGATTTGGAACTGTGTTGCTTGGGAGTCCTCCGAAGATGACGAAGCTTGGTTCATATTCATGTTCATGAAACCGCTCATCATATTCTTCAACTCATTTGTCTGCCGAGACATTGTGGTATCAATTTCCTTTTTAGCTCAACCCTCATGTTATTGATCCGAGTTTGCATTGAACGTATGCTTGACTCAAGAATTTTCATGAAGTCATTTGGTAGGGAGCTTGAGAAGGTTGTTGATAACTTTGCCGATTGGAGCTTGATATGGTTGGTTGAAATTGTTCGGTTTTGATTGAAATTTTGAGAGTTATTGAAGTTTTGTCCTTGATTCGAACAAAGCGATTTTGATTGCCATGGTTTTGCACAGAGGACAACCAGTGGTGTCATACCGCTAGGTGCAGTAGTGAGGATCGACTTGTGGTCGGTATTGATTGTGGTTTACGTGAAGCTACGGAGCTTGGTAAAGGGAGCAACGGTTGCTTGACAATCATAATACGCATGTGGACCACTACAAGTTTCACACACCTTGTTTACGGATTTGATTGGTTCCGCTTATGAATTTCGCTTTTGATTTCCTTTACATCTTTCATCATACAACGGATGACATCCGTTAGAGCGGCTATCGGAGCGGCTAACTCGTAAGAGTTACCGGATGAAGAAGCGGAGTGTTTGGATTATTGACTTTGTTGCGAGAAATAGAAACTTTTGATTTTGCTCGCAAATCTCAATCACATCTTTAGGCTTACGATTCAAGATATTGCCACCGCGGCATCGCATTCAAAGAATCTTGATCGTTACTGCTCAACCCATTATAAAAGATATTAACTTGTTGAAGCTCCGTGAATTCATGATGGGGGCATTTCGAGGAGATCTTTGAATCTCTCCCATGCCTCTCCAAAGTTTTCATCGAAATTTTGACGAAATCCGAAATTTCATTTTAAGATTAGTCGTCTTTGATGGAGGAAAGAAGTAATTGACAAATTTTGAACAAGATCCTCCCAAGTTTCGATGGATCGAGGGGTTATTTTTCCACCAACCGGCCGTCCCTCAAGTGAGAATGGGAATAGCATCAACTTGATTACTTTTTGGCACATCCTTGAAATTGATAGTTGAAGTCAACTTGTTAAACCAACGGATGTGTGCATACGGGTCTTCTCGGTCAAACCCGTGGAATTGATTTGTAGACACAAGTGTGATCAAATGTGTCTTCAATTCAAGTGATCGAATTGATTATCGGTAAAACGATGGCATCTCCATAACCCTCGGTGGGTGCTTGGAGCATTTCCGCCATAGTTCGCTCGTCGCCATATTGTTGCTTGGAATAGTACGAATCTCGGGTTCGACTATTTGGGCAAAGACGCTCACGAGAGCGTCGTCTAGGAATTTCGCTAGATCACGAAAAGGACTCAATGATCTAGAAGAACGAGCAAGATGCACTAGAGTTAACTCTAAGCGATCTCGAGTTAAGGAAGGAATTATGAAAGTGAATTATGAAAATGGGGTAAGAAGAATATTTTGGGTTTTATGGTTTTGATAAGTAGATATAACAACAAATCCAATTAAAACAATATCGAGGCAAAACAACGGTGAACTTAAACCAATAATCACAAGATGAATGGCTTCTTTGAAAAGGTACACCACTCTCAAGGACACAAAGGCAAGTTTTAATCTTTGGTTCGGAACTTATTATGGTCGTACCCCAGCTTAGGTAGTACACCGCCTTGGTTTGCGGTGGTAATCTTTTATGTTGTTATTATTAAAGAAAACGATAAATCTTTTGTATTTTATCTTTGATACATATATAGAAACAAAAGGAAAATATTTTTGTGTTTTATACGCTTTAAGTCAAGTTTTTGGGTTTTGGATTTTTATAAGAAAATATATAGATATAGATAGATGGTATGAACAAGGAGTGAATATTCAAATCACTAATCTGCTAAGCGTAAGATAATTAGCACAACTCCCCGGCAGCGGCGCCAAAATTTGATTCGTGCCAAACCGTCAAGTTATCTCACACAAGCTAGCCACTTGTAAATGGCTAACCGTAAGAAACTTAAAACAGTCTAGAAACAAATGCAATGAAGATCAGAGGAGTATAGTGTTTCCCCGGGTCGTTATGTCCCAACGAAATGTAGAGAATAATCAAACGCAGTAGTGATCGAGAGGATTTGAACGGATAAGGAGATATGATTGATTATAACTAAGGAAAAAGTTTATAAATTACAGGGGCTTAAATGCAAATTAAAGGAAATTAAAAAGATAAACTATATTAAATAAACGCTATCACTATATTTAAAATGATGTTTTTGATTTTTCTTTTATAAAACTTAACTTAAAAACTACGTGACGTACAAAAGAAAATGTGAAACTGAAGCAATATTAATCCTAAAAATATGAAAATGATATTTTTACAAACCTAATGATAAGAGAAAATTTTAAGAAAAATAAAATTATTTTTAAAACTATTTATCTAATTATTATTAATTAAAAACTATTTCTACTTATTTAATAATTGCCTAAAATACAAGAAAATATGAAATAAAGCTAGAAAAATGAAATTATGACTTGGAAAAATCTAAAATAACTAAAGATAATTTTCAAAACTAATTTGGTATTTTCCGATTATTTTCTATTTTCTATGAATTAAAAACTATTTTAACTAATTAAATTGCTAAAATTACAAATTAAACTATGAAAATCTGGAAAAATATTTTTTGACTTTTATATTTATCTTAACCTAGGAAAATGAAAACTTATTTTTTGAAACTTTTATGAATTAATTGTATTAAAAGCTAATTAAAATGCTTAAAAGCTGTTTTAAATAAAGAAAATAACAAACTGACCTAGAAAATATGAAAATTCAGTAAAGTCTAATTTAATATACTTGAATCTAAGAAAAATAGAAAAACAAAGGGCTTATGTGTAGAAAATGAGATCAGCAGTGCAAGTGCTTATAATTAAGCACTTTGAAATAAGCACAAGGTACCAAATGAGTACCAAACTGTCACAGAAGCTCTAATAAGCTAAGAGTACTCTAAAACAACAAATTTCAACTAGCTTTAACCTCTTAATTACAAGCTTAAACAGATTTGATGTTTTGAGCTAAGAACCAAAAACAGGTTTTGGGTGCCACTTTGTGGCTTGAAAATAAGCCACTCAATAAGCTGAGACTCAAATCCAAAAGTTGTAATCTAAACTAGACCGGCTAGGAACCTTTAAACCAAAGATCGTACCAAGAGAAGCTCGAGGAGCTTTTGACAAGCCCTCACACACGTCGAGAAAACTCAAGATTCATCGAGTTGTGAGCAGGGGCAAATAAGCCCTGTTTGACAAGCTCTTTTGAAGCTTTTACAAAATTACTAAAAATATATAAAAATCATAATAAGAGACTTGACCAACTGAAGTTTTAAAAACCAAAAGTCTCACTTGATTTGACCCAGAATTGAATCTATGAAAATTCACCCAAGTTGGGTACAAACTGACTTTTTCACCTCTTTTTGACTTTTGAGCAGTTATGAGATTTGACTTTGGTGAACTTTGAACTCAATTTGTGGACTGATCTTGATGTAATATGATGAAATGGAACTGAATTAAGCTACTCTAATGATATTTGAATACAAATCAAACTTTTGAGTTACAATGATCAAACAAATTAGTTTTAGTATAATAGAGCTTACAGTTACAAATTTTTAAACTAATTAAGACAGTTTAATAAAAAACGACATACATGAATTTTAAAAAACTAACTACTGCCTGTCTCTTGCTTCTTCTTCCCTCCTTTATACTCAAAAAGCTTCCCACTTGATTTCTGAGTGTATCCCAGCTTTAATCTCAACCATTGGATGTCTAGAAATCATTTTGGCCATTGGATCATTTTATGGAAAACTGCTTTGACACATGGGCTCGATTTTGCAACTAGGGGGTGGCATTAATTGTGGTGTGAAAGGTTGGTGAATATGATGATGAGGGGGGAGGGAAAAGGTGAGGTGATGGGAGAGTGTTGCAGGGTTGCAGTCAAGTGGTGGGAGGAAGAGGATAAAGTGGCGGGGTTTGACTTTATTTGACCAGGGGTCCAAAAAGGGGAGGTCACAATGGTTTGGCAGGGGTCACATCTATTTTGACAGGGCCAAGGTTTATATTAATGATAAGGACTTGTTTGCAATTTTTGAAATTTGAAGGACCATTTCTGCCAATTTCACAAAGTTGTCACAAGGACCAAAACTGACAAGTTTCAATAGTGCAAGGACTATTTTTGACATTTTCAAATTTTCAAAGGACCATTTGTGACAATTTTCAAAGTTTAGGGACCTAAATTGTAATTTTGAAATTTTAAATCTCAAGGACCAATTTTGACAACTTAAGAATCCTAGGGACTTAAAATGATATTTTCTCTATTTTGATTTACTGTGGACCTGCTTTGACAACTTTTGAAACTTGGGGACTAAAGCGCCAATTATGCAAACTTGATACGCTTTTTCACCGATTTTGATATTTTGCATTTAAAACACATAAAACACTTAAGCAACAAGGAAAACTGCTTGAAATGGCTAAAACTCCTTCGAATGAGAACCGCCGTGATTCATAAAGAAGCTTCCCGAGAAGCTTGGAGATCCCGGAAAATTTCTTCTACCTTGTGTTTTCCAGAATGATTGAATGCTTTGCCTCACCGATCTTGGTGCAAGCATCAATCGATGCCTTATTCAAGATGGAAGAAACTTTCTCTTCCGTAACTTATTCTACCGCATGACTCTTGAGCTTGCGATCGTTTCTATATCGCGTCCTCTTGGCATAGCGAGAGGATGTATTCGTGAAAGTAGGAAAGTTCCATTTTCCACCGACTTTGTGGTTGTTGACTTGATGCCGATCATCGGGTTCCCTCATTGTTGGACGAGGATTCACGAGAACGGGCGTGCTCTCATTGATGTATTTGAGCAAGAAATCACATTACGTGTGGGTAATGAAGTCACACCTTAACCTTGATCAATCTTGAGGTACTCCTCAAACTATGATGTTTGAATCGGTTAATCGAATCGATGTAATTGATATTGCTTCGAGGAGTACTCTCAAGAGTTTCTTGGTTATTTTCATAATTACGTGAGTGGGATCCCACCAAATCTTCTCAACCAATTATTGCCGATTCTTCCCCTCTCTTACTCCGTTTGAGGAGGTGACTTCTTTTAGAAGAGATCGATGAGTTTCTTGCTAATGATGAATCGATTCCGCGGGAATTGATGATGGTGTTTATGATTCGGAGGAGATATCCTTTATCTTGAGCAATTGTTAAATGAAGATCCATTACCGTCACTCCTCCGAAAGAGATCACGATTGAAGAAATCAAATCCGTACAAACATCTCTCAAGAATTTCCGAGGTTGAACTTAAGGACCTACCTCCTCATCTCGAGTATGCATTCTTGGAGGTGATGATAAATTACCGTCATAATTGCTAAGGACTTAACGAGGAGGAGAAGACTGCTCATAAAGGTTTTGAAGTTGCACAAGCAAGCAATTGCTTGAGACTCTCCAACATCAAGGGTATTAACCACGAATTTTATACACACAAGATTTTATTGGAGGATGATTTCAAACCAGCAATTCAACATCGGAGAAGGGTGACTCTAAGATTCATGAGGTTATCAAACGGAGGTTCTCAAACTTCTTGATGCGGTCTAATTTACCCGATCTCGATAGTCCTTGGGTCACCCCATCCACCGTGTTCGAAAAGGGTGGCATAACTGTCACAAATGAAGAAAACGAGTTAATTCCAACTCGATTGGTTACGGATGGCGATGTGTATTGACTATCGCAAGTTAAACGAAGCCACCAGTAAAGACCATTTTCCTCTACCCTTCATGGATCGGATGCTTGAGAGACTAGCAGGAACGAATACTATTGTTTCCTAGATGGTTTCTCGGGTATTTTCATATCCCCATTGATCCACAAGATCAAGAAAAGACCACATTCACCTGCCCATACGGAACTTTTGCCTACATAAAACACTTATTTGTGATATTTTTATCATTTTGATGCATTTAAAGTGTTTTCGGATGTTTTGTAGTTTAAATGGTACAAAATAATGAGTATTTAGACACTCATCAATCCCCCACACTAAGATATTGCTAGTCCCTAGCAATGTTTTGAGAAAATTAATGGATTTCATCTCTTTACCAAAAGCCATTACTTACGGAGTAGCCAAATGTTTCAGTTCAAGTAAGAACCTTGGTACACCGATAACCAAATGATTTTGAGCAAATCACCGACTTCCAACGGATTTGATTTGTCTTTACCGTGCCGTTTGCTTCGGACTAGCCAACTCTTAGATAAATTATCAATATTATCTTTGGTGAGTCGATTACCAATTATGGTTTTTCCATCGCCTTTACCACAAGCCATAAACTTGCGGGCTAGCCAACTCTTCTCTTTTAAGGATATGGTGAGTGAATACCATACAATTTTGTGCAAATTGCAAGCCGTCAACGGATTTGAGATATCTTTACCAAGAGCCGCTTTGCTCTGGATTAGCCAATCCTTTTGTTTATTAGACATGGCGGATCGATAACCGTAATCGAGTAAGTGCAAAATACTTACTCCAAAAAATTTTGGCCAAAATGGGGAATTAGGCGGTATAATTACATGATAAAATTCGTGAGAATTCCCCACACTAGAAATGAATATTGCCTCAATATTCAAAGTACAGCAGTTATGCCAAACATAGAACGTAAAGGGAAATACTACGGCCATTATTTAGCAAGATGTTTTTTTTTTTTTTTTTTTTTTTGTGAAACTCTTATATGCAACAATGGGGCATCTCCCCACACTAGGGTGGTACACACGGTGAAAACCCATGTTTAGCTACTGTTTTTGATTACCGAGTCGCTAGCTTGACTCGACCCGTATTCATTGGTTCTTGGGAAGCAACGTGGAAAACCAATCTCAATCGGACTTTCGCTCACGGTGGTAACAAACATATGAACATCGAAAGTTCCACCCCGACGAGATACAACCGCGGTATTGTTAATAGTAGAAACCATAAGGGATGATACTGGGGTCAAAGATGGTGTCCTCATTCCGAAAGAGAAAAGGGAAAGAGCAACCACACCATCTCGCAAGAATGGAATATAGATGTGCATGAGAATGCATGTCCATTCCTCATCGAAGAAGCAAATCACCATTTTGACATTTTAAGCTTAAAATAATGATATTTTTCTTTATTTTGATTTACTGTGGAATGTTTTGACAACTTTTGAAACTTGGGGACTAAAGCGCCAATTATGCAAACTTGATACGCTTTTCACCGATTTTGATATTTTTGCATTTAAAACACATAAAACACTTATTTGTGATATTTTTATCATTTTGATGCATTTCTGAGTGTTTTCAGATGTTTTTGCAGTTTAAATGGTACAAAAATGATGAGTATTTAGACACTCATCAGTTGCATAACACAGTTTTTACAAAAGTTTGTGGAATTTTCATTGATTCATTGTTGGTTCAAATTAAGTGAGATCTTGGGTTTTTCAAGTTCAATTGGTCAAGTTTATAAAACTGATTTTTTTCAAATTTTTGGAAACAGTCTTAAGCACTTAATCAGCTGTCCAATAAGCTCCCATATGCCCTGTTCACACTCAGCATTAACTGAGTGTGAATCAGGCCAACTTGCAGGCCTTGCACAGATCTCAATTTAGAGAATTAGGACTTGGATTTTGGTTCATTTGTAGTTTGCTTGGTGATAATGAGTTCCTCAGTTCTGTTTTTCACATAAGCTCTTTAGATAAGCAGTTGGATTTGCTGAAAACCAAGAGGTTAGGGCTGTTTGGTTTTAGTGGTTATTTAGCATTAAAACTTGTTAGATTGCTTAATAGTGGTTAAGAGTAGTTGGATTAAGCTGGATTTGAGTTAGTATAGCATAAGTTAGCTTAAGTAACAGTTTGGTAGCTTATTGCACTTTTTAGCTTATTAATAGTAGCTTATTTAGGGACAGTTTGCACTACAGCTTCATAATCTTACACATAAGCTAAAGGTTTTATATTTTTCATAGATTTAGAATATAATTTTAGACTTTTCCTGAATTTTTCATAATTTTTCATCACTGTTTGCTATTTTTCTTATTTTAAATCAGTTTTTAAGACTTTTAAATAGCTTTTAATACAAATAAATCGAAAAGCTTCAAAAAATAAGTTTTCAATTTTCATAGATTAAGATAAATATAAAAAGCCAAAAAATATTTTTCCATAATTTTCCTAGTTTAAATAGTAATTTTAGCAATTTAATTAGTTTTAAATAGTTTTAAATCATAGAAATTAGAATATAAATCGAAAAAATACAAAATTAGTTTTGAAAATTCTCTTTAGTTATTTTAGATTTTTAAAATAGTTTTATAATTTTCCCATTAATTTTCATAATTTTTAGTATTTTAATTTAGTTTTAAAGTTTAAAATTAGTTTTTAATTCAAATTTATAAAAGTAAAATCAAGAAAATCCAACTTTAAAAATAGTGATAGCGTTTATTTAATATAATTTAGCTTTTTAATTTTCTTTTCAGCTTATTATTAAGCACTTATATGTTTTTTATATTTTTCTTAAGTTTCTGTCATATTAAAGTATTTTTAGAAATTTTCTCAGATTTTTCCTTTGTCATCTAGTATTATCATACCCCCTTTCCTGTTCAATATCACCCGATCACTACACGTTTAGCTATTCAGTCGCACAGCTCGTTGGGACTTAACGACCTGGGGAAACACTAAACTCTCCTGGACTTAATTGCTTTGGTTTTAGACTGTTTGACTTTTATTACGGTTGACCATTCACAAGTGGTTGACTTGTGTAATAAACCTGACCGTTTGGGACCAATCAAATTTTGGCGCCACGCCGGGAGTCAGTGCTAATAATCTTACGCTTAGCGATTAGTGATTTGAATATTCACCCTTGTTCATACCATCTATATATGTTTATATTTTCTTATAAAAATCCAAAATCCAAAAACATCTTAAAACCATAAAACCCAAAAAGATTCTTCTTTCCCATTTTCATAATTCCCTTGACTCGAGATTTCTTAGAGTTAACTCTAGTGTATGCGCACTCGCTTCTAGGTCTGTGAGCCCATTTCGTGAGCTTGTCGATTCCAAGAAGGCGTGTCCAGACGTTCGCCCATCACGGATCGAGATCCGAATCGCTCGCATTACTTCCGTTATCATGGCGGAAGAACGTCCTATGTGCGAGCTTCTCCGTGCACCCATCGATGGGTATGGAGATGCTATTGTTATCCCACCATTGTGGTTGAAAATTTTGAACTCAAAATCGGGTTACTAAATCTTGTAACCTCAAGTCAATTCTATGGTTTTGAGAGGATGATCCTCATGCTCATATTCGATGGTTTAACAAGATTGCATCTACCATCAAATACAAGAATGTCCCTACCGATGTCGTCAAACTTCTTCTTCCCATTTTCCTCGAGGACAAGCCCGGATTGGCTTGAAAACAACCCCTCAATCGATCGAAACATGGGAAGACCGGTGAAGAAATTTGTGAATCGAGTTCTATCCACCTTCTAAAACCACGAGTCTTAAAACGAAATCATCAAGTTCACACAAAAGTTTGATGAATCCTTCAAGGAATCGTGGGATCGTTTTAAGGAGTTGCTCCGCAAATGTCCTCACCATGGTTTCTCCGAGTTGATGCAACTCGATACTTTCTATAATGGAGTGAGTCAATCGATCAAGATTCTCTCAATTCCTCCACGGAGGAAATTTCTTGAGCAAAACCGTAAAAGAAGCTTTAGCGATAATTGAAAACAAGTCTAAAGTCCGACCGCATTTAAGCAAACCGGTTGTTTCCCAAGTCGGTGTTGGTCCTTCGTTTATCGCTCGTGAGTCAATCTAGCACCGATGCTAAGATTGACAAACTCACTAAGCAATTCAAGCTTTGGTTCTCTCTAACCAAAAGAAAGTTTTTTCCACAAACTTCACCTCCGTCAAGTCAAGAAAGTGGAAGTATGTGTTACTTGCGGTGGCCCCATGCCTATTACAATCAGATGGCCACCGATGGTAACCCTTTGAAGCAAACGCGTGGGCGGATTTCCAATTCAGAGGCAACCAATACCGTGCTCCTATGGACCCGAACCACCGCCCTAACCACTACCTGGACCACCCGGTTTCAACCAAAACCAAAACCGTAATCAAAATCGAATAGAACGAACCAAGGTTTTCAAAACCAAGGTAATTTTAGTCGAATAACGGTTTTCAAATCAAAGTCAAAATTTCCAAAACCAAGGAAATTTTAATAGAAACCAAGGTCGTGGAAATTTCAACCTGTGGTATTTTCATGGCAATAATCAAGGAAATTTCCAAAATCAAGGCCCTAATCCAAACAATAGAGGCCGAATTTTCCTACACAAAATCAAGCCATTGTTCCAACGGACCATCATCCGATGAGTTGTTGAAGCAATTCATGAAATCCCAAGAGGAAATGAATAGGTTGTTGGTTAGCCGATTTCGACATTAAGAAGTCTTTAAATGATCGACCCTCGGCTCGTGTACTTTACCTAGCAACACGATCGCTAATCCGAGGGGCGATGCAAAGGCGATCACAACCGTAAGTGGTGCTTCATATGATGGACCCGCTATTCCTACTACCTCTTCTTCTTCTCTCCGAAGGTAGTGGAAAGTGAACCCGAGGCGACAAAGGACCAAGTGCAACCCACTAGCTCACAGAGCACAAAGACATGTCCATCCTCAAGTTGTCCCAAAACCCAAATCCAAACCAGAGTTGTTTTTGAACCTCCAGTTGAAAACCCCAAATCCAAAACTTCTATTCCTTACCCATCACGCTTAAATGAGCAAAACTCCGAAAAAAGCTACCATCAAATGGAAAAAATTTCAAATTTTCCAAGAACTACATTTTGACATAAGCTTTATGGATGCTATCATGCCGATGCCCAAGTTTGCATCAACTCTCAAACACATGTTAAGCAACAAGGAAAACTGTTTGAAATGGCTAAACTCCTTCGAATGAGAACCGCCGTAGCTTCATAAAGAAGCTTCCCGAGAAGCTTGGAGATCCCGGAAAATTTCTTCTACCTTGTGTTTTTCCAGAATGATTGAATGCTTTGCCTCACCGATCTTGGTGCAAGCATCAACTGATGCCTTATTCAAGATGGAAGAAACTTTCTCTCCGTAACTTATTCCTACCGCATGACTCTTGAGCTTGCGATCGTTTCTATATCGCGTCCTCTTGGCATCGCCGAGGATGTATTCGTGAAAGTAGGAAAGTTCCATTTTCCACCGACTTTGTGGTTGTTGACTTCGATGCCGATCATCGGGTTCCCTCATTGTTGGACGAGGATTCACGAGAACGGGCCGTGCTCTCATTGATGTATTTGAGCAAGAAATCACATTACGTGTGGGTAATGAAGTCGCCACCTTTAACCTTGATCAAACTTGAGGTACTCCTCAAACTATGATGTCAATCGGTTAATCGAATCGATGTAATTGATATTGCTTCGAGGAGTACTCTCAAGAGTTTCTTGGTTATTTTCATAATTCGTGAGTGGGATCCCACCACATCTTCTCAACCAATTATTGCCGATTCTTCCCCTCTCTTACTCCGCTTGAGGGAGGTGACTTTTTTAGAAGAGATCGATGAGTTTCTTGCTAATGATGAATCGATTCCACGGAATTGATGATGGTGTTTATGATTCGGAGGAGATATCCTTTATCTTGAGCAATTGTTAAATGAAGATCCATTACCGTCACTCCCTCCGAAGAGATCACGATTGAAGAAATCAAATCCGTACAAACATCTATCAAGAATTTCCGAGGTTGAACTTAAGGACCTACCTCCTCATCTCGAGTATGCATTCTTGGAGGGTGATGATAAATTACCCGTCATAATTGCTAAGGACTTAACGAGGAGGAGAAGACCGCTCTCATAAAGGTTTTGAAGTTGCACAAGCAAGCAATTGCTTGGAGACTCTCCGACATCAAGGGTATTAACCTCGAATTTTGTACGCACAAGATTTTATTGGAGGATGATTTCAAACCAAAGCAATCCAACATCGTAGAAGGGTGAATCCTAAGATTCATGAGGTTATCAAACAGAGGTTCTCAAACTTCTTGATGCCGTCTTAATTTACCCGATCTCGATAGTCCTTGGGTCACCCCATCCACCGTGTTCCAAAAAGGGTGGCATAACTGTTGTCACAATGAAGAAAACGAGTTAATTCCAACTCGATTGGTTACGGATGGCGTGTGTGTATTGACTATCGCAAGTTAAACGAAGCCACCCGTAAAGACCATTTTCCTCTACCCTTCATGGATCGATGCTTGAGAGACTAGCAGGAAACGAATACTATTGTTTCCTAGATGGTTTCTGGTATTTTCATATCCCCATTGATCCACAAGATCAA
Organism: Chrysanthemum lavandulifolium; assembly: GCA_022545495.1. Classification (NCBI taxonomy): domain Eukaryota; kingdom Viridiplantae; phylum Streptophyta; class Magnoliopsida; order Asterales; family Asteraceae; genus Chrysanthemum; species Chrysanthemum lavandulifolium. The sequence continues at coordinate 112,623,378 of CM040241.1, read as the reverse complement.
GAAAAGACCACATTCACCGCCCATACGGAACTTTTGCCTACAGACGATGCCTTTTGGCCTATGTAACGCCCCCGCACGCTCCAACGATGTATGATGGCAATTTTCCACGACATGATCGGGAAACAATGGAGGTGTTTATGGATGACTTCTCGGTCATTGGGGACTCATTTCAAACATGTCTCTCCATTTAGAAAAATGCTAAACGGTGTGAAGACACCAATCTTTGTCTAAATTGGGAGAAGAGCCATTTTATGGTCAAGGAAGGAATTGTCCTAGGCCATAAGATTTCAAAAACGGATTGAGGTTGACAAAGCGAAAGTGGATGTCATTGCCAATTGCCTCATCCTACTACCGTCAAAGGTATTAGGAGTTTTTAGGTCATGCCGGTTTTATCGCAGATTCATACAAGATTTTCTAAAATCGCCGCCTATGACTCATCTCCTTGAGAAGGATGCTCCTTTTATCTTCTCACCGAGTGCATCAAGCTTTTGAAACATTAAAGAAAAAGCTACGGAAGCACCCATTCTAGTTGCCCCGATCGATTTACCTTTGAACTCATGTGCGATGCAAGTGATTTTGCTATCGGTGCGATCTGGGGCAACGAAACCAAGCATTTTCACCTATCCACTACGCGAGTAAGACTATGATCAAGCTCAAACCCATTACACCACTACATAAAAGAATTATTAGTCGTGGTGTATGCGTTTGAGAAGTTTCGCCATACCTAATCTTGACCAAATGCGTGGTGTATACGGATCACTCGGCTCTCAAATATCTCTTTGCAAAACAAGATGCAAAGCCGAGATTGCTCCGTTGGGTTCTCCTCCGCAAGAATTTGATATCATTATACGTGATAAAAAGGAGCCGAGAACCCGTCACGATCATCTCGTCTGCCTAGAAAACCCTCACCAGATGTGTTCGAGAAAAGGAAATAAACGAAACATTTCCTCTCGAAACACTCAATGTGGTTTCTTTTCGTGGAGACTCTTCTACCCCATGGTTTGTCGACTTTGCAAATTACCATGCGGGTAACTTTGTGGTGAAAGGGATGTCGTCCCAACGGAAAAACAAATTCTTTAAAGATGTAAAACATTACTCGGGACGACCCTACTTATTCAAAATTTGCGCGGATCAAGTCATCAGCGATGTGTGTATGGTCGAAGCCAATGACATTCTCAAGGCTTGCCATTCGGACCTACTGGGGACATCATAGCCCCAACTACACCGCCAAGAAGGTGTTTGATTCCGGATTTTATTGGCCCACGATTTACAAGGATGCCCACGAATTTGTCAAAACCCGTGACGCTTGTCAACGTCACGGAAATATCTCACAAAGAAATGAAATGCCGCAAAACGCCATTCAAGTGTGTGAGATTTTGACATCCGGGCATTGACTTTATGGGCCATTTCCTTCATCTCGAGGAAATAAATACATACTCGTGGCCGTTGACTATTTGTCAAAATGGGTTGAAGCGAAAGCTTTGCCTACCAACGATGCCCGAGTTGTTGTGAAATTCTTAAAATCTCTTTTGCTAGGTTTGGAACTCCACGAGCTATAATCGGTGATCGTGGTACGATTTCTGCAATGACCGCTTGATAGAGTCATGCAAAAGTATGGTGTAACTCACCGCCTCATCGCGCACCACCCCAAACAAGTGGGCAAGTGGAAGTTTCCAACCGAGGATTAAAAGAATTCGGAGAGGACAAGAGGCGAAAACCGTGCCTCTTGGTCGGATAAGCTAGATGACGACTGGGCCTTCCGTACGACTTATAAAACACCCATCGGGTGTACTCCATACAAGCTAGTGTACGGAAAGGCGTGTCATCCGCCGATTGAGCTTGAGCACAAAGCATACCGGGCCTTGAAACATGCCAACTTCGATATTCAGATACCGGTGATCACCGGAAAGTTCAAATGAATGAATTAAATGAACTCCGTGATCAAGCATACGAGAACTCTTTGATCTACAAAGAAAAGACAAAGAAGATTCATGACTCTAAAATCAAGAACCGCGTTTTCAACGTCGGTGATCGAGTCCTTCTTTTCAATTCAAGATTGAAGATTTTCTCAGAAAACTAAAATCCTACCGGTCCGGACCATTCACCATCACTAAAGTATTTCCTTATGGAACTATTGAGTTATCTCAACCCGATGGTCCAAATTTTAAAGTGAATGGTCATCGATTGAAGCACTATTTTGGAGAGGACATTCCACCCGTGGTTGTCCCGGATCTACAAACTTTCCCCATGAACCAATGAATGCGGGATCGAGTCAAGCTAGCGACTCGGGAATCAAAACACTAGCACACCATATGGGTTTTCACCCATATTTCGACTTCTTTCTACTTTCTACCACCCTAGTGTGGGGAGTTGCCCTCATTGTTGTATATAAAAATTCAAAAAAAAAAATTAAAAATGGTTGTAGTATTTCCTTTTACGTTATATGTTTCGCATAACCACGGTGACTTTGAATATTGAGGGCAATATTCATTTCTAGTGTGGGGGAATTCTCAATAAATTTTATCATGTAATTATACCACCCAATTCCCCATTTTGGCCAAAATTTTTTTTTGGAGTAAGTGTTTTGCACTTACTCACTTTTACTGATTATCGATCCGCCATGTCTAATAAACAAAAGGATTGGCTAATCCAGAGCAAACGACTCTTGGTAAAGATATCTCAAACCGTTGACGGCTTGCAATTTGCCCAAAATTGTATGGTGTTCACCACCATATCTTTAATTAGTGAAGAGTTGGCTAGCCCGCAAGTTTATGGCTTGTGGTAAAGGCGGTTGGAAAACCATAATTGGTAATCGACTCACCAAAGATATTTTATCTAAGAGTTATTAGTCCGTAAGCAAACGGCTTCGTAAAGACAAATCAAAACCGTTGAAAGTCGGTGATTTGCTCAAAATCATTTGGTTATCATTGTACCAAGGTTCTTACTTGAATCAAACAATTGGCTACTCCGTAAGTAATGGCTTTTGGTAAAGAGATTCAAATCCATTAAGTTTTCTCAAAAGATTGCTAGGGACTAGCAATAGTTTAGTGTGGGGATTGATGAGTGTCTAAATACTCATCATTTTTGTTCCTTCTACACCGCAAAATAGTCAAAAACACTTTGAAAAGTCTCAAAAGATGTAAAAATATTTAGATCAGATTTTATGCAATAATTGTCAAAATCTAGTCCTCGGTTATTCAAAACATGTAATTTTTCATAAAAGGCCCTCGTGGATTTTCAAGTTGTCAAAATTAGCCTTATAAAGTTCAGTTTTGCAAAATGGCAACTTTGGTCCTTGAAGTTTCAAAGATTGATGAATTTACCCCGGACATTTTAAATTGAAAATTAATATTTTTAGTCCTTTGGTAATTCAAACTTGTCAAAAGTGGTCCTTATAATAAACTTTGCAAAATTACAGTTTTGGTCCCTCAAGTTTGGTTGATTTGCAATTTTGGTCCTTGTTTGCTAATCCTAAAACCAACCGGACCCTTTTGTATTATTAACCCTAGCCAAAACCCCTTGAACCCCTGCCAAAACAACCACTTGACCCCCAACTTGAACCCCCTCCCTATTAATATACCCCCGGTCAAACTCGGTCAACTCCCGCTCACCCTTTTCCCTCCAAAACCCACCTTCTTCACCCACTCTCTGCAACACTCACATCACCATATCTCCAGCTCACATACCACCACCCTTATCACTCCACCTCACCTAACAGCCAAAATGCATTTAATGCATCTCTTCCCGTGCACTCAATCCACCCCCAACTGGCAAATATCGTTTTGGCGCCAAAAAGCCATCAACGGCTTAAATCCACTCTAATAATCCAATGGTTCGAAAAGAAGGTGGAAATGCTCGAGACACGTGGAGCACTTTTGTTGAATAAATAGAAGAGGAGAAGGAGGAGAGAAGAGTAGTTATTAGTTTTAATTTTCTTACATGTCGCTTTTAATTTCCATGTCTTAATTAAGCTTTAAATTGTAATTTTAATCTTCCTTGTACTCATTTAAGTCATCTCAATCTATTGTAACTTATTTTCAAGTGATAATTCAAAGTTTGATCAAATTTTCGCTTTTACATTTTCTCGTTATTAAATCGAATTTAAAATTGTTAAGTATCAAGCTTCAAATAGCTTTATTACAATTTATATAAGCTTATTCAAGTCGTTGATAGCTCGAATAAGCTTATCAAACAGCCCAAACAAAAGAGCACCTTGGTCAATGAAAGTCAAAGGAGGGGATAGCTTGTTCTTGGACATTGAAGCAGGTTGATTTTTGGATTGGATTTGATTAGAATAGTGGTATTTTGGTTCTATTATAAGCTGCAATAAGCTGGATCTCATGTGAGTAATATTTCAAGTTTAAACTCAAAATTGTTTTGCAGCACTTTTGAATTCCTATTTGCTGTAGTTTATTAATCAATATTAGATCACTTGTTAGCTGCTATTTGATTGTTAGAATCTAGTTAATTGATGTTTTGATTTGAAGCTAGGTATAAGATAGAGTAGATTGCATTTTTTTTATAACTAGTGTTTGGATTCAGATCAGATTTGGTGTTAGAGAGTTAGTCACAGGTTAAGTTTTATTGGTTAAGTAGTATTTAGGATATTAGAACTTATTTTAGCTCATAGACTGCATCTTCATACTTTAAAAGTCAAAATCGCTTTAAATCATTCCTAGTGTTCAAATCGCTTAGAATGTAGCCAAACAATAGCTTTTACTAGGCTTAGATTTAGATAGGCTAGCTCATTTCAAGATCATTGTAGCTTATTTCATCAACATCGATCTCAAATTGGTTTTAAATTTCATTGTGGTCAAACTTTGCAAACTGTCATAAAAGTCAAAAGTTGCATAACACGCTTTTACAAAAGTTTGTGGAATTTTCATTGATTCATTGTTGGTTCAAATTAAGTGAGATCTTGGGTTTTCAAGTTCAATTGGTCAAGTTTATAAACCGATTTTTTCAAATTTTGGAAACAGGTCTTAAGCACTTAATCACTTAATAAGCTTGTCCAATAAGCCCGATATGCCAACTCACACTCAATTTAGATTAACTTGGATTTTGGTTCGTAGTTTGCTTGGTGATCTTGAGTTCCTCGCCTGCACATAAGCTCTTTAGATAAGTTGATTAATTGAAAACCAAGAGGTTAGATTTGTTTGGTTTTAGTGGTTATTTAGCATTAAAACTTGTTAGATTGCTTAATAGTGGTTAAGAGTATTGTTGATTAAGTTGGATTTGAGTTAGTATAGCATAAGTTAGCTTAAGTAGCAGTTTGGTAGCTTATTGCACTTTTTAGCTTATTAATAGTAGCTTATTTAGTGACGCTTTACACTACGACTTCATAATCTTACACATAAGCTAAAGGTTTTATATTTTTCATAGATTTAGAATATAATTTTATACTTTTCCGAATGTTTCATAATTTTTCATCACTGCTTGCTATTTTTCTTATTTTAAATCGCTTTTAAGACTTTTAAATAGCTTTTAATACAAATAAATCGTAAAAGCTTCAAAAAATAAGTTTTCAATTTTCATAGATTAAGATAAATATAAAAAGCCAAAAATATTTTTCCATAATTTTCCTAGTTTAAATAGTAATTTTAGCAATTTAATTAGTTTTAAATAGTTTTAAATCATAGAAATTAGAATATAAATCGAAAAATACAAAATTAGTTTTGAAAATTCCCTTTAGTTATTTTAGATTTTTGAAAAATAGTTTCAATTTTCCTCTTTAATTTCATAATTTTTAGTATTTTAATTTAGTTTTAAAGTTTAAAATTAGTTTTAATTCAAATTTATAAAAGAAAATCAAGAAAATCCAACTTTAAAAATAGTGATAGCGTTTATTTAATATAATTTAGCTTTTTTTAAATTTTCTTTTCAACTTATTATTAAGCACTTATATGTTTTTTATATTTTTCTTAAGTTTCTGTCATATTAAAGTATTTTTAGAAATTTTCTCAGATTTTTCCTTTGTCATCTAGTATTATCATACCCCCTTTCCTGTTCAATATCACCCGATCACTACACGCTTAGCTATTCAATCATACACTGCTGGGACTTAACGACTGGGAAACACTAAACCTCTGGACTTAATTGCTTTGGTTTTATATCGTTTGACTTTTATTACGGTTGACCATTCACAAGTGGTTGACTTGTGTAATAAACCCGCCGTTTGGGACCAACCAATGTACATCATGAAATGAGATAATTAAGATTATGAATAATAAAGATGAGATGATGGTGGTGATAAGTTGCTTACAACTTTTGGCTTTCAATAAGAAAGAAGTAACTTAGTAAGGATAGGACTTTGATTGATCACTTAAGACTTTGGATTGAGCTAGCTTTCCACACCTTGGCACCCTTGCAAACTTGAAGAGTTGGTGATGAAGTACTAAGTGACTTGAGTGGATTTAAACTCAAGAAGATCACTTAAACTTGCTAGAGATTTGATGTAGTAGCTTGATCTTTGGAACTTCCTTGCATAAACTTGGAGTTTATAGATCAAATGATGGAAGATGTGAGTGTTTTAGGGTATGAACGACCAAATTCAGTATGTGAGGGAGTTTATGATGTATTTCACTTCCTATTTATAGGAGGGTAAGTTTGGTTAACCATATATTGGGTTAAATATTAACCATAGTTAGGTTAGGACACTTGTAATGATCAAAATGAACCTTGGTTAGGATTAAGCCACCAATATGATGACACCCCTCCCTTTGGTCGGTCTCAATATGCCTAGGTGGCTTAGATGATAAGTTTTGATAATATCTTGAGTTAAGAGTAAGTTTTGGTTCCGTTAAATGCCAACCGTAAGTCGTTAAACCATAAAACGTAAAACCGGGTATCATAAAAATACGAAACTTGCAGGAATGATGAGACTCATCATTGTACTCCATCTAAAAATATAAAATGAGTGATAAGTCTCATTGGGTGCAAAACCGCTTAAAGTCGAAATACGGGCAAAAACGCAGAATTGCAGCTTTATCGGAAAAGAACAAAATTTCGTGGAAACGACCGTGAATTTATTTAGAGTAGACTAAAATTAGTCTAAAAGTGATATGAGATGTCAAATGTGGTTTTCACATACGCTGGATAACTTATGATTATTTGCGAAGTTTAAAAGTTACGCGATTTATGCAAAATGTAGAACGACAAGGTTAATTCCTTTATGGTCAAAGGAGGAGGAAATATGTTTGAATTTTCCAAAATGTAAAAGTTTCAAAACATATTAGAAACACAGTGCAGGAATCGTTAAGTCTGGATGTAAGTAGAATTGTTTAAAACGTAGTTTTTCAGCGCAGGGCTTATTTGGTAACATAAAAATGAATTTTAAAAATTCTCAAATTAATCATGAGTGATCTAAGAATTTATCCGATGTTAGGAAAATTATCATAGTTGATTTTCGTTATGCGCGTGATGTTTAAACGATGGACCGTCCAAAATGAAACTTTATAACGATGTTTTCATAATAACTTTTGCGAAGATGATCTAACGATTGTCGAATTCTCAAGACATTACTAAAATAATTTATCTTACGAGAACGTGAAATAAAAATTTTACGGATGAATAGTGAAAATAAATAGTAAATGTGAATAGTAAATTCTCGAAAATGAAAAGTAACCTGAAAATGCGGGTGGTTACAGTCTCCCCCCGTTGGAGAAATCACGTCCTCGTGATTTAATTGATACTGATGGTGATGCTCCTTCAAAAGGTGAGGGTACTTTCGACGATTTGGTCTTCTCGCTCCCATGTAAATTCGGGCCACGTTGGGAGTTCCAGCGAACTTTGACAATTGGTATTCGTCTCTGTTTTAGTTGTTTGACCTCTCGGTCCATGATCTCCACAGGTTGTTCAATGAAGTGTAGATCATTGCTGAGTTTGAGTTCATCGAGTGAAATAACTAACGATTCATCGGATAAACATTTCTTTAGGTTGGATACATGAAAAGTGGGATGTACATTACTGAGTTCCAATGGGAGCTCAAGTTTGTACGCCACTGGACCAACCCTAGCTAGGATTTTGAATGGACCTATGTATCTTGGGTTTAGTTTTCCAGGTTTACCGAATCGTGTGACACCTTTCCAAGGCGAGACTTTTAGCATAACCTTGTCTCCAACTTGGAATTCCAAAGGTTTGCGTCGTACATCGGCATAACTCTTTTTTCTATCTCTTGCTTTTTGTAACTGATTTTTGACTTGTATGATTTTCTCTGTTGTTTCACGAATGAGTTCGGACCCGTGAGTTGAACATCTCCCACTTCGCCCAAAGAGACAGCGATCGGCACTTTCGACCGTAAAGTGCTTCAAAGGGTGCTTCCTTGATACTCGCGTGATAATCTGTTATTGTAGGAGAATTCACCAATGGTAAATCGTTATCCCATCCTTTTCCAAAGTCGATTATACAAGCTCAAAGCATGTCTTCCAGCGTTTGTATGGTTCGCCACTCGACCATCGGTTTGAGGGTGATATGCTGACTCATGTCTAGGTTTGTTCAAGGCGCCTTGGAGTGACCGCCGAAGTTTGAGGTAAATCTACCATCTCGGTCGGACATGATAGAGATCGGTGCACCATGTTTTGAGACTATTTCCTTGACGTAAAGTCGAGTCACCGATCCATCTTGTAAGTCTCTTTGATTGGTATAAAGTGCGGACTTTGTGAGACGATCCACTATGACCCGGATGGAGTCATAACCGTTGATGTCTTTGGGAGTTTAGTGATAAAATCCATTGTGATTCGCTCCCATTTCCATATCGGAATCTCGGGTTGTTGTAAGAGACCGATGGTTTTGGTGTTCGCCTTTACTTTGGAACAAGTAAGGCATTTATTGACGAGGTGGCAATGTCGGCTTTCATGTTTGGCCACCAATAGAGTAGTTTTAGATCGTGATACATCTTATCGATCCCGGATGTACGGAATATTTGGATTTGTGGGATTCAAGCATGATTAAATCTAAGTAAGCCATTTTAAAGTGGTAACCAACTTCGTCCTTGAAGCATAAAGTTCCGCCGAACGGGTTTCAAATTTCTTCAGATCATGCCGTCCAATTTCTCCTTCTCAATGTCTTGTTGTTTCACCGCTCGCTTGAGCATTGAGTATTTGAGCAGGAAATTTGAATTGATGGTTAGGACTAAAGCTCGAACTCGTGAGGTTTAATCCTTTCCTTCCGGCTCGTGGCATCCGCTACTACGTTGGTTTTTCCTGGATGATAACGAATGTCGCAATCATAATCACTCAACAATTCTAACCATCGTCGCTTCCTCATGTTTAATTCCTTTGATCGAGAATGTGTTGGAGACTTTTGTGGTCGGTAAACACAAGACATCTAGTACCGTATAGATAGTGTCTCCGGATCTTAAGTGCAAAGACTATCGCTCCTAACTCCAAGTCATGAGTATTGTAGTTTTTTCATGTTTCTTGAGTTGTCGTGAAGCATAAGCCATGACCTTTTCTCGTTGCATGAGTACGGCTCCTAATCCTTGGTGTGAAGCATCGCAATAGACAACAAAATCTTTGATCCCATCTGGCAATGCTAGAATAGGGGCACTACAAAGTTTTTGTTTTAGGATTTGGAAAGCTTCTTCTTCATCTTCGTTCCAAATGTACTTTTTGTTTTTCTAAGTTAGCGTAGTTAAAGGTTTAGCTATTGAGGAAAACCCCTCAATAAACCTTCGATAATAACCGGCCAAACCTAGAAATTGACGAATTTCTGTAGGTGTTGTAGGTGTTGGCCAATCCTTGATAGCCTCAATTTTTTCGGGATCAACATGTAGACTCGTGCTATCGATAACATGCCCAAGGAATTGTACTGACTGAATCCAAAATTCACTTTTAGAGAATTTTGCGTACAACTTCTCTTTCTTGAGCAAATCTAAAATTGTTCTCAGATGATCTTTATGTTCTTTTTCGCTTTTGGAGTATATGAGAATGTCATCGATGAATACTATCACAAACTTGTCCAAGTATGGCTTACACAATCCGATTCATGAGATCCATGAATACCGCCGGTGCATTTGTCAAGCCAACGGCATTACTTGGAACTCGTGATGACCATAGCGAGTTCTAAAGGTGCTTTTTGGAATGTCTTCTTCTCGAACCTTAACTTGATGGTAACCCGATCAAGGTCTATTTTTGAATAATAGGTCGAACCTTGTAGTTGATCGAATAGATCGTCGATTCTTGGCAAAGGGTATCGGTTCTTTATGGTTAATTTATTTAGCTCGCGATAGTCGATGCACATTCGTAACGATCCATCTTTCTTTTTGACGAACAAGACGGGAGCTCCCCAAGGTGAGGAACTAGGTCGGATAAACCCCTTGTCCGAAAGTTATTGTAGTTGATTTGCTAGTTCTTGCATCTCGGATGGTGCCACCTATAGGGTGCGGGGCCACCGGGCGCCGCCCCGCACTAAATCAATGTGAAACTCTACTTGACGTGATGGTGGAAGTCCGGTAAGTCTTCGTGGAAAACTTCAGAAATTCACGAGCGATAGGAACATCTTCAAGTTGTTTTCTTGGGATTCCTTCTCGGTAACATGAGCTAGAAATGCGTAACATCCTTTTTCAATGTACTTCATGGTTTTCATACATGAGATGATGTTTAAGAGAGTTCCACTTTGATCACCACAGATGACCAAAGTTTCATTGTTACAAGGAATGTGAACAACTTTTTCGCCACATATGATGTTGGCTCGATGTTTTGACAACCAATCCATGCCAATAACCACATCGAAACTTCCAAGTTCGATTGGCATGAGATTGATGCTGAATGGATGATCTAAAAGGTTAAGTACAGCTTTGGAGTACAGATTGGTGTTTACTAAGTTTCCACCGCTAATTCAATACTATAGTGATTATCCATAGTGGTTGGTGCAATATTAAGTAAAGGTGCAATTTTGGAAGATATAAAGCTCATATCAAGACCGAATCGAATAAGACCTTAACAAGATGATTATTGAGTGAAAACGCACCGGTGACTACGCTCGGGTCTTGTTGAGGTTCACCGCTGCCCATAACATAGGCTCTACCACGAGCATCTCCGCCTTGTTGGCCACGGTTTTGAGGACAATTGGGGTTGATATGTCCTTTCTCCCTACACCAAACATGTAACTATCGGTTGAAGGTTAGCTCCAAGAGCCACAACTTTGCTTCTACAGTCTTTAGCAAGGTGTCCTGTTTTTGACACTTGTGACACTTGGTGAAGCAAGGACCCATATGGTGATAGTTGCATTTATTGCACTTTGGGTAGGTTCCACTATAATTTCCTCCACCGGTGCCGCAACATAAGCCGTTGAGGCTTCTTGTCTTTGTTTTGTTGCCGATGGTGTTGGGTGTTACGATTTTGGTTGTTGATGTGTTTCTTTGGTTGTTATCCCATTGTCGTTTGTTGTTGTTGTTTCGGTTGTTATTGTTGTTGGTATGGTTGTTGTTATTACGGTAGTTGGTGTTGTTGGTGGTAGTGTTGAGATTCTGTCTTTGGGTAGCTCCTGTTCGAACCACTTGATCCATGAGACTTCGAGACATTCGCATAGCATCATCAGTGACTTTGGATCAAACGAAGTCACATTTCCACTGGATGATAGGCGAAGTCCCCGATATATCTCTCTAACTTTTCGCTTGTTGGAACCATTGATGGATATAGTATCGCCAATTCTTGAAATCGGCGGTTGTAAGTTGCAATGTCAACACCTTTGAGAACATGGTTCCAAAATCTACTTCCAATTTCAGATTTCACCACGAGGCAATACTCCTTGATCATTAAACCCTTTAGAGCAACCCAAGAGATTTGATAAACAATCATGATGCCTATTGGTTGAGCAACCAATTCCACCATGATAATGCCCGATCCAAGAGTGTACAAGTGGCATATTGAACTTTGTCATTTTCAACGCATTTGCTTGAGAACACGACTCCATTCTTTCAAACCAATGAGTTAAACCCATCGCTCCTTCGAACCCTTGAAATTTGTGGGTTTGCAACTCATAAATTCTTTGTAAGAGCAACCTCTAGTTGCATTAGTCATGCAAAGCCTAGCAACTTAGCTTATGCGACAGTTTAATGGCGGCGCTTTAGCGGTTCGGCGGTTTCAAGAAGGCTGCTGGCCAAGCAACAAGGGCGGCAATGGCAATGGCGGCAATGGCAATGATGACAAATGGCATGCAATGGCTTCAATGGTCGGTTGTTGCAAAGAATGCAGCGAAGGCAGCAGCGAATTCAGCGGCGGCAACAACTTCAACTATGGCTGCTCGTTCGCGTTAATTCGCGATTCACTCGGGTAGTAATCATTTCTCAATGGCACCGAGTCATTGGTTGAGGTGCTTTAGCTTTATTTGGCGGCATGATTCTATCAAAAAGTAATATCGAGCGTTATAAAAAGATCATGATTTTTGATGGAAGGTTAGAAATAATAAAGTTTGGAGTTTTAAACTATAACACATGACAGCATAAAACAAGAGTTTTTATTCACATAACGTTGATTGATTTACAAAATCGAAACCTATTACAAGCTTCTTCAAAATTTACTAACTAAAACTTTCAGTTTAGTAATTTCAACGTTTTACTATTGCTAGCTATTACATGAGTTACATAGAACTAACTGAGTCTAATCAGTTTAGTGATTACAAAAGATTACTATTAATATGCTAATCTATTTCGGGCTTGGTGGTTTTTGTGGTGTTTGAGAATTCCCTTTGACTGCAAGAGCATCAATATTATTATTGTCCGTACGGCACATATCAGGGTATGTATTTGCAATCCATGATCGTAATTGGTGTAGCTCTCTCTCTAGCCTATTCTGATCAATCCTTGCAAAGTCATTACTGATTTGAGCGGATGTTAACTGATGTTTGAGTATATTGATTTCTATGTTGTGTTTCCTTTCTCGTCGTTCATTGTTATAGTTTTCTTCGAGGATGTATATCTCGAGGCACCTGCGGGGCTCTTTCAGCCTCATCTTGGGCCTTAGAAGCTTCTGTTTTACGCAATTTCATTTCTTGCGATAGATTTTTGGTAATGTCTTGTAGTTCGGTGCATTTTCGTTTGAGGTAATATAGGTCGTATTGGGGAGAAGGTTTCATGGCCATTGCCAATGAGGTTCCACCATCCTCATAAGTGGATGTTGGTCCTTGAGTAGGAGTAGCAAGATTTGGTTCGGAAGAGGTTTCCGAGGAAGGAGGTGGTGATAATGGTGCTACACCATATACATAGTTTTCCTCTTGATCATCCTCGGATTCAACCCAATCTTGAACATTATATTCGGGAGAATCTGGTACAACCGGATCCTCTTCTTCTTTGTCGTCCATATCCTCGTATGGTTCATCTTCGTAATCAACGGCATCGAGGTAATCATCATTTATATCAGGAAAGTCAAGTTCTAGAATATTTGGAATGTTTGGAATTGGTTCGGGTGATGCCGGAACGTACTCAGGAGATGCAGGCTCAGACATAGTGACTACAAAAGGATATGATATTAAAATAGTTATAATATTTGCGTGGAATGTTTTAAATAATTCAAGTGTATATATCAATATACTAATATGTTCATGTTATTATAACATGTCTTGAAAGTCCATAATCGTCTGGAGGATGGAAGGCACGGAGAACTAAGGCTATAAAATGTTTTGTTTGTAAAGGCGCTATAGTTTAAGTCTCAATTTAGACTCGCTTTCTATAACTATGGCTCGATACCAATCAGTAACACCCCAATTCATGAATGCAATGAATTCAAACTGGTATTACTTGATGGCACAACAATATATAATAGAAAACGATCTCTAAAAGAGTCGTTTTAAAAGGCTTTATCATTCAAATATATCGAGTTTACAAAATAGGTCCCAGCTTGGTTCCATTGATTACAAAACACATCAATATAAAGTTTTGATGCTTTGTGAATGATAAAATATTTATGTATAGCCTTCTTGATCTTGCCCTTCCGTGCGACTTCCGACTTTATGGACCCGAAATACATGCTTAAAACCTCAACACAAAGGTTGAGTGAAATTCATAGAGTTTGTTTGATGGTTGAACACATTATGTTGGTAGTGTGAGTTAATTTGACTCACACCAAGGTTTTGAAAACAAAACAGTTGTTATTAGACTAAGCATCATGCAATCAAGGCGTTAACGTGTTCCAAATTTAATTGGAGAAATTGTTGGTACGTGCCTCTAGTAGGTAAAATTGCCATTTTACCTAATGTTACTCAAATATAGTGCTTTGTTTGCCTTTAACGGGCCAACACAAACGGGATTCGCTAATCCCAATAGATCTATTCACAATATTCGCGCCCACTCTCACATAGTGATTAATGATTCATGATTTAGGGACTTATGTTTGGCAAATGCGGTAACTTATTGCTAATAAAACAATCAGATAAGCATACAGTTTGAAAGCAATGTGTTCGGTTTAAAATAAAGCATGTATCTTCCCCAAGGTTTGTAAAACAATTAAGTAATAAAAGTGGGGTTATGAACTCACCAAAAGTTGATGATATTAAGTACTTTAACGGATGATGGATAAGTCGGAAGACTTCTATGTGCAACCTAAAAATAAAATGTTGCGACTTAGGTTTGGAATAATGTTAAAGGAAACATAAACCATCCTATATATATTCCTACGTTAATCATGATGTAGTCAATTATCATTTGATATTTATAGAAAGATCTTTAATATGTGAAAACATATTTAGTTTATAGATATCAGACTACCGCTCGGGCCATCATAATTCGAGAGGTCATGCAAGAACGCTCGAGGAGCTAGGACACTTTAAATCGTATATCCAAGAACTCGTCGACACGCTTTACTCAAATGAACCCTCACATGAAGCTCCCTACTATTGTAGCACTTAGTAGATACAACATATGTTTTGAGTGAAGATTGTTATATAAATAAGTTTATCATGTTTTTACAAGTTCTCGTCGTTTCATAAATATGATTACCTTAGTTAACGGTCTTGGGTAAACAAGACTTAAGGCTTTAGCCATGCTCTTGCCGTGACTTTGGTCTTGACTACCATGGTCTTGAGACTCATCCTTGACCTTAGCCGCCCGTAGCCGTGGTCTTGGCTTATGGCCATTAGGCCTCTTGGTTTGCTTTTAGTTGTGACAAAAGTATAGTTATGAGACTATATTTACGGCGCTTCGCTTTTGAAAGATTTTGGCCTATTTATGCGTTTTCAAGGTCCGAGCTTCTTAAATATTGAAGGAAAACGCCGTTCGGAAAACTTTCGTGTTTTAACGTTTTGATGATTCGGATCAAGTATCACTTTTAAAACGGCGTAACTCTTAATGACTTTATATATGGCGCTTTGGTGTTTAGGTTTCGCTAACTTCTTTTGCTTATAACTTTTGACCTGCTTGTCCGCTTCGGTGATTCAAATTGCTATGTTTACCTTTTTATCTTTTCTACCATATTATGTAAGTTAGAAAGTCCTTATGTTACTGTTTTTAATGGTCTCATATGTGTAGAATATGACTAGTTTACTAGTTTGTTACTTTTATGATAATATGTGAATTAAAACAAGTGATTGAGTATATGTACATCATGAATCAACATAGTAACTATATATATAGCATGAAATAGTTAAGATTATGAATAATAAAGATGAGATGATGGTGGTGATAAGTTGCTTACAACTGTTGGCTTTCAATAAGAAAGGAGTAACTTAGTAAGGATAGGACTTTGATTGATCACTTAAGACTTTGGATTGAGCTAGCTTTCCACACCTTGGCACCCTTGCAAACTTGAAAAGTTGTTGATGAAGTACTAAGTGACTTGAGTGGATTTAAACTCAAGAAGATCACTTAAACTTGCTAGAGATTTGATGTAGTAGCTTGATCTTTGGAACTTCCTTGCATAAACTTGGAGTTTATAGATCAAATGATGGAAGATGTGAGTGTTTTAGGGTATGAATGACCAAATTTAGTATGTGAGGGAGTTTATGATGTATTTCACTTCCTATTTATAGGAGGGTAATTTTGGTTAACCATATATTGGGTTAAATATTAACCATAGTTAGGTTAGGACACTTGTAATGATCAAAATGAACCTTGGTTAGGATTAAGCCACCAGTATGATGACTCCCCTCCCTTAGGTCGGTCTCAATGTGCCTAGGTGGCTTAGATGATAAGTTTTGAGAGGTTCCGTTAAATGCCAACCGTAAGTCGTTAAGCCATAAAATGTAAAACCGGGTATTGTAAAAATACGAAACTTGCAGGAATGATGAGACTCATCATTGTACTCCATCTAAAAATATAAAATGAGTGATAAGTCTCATTGGGTGCAAAAACCGCTTAAAGTCGAAATACGGCAAAAACGCAGAATTGCAGCTTTATCGGAAAAGAACAAAATTTCGTGGAAACGACCGTGAATTTATTTAGAGTAGACTAAAATTAGTCTAAAAGTGATATGAGATGTCAAAATGTGATTTTCATATACGCTGGATAACTTAATGCTTATTTGCGAAGTTTAAAAGTTACGCGATTTATGCAAAATGTAGAACGTACAAGGTTAATTCCTTTATGGTCAAAGGAGGAGGAAATATGTTTGAATTTTCCAAAATGTAAAAGTTTAAAAACATATTAGAAACATAGTGCGAATCGTTAAGTCCGGATGTAAGTAGAATTGTTTAAAACGTAAGTTTAGTTTTTCAACAGGCTTATTTGGTAACATAAAAATGAATTTTAAAAATTCTCAAATTAATCATGAGTGATCTAAGAATTTATCTGATGTTAGGAAAATTATCAGAGTTGATTTTCGTTATGCGCGTGATGTTTAAACGATGGACCGTCCAAAATGAAACTTTATAACGATGTTTTCTTAATAACTTTTGCGAAGATGATCTAACGATTGTCGAATTCTCAGGACATTACTAAAATAATTTATCTTACAAGAACGTGAAATAAAAATTTTACGGATGAATAGTAAAAATAAATAGTAAATGTGAATAGTAAATTCTCGAAAATGAAAAGTAACCTGAAAATGCGAGTGGTTACACCAAAGATCCCTAGCTTTATGCTAGACGGATCCCTTGTGGAAGGGATCCGTGGGATCCGGGGAACAATAGATTTTTTCTTCTATAAATAGTGAGCCATTTCTTCATTGTTTCTCACCCCCTTTCTAACACACTTTCTCCCTGAGTTAAAAACTCACTAACCTCAGATCCAAGAGATCTATGTTTGTAGTTTTGTTTTTTGTGTGATCTTCTAGGTTCCTCTTAAAGGCAAGATCACCACCTTTGAAGTCGAGCAAGCTCAAGTCCATGAGTTGCCATACTTCCTCATCATCAAGACTACTGAAGTCTTCTTGTTGATGATTGTTTTCTTTTCTAAGAAGTGTTGAAGACATTTGTGAATGGTGTCTCAAGTGTCAAGACGAAGATATTAGTGAAGGGTATCTATCATCCATATCATAAGCACTTGTGATAAGTGCTTAGAAGTCAAGACTAGAAGCATTAGTGAAGGGTGCTTAAAAGTCAAGACACAAGACATTAGTGAAGGGTCTCTTGTAGATCTACTTAAAGGCATTAGTGAAAGGTGCCTTAGATGTACATTTGATATGGTGTGTTTCGATGTACAAGATAGATTAGTGCTAGATCCAACGATATTGATATCCTTGATGATGGTGTAAAAAGGAGTTGATCTCCTTTGGTATTATTCGTTGGTGTAGTGTTGGGTAGTAGTTCCTCCATTGCAATGGAACTAGGTGCTTAGCCTAGTACCTAATAAAGGGTAGGCGACGTTGTGTAGGTGTGGTTCACCTTGGAGTGAAAGAACCCGGTGGTTAGCCTAGCACCGTATAAAGGGTAGGCGACGTTGCCTAGCACCGGAAAAAGGGTAGGCGATGTTGTGAAGGCTTCTCCGCCATAAGGAGATTGGTGTAGTGTTTACGAACTCTCGAGTAGGTAACTCGGGGAGTGGAGTAGGGCAAGGAAGGTGTCCTTGTAGCCGAACCACTATAAATACTCGCGTTGTGGTTTTGTGCTTCTTACTCTTATCTTTTCATTACATATCTTTATATGCTTGTTTATCAACATCCAACACACACATCCAAATAGATTGACATAAGTTGATCTAAATAGTTTAAAAGGAAGTTTTAATTGGCAAAACTATTCAATCCCCCTTCTAGTTTTCCACAGATTTAATTTGCATTCAGTCAAATTTTATTAGCAATGCGTGTATTCAAGTGGTCAGTACTTTTATTTATTACTTATTGAGTTAATGAAGCTTGTCTTTTACTCAAACAATTCCTGTGCACAAAGCTACAGTGTATTCGGGAAACTAGTTACAAACCTTGAGAAATTTTTTTGGTGCATTGGGAAACTGTTTTATATGTAAACTGGTCAATTGTTTTAGTTCTTTGGGCAATTCCTTTTGTACTTCAAGCAACCCCTTCTGTGGGCAACTAGTTTAGTTAATTGGCCATTCTGTTTTGTACCGCAGGTAACCTTTTTATGTTGTAATAATATAGTCGGACCATTCGAGTTGCTTAGCATTGTAGGCGAAACTTTTGCATGTAATCTGGGCAAATAGTTTATGTAATTGGGCAATTTCTTTTGTACCTTAGGCCACCGTCTAATTTGCAATCTGGGCAACTAAATGCCATAATTAGGCAATACATATTATACTATCGGGCAACCATAATTCTTAACCATATGATAAAAAATGATAGACTTAACAGCATAAACCTAACATCACTAAGTTAGGCATAGAAGCACTATCTCATGGTTAGGAACAGAAACTCATATTTTTTTAAAGGCAACAAACATTCATAACAGGTGCAACCATACATATAATTATCAGGCACAAAAACAAAAAATAAAATAAAATAAAGTAAAAAAACAACAAAAAAAATAAAATACGAAAAAAACCACCATCATCGTAAACTGCTCCACCCCATTTCACATCAAGTTGTTAGAACCACAGCTCTCTTCCCTGATTTCCATCATTTCTTTCCTTTCTTGGAGTCGTTTGAACAAAACTTCAAGCATGCTAATCCTGTTTTCCAGATCATAAGGGTCTTCAAACCCATGTTGTTGCTCCACCTGGTTTTGCTGCACTACCAAATTTGGCTGCTCCACCCCATTTGGCTGTTGATCCACCACCTTACTTAGAGCCACCTCTGCATCCTGTTGATCATCCTCCTCATCTCCATCCTCCTCATCGTCTTCATCTTCTTCCTCCTCCTCCTCAGCTCATTCATTCCACAAACCTCATCCCGGTAAAAGTCTTTTGTATGGAGCCCAAAATATTTTCCCTCATCCTCGTATCTACCTCCCTATAGGACCCAAAATCTGAAATGGGTTCCTCCCTGAAAGCATCAACCACCGCGTCAAACAACAAATAGTTGTTTAACACAAACGCGTACTCTTCTGCATCATTTTGAAAGGAAGCATTTGCAGCCATTGTTGTAGTAATTTTTTTAGGGAATACGTGATTTTTGTGTCTTGTTTTTGGTATACAATCGATAGGTATAAAGAGGTTGTGGAGGTAGATGAACGGTTTCCAATAGTTTGGTCAATAGGCATGGTTTTTAGTTTAACATGTGGCTGTTGATTAATATACTTGTATACAAAACAAAATGGAATATAAAAAGCTATACGTACATAAAACCATAAAATAGTTACATACAAATAGTTTTTAATTGTCTTATAAAAGTTGAGCATGCTAGCAAACTATCCAACAATTTATGTCAGATAAGCACAAAAACATCCGGAATTGGATCTACGCATGCTGATACTAATGTTTCTTTCACAGCGCACCTGTCAGGCCAAACATAAAACAAATTATTTGTTATTAATTGACTTAGCCATGCATTAGAATAGTATACAAGGTTCACATAAGTACTTGGTTTATGATTATTTTACCTTGATGTACAATGTGTTGTTATCCATTATCTAATTCTATTTATAAATGACAGATTAAGAGTTTCCTATGCTATATGTGGCCCTTGATCATAATCGACGCGATACATCTTAAAGGGCACTACGTAGGGACAAATCTGGTAGTTGTGGGAATGGACGAAAACAATCAAATTATACCGATTGCCACCGGAGTTTTGCAAGGTGAGAGCGGTGAATCATCGACATGGTTTTTGACAAACATGAAAGAATCCATAGGGGAAGTTCCTAATTTGGCAATTATATCTGACTGACAGCAGGCAATAGCCCTTGCATGTAAATATGTTTTTCCAAATGCCTTTCACGGCTATTGTTGTCGCCCCATCTCATGTTGAATACACGTATGCAAAGCGATAGCCTAAAGTGTTTATACTGGAAGACGTGTAAAGCTTACACAAAGGAGGAATTTGCAAAGCTAATGTCTGAGATTCGTGCCGTACGACCGATTTCTAACAAAAAATAGTTGCAGTAGGTATTGTAAAATGGTCGAGGGCACATTGCCCTGCAAACAGGTACAACTACCTGACCTCAAACAGTGTGGAATCGATCAATGCTTTAAAAAAGGATGTGCGCAAGATCCCGATAACGATGTTGATGGAATGGTGTTATTATTAGATAGTTTAATAAGAAATAATTAAGTAGTTGTATTCACTAATGTGTCAATATGTGTAAATGTTAGATGCACCGGATGACGAACTTACAGACTGGCCGACCGCCAAAGTGATAAACAGAAAGGAAAAAAGTTCAAACTGGAAGGTTTTGGGGATACTTAAGGACAAAGTGTATGAAGTACACGACAAAAAAAACATCATGTTGTTGATTTGGTAAAGGGAGAATGCCGTTGTCGCAAATGGCAGCTTTCAGGCTTACCTTGCGGACATGTTTGTGGTGTAGGTAGATTTGCAGGCCTAACCAGTGTTAAGAAATTGGCAAAAGCTTGGTTTTATAATACAACTATTAAAGAGACAACCAAGACATCAATTATCCATTAAACGATATGAGTATCTGGTACTCTGCAGTGAACATAGAAGATGTGTTGCCCCCTGTTATCGGCAAGCGTAATTCAGGCAGGCCTAAAAAAAGGACCGAATACCATCTCAAGGTGAGGCGCCTAAGAGCAACCATTGTGGAAGGTGTGGTACAAAAGGCCACAATCGGCTAACATGTAGAGTATCCTTGGTGAAAATAAAAGTAAGTATTTGTTCAACTGTACCAAAAGTTTAAGGCTTTTTTGTTAATTGACAACTAACGTGTATGGTCGCACATGTACAGAGAATGGTTGGTAACAAACGAAAGCCCACGCCAGGTACATCAGGTGCAAAAAAAAGGCTCGTATGATGGGGGAACCAACTAAGCTAACTAGCAACAGCCAAACCGAGCCAAAAGGAGACTCTGATCATGGGGTGAATAATGCGGCAGATCACCCCAACTCAAGTCAAACCACTGAACAACCAAGCTCGTCCGATCCACACATCAATCTTCTATCTGATTTCCCTACCCCAAATAGCTTTTTAAAGTAAGCGGGAACATGGTCTTTATTAATGCATTAACTACCTACGTCCTACTATAGTGTGTTTTGTGTAAGGATAAAGTTTGTGTGTATTTGGCTTTGTAATAACTGATGGATCTTAAACTACTACTTATTTGTGTCATGTGGTGGCTAGCTAATATCGGTCGTGCATCTGTGTAGTATTGATGTAGGTTTTACTGACCAGGTTTTACATTTATAGTAACTCGTCTACCTATGGCCTACCTAATGCACTAACGGGCAGTGTACTCAGTCGCATGTAGTGAGGGAATGGTAAGACCGAGGTCGTCCCTTGAATGGTTGATTCCTAACTGTCTAATTAATTAAATTAGTCAAATAAATAAGTTTTAATGATATGATTGATAATATTTAAGGTGTCACGTGATCAATTGGGCTGGTTCTCTGGTAAACAAGCTAATAGGAACGATAGGGATGCAATTCTTAAACCGAGTTCATCCACAAGTGGCATAAGTCGATAGACTCCTTTGGTCAATTCGCCTACCCTATGGTTCTTAGAATCCTCACCATGATGAACATGTCACCCGGGATCATTCGGCAATCTAATAGCAGTCATTAAGAGCCAGCGTTTACTATCGCATTACATGGGTTCTAAATGTCACTAGATTCCTGTTTCAGGTGGGGTCAAAGTCGCAAGGACAACATCTTGTGAGTTCGTCCTAACCTATCAACAAAGGGTACCACTGGAGAAATCAGGCGCACCGTCATAAGTACAGTTGTTCCTAGATCTTAAGCCAAGTCATTAAGTACTGCTACATTCTAGATTCATAATAGTGAGTGTCCGGGTGCTAGCATCTTAAACACTCACCCCTTACTTTTTAAGTTCATCCAAACGGTAGGTGATCAGTTGGTCAAATCGCACAAGTAGAAAGGATCATCAGTTGGTCATATCTTACCCTTCCTGTCTCAGTCTACTCACTTAGGGTCAGTTGGTAATATCTCCTAATTAATCAGCCTCTACCGCCATTCAAAACTACCGAAACAAGGGTGGCTACCAACAAACTATGCATGCAAACTGTAGTATATAGGATTTCACAATCACACTAAACCATAATCACAAGTGGCGTTCAAGTATGTTTAGAGAGAGAAAGTTCTAGAGAGAGAAAGGGAAGAGAGTTGGGAACTATGTGAAACAAAGAAAATGGTATTGAGTTCAACCCTCACCTTGGGAGGTAGAGGGTATTTATAGTGTCTTACAAATAAACGCCACCTACGGGCTGTGGATCAGGCATACAGTGGGTAAAGACCCGTCCGTCCTCCACGGTGTTACTTAACAAACTACTTTTTAACATAACGTGACTACGACTACGAGCTTTCTATCGAATACATATACTTGAGGTGACCGACTCTTTAACGACTGAATTTTCTAATTCCTAACACAAACACTAGAAACAATTAATAACGCAAAAGCATTAATAATAAAAAGAATCAAAACTAGGCCAGGACTTATTTTCCTCATTACCAAAATACCCTAGTGGAGTGACAAATAAAAGCAACATATAAAACAATAAATAAACAAATACATAACATCAAATAATTTATTGACTAATAATAAATTAATAATCAATTAAATAGAACACAATAAGAATTAATTCGCCAACAATTATATTGAGAATTAAGATAATAATAAACAATAATGAAACCAAAATAATATTATGAGTCAGAAAATTATTACATATCATACCAAGTATAAAGCTATCGATCCCCTAGTTGAGTACCGGGGCAAAACCCCGAAGGGTTTGCCCCTAAAAACCACCACTGCTGCCCCTCTTTTTGGTCTTCGTATGGTAGCAGCCAAAAGAACCAATAGAATTGGTTTTCCCAATTGATAATTCACGAATGACACAATGGTCATTATATATACTACTAAAGTTATGACATTGTCCAAGTTTAGCCCCTGGTCTTGCATAAATTATAACTTTGGTCCTTGGCTTCTTTTCTTTAATAATTACACATATAAATGTGTAATGAGTTTGAAAAATTAAGCCCCTCTTCGTACTTCATAATTAATTCTTCAGTCCTTGAAGTGAATAAAATAAATACAAACTTGCCGCTTTTAATCCCTGGACATCGAAACTTTGCGCCCAAGTAATTAATTACGGTGTAACTAATTATCCGAGTCACGCCGTAACCCTTTGTACGCTCATGATTATTCACTCCGACATTATCTCTACGGCGTAACTAACACCATGTTACGCCGTAACCTTCATAAAAATAATTATGTCGTAACCATAAGAAATGGTTACGCCGTATCCTTCAAAGCATCATTATTACGCGTAACATTATTAAGCAGTTACGGCGTAACCTTCACAAATAAGTCATAGGCCTTTGTAAATCACTCTTCAGAACATTAATTTGGCCTTTTATCACTTCTTTTCCGCTCTAGCACCTCATTTATCCTGAAATGCAAATATGAACGAATTAAGTACCATATTAATACAAATGATGCCATAAACACGGGAATTTGATATATAAAAGATCAGGCTAATTTGATGTTATCAAATATCCCCCCACTTGAATCTTACTTGTCCTCAAGTAGACCCATTAAATAATTCTTAAAAAGATATCTCCCAGGATTAATTGGAAGACATGAGTCTAAAAATCACCTAAGCTATATAATTCCAAACAGAGCACCTCACGAAAAGGGAATTGAAATCACACTCTCTTTCATTATTTCACGTATTTACTTATTTGGGTGGTCACTCAACTGCTAAGTCATGGCGAGTATTCTATCATAAGCTTGGCAATGATAATAATCTCCACCACTAGAGTCTATAGATGCAGCTATTCTAAAAGGCAATGGGTTGACACAACATAGGCTTATGGGGTTATTTTGTCATTACTAACGAGCTACGGCGAAGGGGACAAAATCAATGATACATGACCAAATCCATGGCCAAGACAACAATGATTGCTCGCTTCCTCACCTAAACTCGATTCATGACTAAGGGTAAGATAAGACATGGGAAAACATTTAATGGGTGTAAATAAAAAGACACGAAACAAATAGATTCCTAAGTCCACAATCACCCCACCACTAGTCGCATTCAATCCCATAACAAAAATCGAGGGTCAAGAGTCAATGGGTCTTCAACACACGAGTCAATGCATATAAAATGCAGCGTAGTACCTCATAATCACCATAAACTAGGTAAATAAAGTGCATTAACTCGGCCTTCATCATCAATGAAAAAAAAAAAGTATGTGCTATAAAACATTTTAAAATTTGGGTACTTTTAGCACATAATTTTACTAAAATTAACCATTTCTATCTCCCATCCCCCCACTTGAAATGTACAATGTCACCATTGTACGAATATTGATTAAAATTTGAAAGGCGAGATAGAAATGTTCAGGTTTCTAATTTTATCCGTAAGACAAAACGGATATGTAAAAATTTGCGCCTAATTGAACAAGGCGAGAATACTTAACACAATATGACACATAAGTCGATTTATAGTACCAAATATAAACTAACAAAGTCTTGCTTATATATATATATATATATATATATATATATATATATATATATATATATATATATATATATATATATATATATATATATATATATATATATATATATATATTTTATATAACAGAGGCATTTGGCATTAATGCCACCTCAATGCCACATAATCCAATTTAATGCCACATAATCATTTGTTGTGATTTTTATTAATTTTTTTGGTAATTTTCGGATTTTTAATAAACATTTTTGAAAATTGTTTATGAAAAAGGTGCTTTGCAAGGATTGAACCTTGGTTGTTTTGATAAATAACTTGTGTGTTTACCACTTAGGAAACAAGTTATTTTGATAATTATGTTGCATATTATAATATATAAATGTCTATAATCTATTAATACCTGATTTTTTTTATTGAAATCCCATATATCACGTAAAAAGAAATCTCAGTGCATTCATAATATGCTCTTTCTCCAAACCCTAATTTTCATCTTTTCCTCATCCTTTTTTTTTCTCAAATCTCTCATGTTGATCTTTTTTTGTGTTTGCAGGTTTGAGAATACCAACATTCAGTGGACTTGGTAGCCTCACATACTTATGCTTGGACAATGTTAACATCTCAAAAAGAACACTTCTACATCTCATATAAAGTTCTCCTCACTTAAGAACGAGAACCGTAAGTTATTTAAACATTATCCATCCTCATTATGGGCCTAAAACTTCTAACAATTGAAAGTTTCGCAGATATAGATGCGAATAATATTGTCAATTCGACAATACAAGCATTAAAGAGCTATTCAAATGTTTATGATGATTCAAACTCGAGTATATTAAGTAGTTTCATCCATGTACTTTTTCACATGGTTTTGAATTGATTTAAACTAGGGGATACTTTTCTTGATGATCTTTGTTTTGGCTTATATATGGTTCAAGTCTTTGTGTTGAAGATGCGATGCGGAAGAGCTTCAAGTGTTTTATTTGTAGCTTTAATGTTGTTCTAAACTCATGCCAAAATAAACTAACATAAGAAATACCATTACTTTCTGTAGGTATTAATTGATACGTCTCTGATGAAGTCCAAGATAGCTTTTAAACTAGATGATTACTTAGATATTTAGCTTGTATTGGTCAAGGCACCTAAGTTGAAGAAGGTGAGGATGATACTCAGTGAGGTTAGTGAGGCTGAAGGGTTGATGCTGTGTAATACACTCGAAAATTTTTCGGGTTTTTGGTTGTAGCATCTCAATGAATTTGAGATTATATTTTTTTCCAACTTGAAGCATGAGATGGAGTTTTTGAAGATTATCTTGGCCAGGTCACCTGTCTTGAAGAAAGTGAATATAATCCTCGACCATGTTGTTACTAAAGATGAGGAGCAGCTGATATCAATAATTTTACTATGCCAACCACGTGCGTCATCCACAGTAGAATTCATAGTTGGGCGTCTACCAAGATGAAGACTGAAGAGTATAGCTGAGTTTTAATGTATGATAAATTGATACTTTTGTTATGCATTAGTTTTAAATTTTGGTAAATAGTAGGAATGGTGAACAATATTAAGCTCTGTGTTGATGCTTCTAAGGGTCTCGTGTATGACGGCAGCAAAATCGTTTTATGGGAATCGGAGGATCACTGTTTTCAAAGGTGGACCATGTTCCGTGACTGTAAGTTTATTAACACAAACTTTACTTGCTAATATTTTTTGATAATTTGCATATTTTTTTCTACCCCGATGAGGTATAAACTCATCTTGCCTATTGATGGAACATTTTTTCTATTCTCATGCAGTACAATCTTGAACTTGCTGAAATGAAAAATACATAAGATTGTGCTTCTTTTCATATTAATCAGGGAATTAGGTTCCGTGGTCTTTCTATACCTGAATGTCAAAGCCTGATGGAGAGCATTACCCGAGGGTCTTCTTTGGCTTCTTTTGACTGGAAAGGTAGACTAACATTATGTGATTTCATAATAACTGAAACTTTACATATTAATAAAGTCATCTGCTGGAAGGAACAAGTTGTTCATGTATAGCCTGAAAAGCGGGGTTTTGGATGAAGTTAATATCGTGGGTCACGAATATGGACATGAAGCTTACATTTATATGTATCCTGCAAGTAGCATGTTCTCAATCCACGGTATTATCAAAACTGCTCATTCGATCAAAACTGATTTGATGCAGGTTGATTAGTGCTTTCAAGTTATTAATTTAATTTCTATAAACAGAAGATTATTGATCTATTTTACTTTTAAGAGGATGGATTAATATTTAATTGTAATTGATTAAACCTGCAGTTGTATTTGTAGAAGATAGTTGTTGCATGTGCTGTTGCAGTTTGAAGTTAATTATGTTTTTGGTAGATTTATCATGGAACTAACAGATAAAATGATTAAAAATGAGATTATTATGAAAACGGGTAAAGGTGTTACTTAAATTTAGTAACGTGTGGTCAGTTATGTTGCAGCCAAGTACTATATAACCAAATAGATAGAGACAAAATTTGCTTTTTCAGACGTTAAAAAGGATCATTGTAACATCAAGTCGTAAACCATGTCATTAGTTCCAAAGAGCAAGTTAAAACACCCCTTAAATTTTAAGAGGTAATGAATCATGGATGACTGGTGGATAATATAATACATAAAACACAAGACTAACTCTATAAAGATAATTAAGGAGATTGGATGTACTTGGTATCTTTTTTGCAGGTCCTCAATCACTACTACAAAAAAAACCCGTACGGGTTTTCGGGGATGCAGCCTACAAGATTTACAGTAGCCAGTCGAACAACTAGAACCCCAAAAGTAAACGCCTTAGTTTCAACACAAGGCTGACCAGTAGGTCTGTTGTGAGGCTACTGCAAGACATTTAAACCCAATTGAATAAAATGGCATCCCATTTGGATCAATGGGAAAAAAGATCCATTTTAATAAAGCTTTATATTTTCAAGAATGCAATGACCTCTGGCTAAGTGGCACCACGCATATTAATAGCCCAAAGCTTTATATAAGCATTGTTGATTGCGAAGATGTAGATATCGGATATATAAAAATTGTACCACCTAGAGACATCACCAATACTGATCGGATCGACATCAGTGCTTCCACACGTATTAATATCCATGACTCGAACATTCAAACTGGTATGCGAGAAAACACAAATCTTACTTGCTAGCGTGTTGTTTAATGATGCAATCTTTAATCGTTTAGATACAAATTAATAGGTGATGATTTTGTGGTATGTTTGCACGAATGGCTAAAGATCGTTTCATAAGGACAAAGGTTGGTGCTTACTATATGATGTTATTTTATGTTATGAGCACTACATTTTTCTATTATAAATATATATATAGGTTGAAAAAAATTCAGAAAACTTGGAATATATTTTAAAAATACTTCATTATTGGAAAGACGTCATATTTTTTTAGCCATGTTCATTATTGGAAATACCATATTATTAGTCCATGTTTTTTTGGTGTTTCTGTCTGCTGCAAAAATGCAATTTCAATGGTGTTTGGGTCGTTTTAAGTGTGTTTGAACCGTTTTAATAATTGTTTGGGGCTGTTGCAAAAGTAAAGTTCTAAAGGGGTGTTTGGGTCGTTTTAATGATTGTGTGGGGCTGTTGCAAAAGTGAAGTTTTAAAGGGGTGTTTGGGGTGTTTTATGGGGTGTGTTTGTGTGCTTCAAAACTATAGTTCTAACAGGTGTTTGGGTTGATCAGTGGATAGGCTAGGTTGGTTTGTATGGTACTTTCTTGTATGCTAACAAGCAGACTGTCTCCGACAGTTTTAAAAGTCTGTTTAGAATGAAAATTTGAGTGGTTTAATATACTTTGTGCTTATAGAAACTAATTTGGGTAATAAAAACGGGTTTCTCTCATAAGTATTCTTAGTTTAAGTATGAGTATGCAGCTCTTTTGGGGCTTGCCTCCAACTAGCTGGTAAAATCACAATAATCAGATAATGAGGGCTAAAACCCACATCCAATCAACCCCTAAAGTTTCTTGCTCATCAATTATTATATTGTTGTGTCTTAGTACCTTTTTTTCTTTGACAAAAGAGTACATTATCACAGATGCTCTTTTTGAGTCTGTTTACTGATTCAAGCTTATGAACAGATAAGGTTGATAGTCCAATGACTCCAATCAGTATAGCCATATACTTCTTACTTCCATCCGGGAGCGTTTCACATCCTCATCGTATTCCAAGGTCAGAAACATGGCATTTCTATTTAGGCGAACCTCTCACGGTAATACACTTATGATTAATCTATTTAAGTGTCTTTGTTAATCAATAGTAAAACATTTATGTTAACATATCCGGAACTAGATGAGAAAGATGGGAGTGTGAAGTTAACATATGTTGGACAAGATATTACAGAAAACCAACATTGCGATATCGACGCCACCAAATGTGTGGTTTGGGCGTTCCCTACTAATGACTATGACATTTCAAATGATTATAAAGCCGTGAAAAAGGCACCAAGGGATGCAGAGACACATTTTTCTTTGGTGGGTTGCACGGTTGCACCTGCTTTCCAGTTATAGTTATTGTCATTCCAGAAACAATAATATAGAAAAACTCATGGTATTTATGTCTTTTTTTGTTGGAACGAGCTAATTGCTTAATAAATTTCAAACTTTGATGTATGCGAGATGGCTACTTCTAACTATCACCACATGATCTAGAGTAGCAGTTGTGTAATGAGTTTGATCCAATGCTCTAAAAGAACGTTATGTGGTTATGTGATTACATGCTCTGTCTATGAGTAGTTTTTGGTCCTTTTGTTAATGGTCATCAACCTTTAAAGAGAGTGAATGTATATAATTTAGTATTAAAAATATTTGGTCACTTCCTCTATTTACTTGATCAAGGATATGTCAGTATCTTTATGAAGACGATATAAGTGAAACTTCTTATTGTACATAAAGTTGAACTTAGACGTTCGCAGCTAAAGACACACAGTAGAAAGGACTTCTTCTCTCAGGATATATGAATTTACCATGGCAAGTGGATTATAGTCAAATGGAGCAGACTCCTAACTAACATGGACAACATGACATATACATTGAGGCCATTGTCGAATATTGCATTCTAATATTATTTATAGTTGTTATAATACATATTATAACTTATTTGATATCCTTTACATAATTTAGTACGTATGATTATATGGTTTAGTTTTGGAGAAGATTGTTAGAGATGACCATTTTGGAAAAGATAAGAGGATTGTTTATAATAGTATTGCAAATGGTAATATCAAATTCACGAATGATGAACCGAAACCCTCAAATTATTGATTTGCGGTTGGCAAATGGATCTACCTTAATCTGAATGGTTTGTCCGTGAATCACCCCATCATTTTAAATTGAGTTTTAAACCATGGTAAGTAACTTTGAGTTTTGGTCTCGAGCTCTTCTTAAATAAGACAAGGTTTCAAATGGACCTTTATATGAGGATCTCGTCAATTCTCAATAGATTAGACCACCGACCATAATCACTTTGCCAATTCATCTATGCAGTTGATCAGTTTAAAATCAACATAATATTAATATTTGTCCATACCATTTGTCAAGGTCAGTAATATGTTTGTCCGACCTTACCCGAAACATGGAAGGGTTTGATTGATGGGATTTCGGGAGCGATGTACTGAAACCCGATTTAATGTCACTCAAGACAAGAGACCTATAGCTTTGGTGCCACCGGTACCATCAGCCCACCTCTGCTCCGTCCAACCCAAAGTCAAGTCTTTACAAGCACAACCAAATGGTGCTCCCGGTCAACAAGCTCATCAAATGTATTCAACCCCGAACAATGGATACCACCTTAGCAAGGAAATACTCAGTAACTTATTATGTCCGATGGTTAAACATAAAAGAAAGTCAATAAGGATATGTTTAAACTAATTATGTTTAATTGTATGGCACATACCAGTTGAAATTTCGAGCTTCTTCATTTTACTTTTTTTTTCTTTTATATATTTTAATTCATAAAATTATATATGTTGTGTTATTAACCATCCACGCAAACCATACAATTATTTATAATTATTAAAAAAACAATTGTCTTATAATATTGTTCGACAATTCTTAAAAATGTATTTCGATTAACAAAAATAAAAATAAATAATTATAAGTCATGACCGCCCATTAAATATATATATATATATATATATATATATATATATATATATATATATATATATATATATATATATATATATATATATATATATATATATATATATATATATATATATATATATATATATATATATATATTGACAAGACAAGGTATATATGAATAAAAATAAAAACAATACGAACATATAAAGCATCCCCACTTGAGATCAACTATCATATAAACCCGATTTTCTTCCGAAACCTTTTATTCAAAACCTGCGACTTTCACCAGTGGAACCAAAATTAACCAACAGTGCCCGGACTATGGAAATAAGGAAACTACAGGGTAGGCTAGGCGATAGGTGTAACGAAACAACATAAATTAGGTTAACAAAATGAACGGAAAGGCTCTGAAGGGTGTATCTAGGGGTATTTTGCACTAATGGTGAGTGCAACAAAAAGGGTTTAACAGGGGGATTGACTGATCGATGTGAAAAGTCAATATACACAATACATATATGGGCTATTTGGGTTTAATCTTAAAAATTACCTTATATCCTAGCTGCACCGATCACACCAAGTTACCTCAGTGTAATGCTCATAATAATGGTCTCGAAAAGATATGCAAGGCCAAGTTCTAAAGTTTACTACGACCACCGGCACACTCATTTTATGGAATTATGTATAAGGGAAAACGGAAAAGGCTTATTCTCACACAATGGAAATATAGGGTAGGTGTGCTCGGTCTAGATTAATCCGCTTAAGTAATGAAAATATGTCTGAAATTTTACTAATGAAACACTTTTCATCAAAAACTAGAAAAATAAAGGCAAGTAAAATCAAGTGGGTGTCTATGTCTAATCCCTTCCCCCCACTTGGGTCATACTTAAGCATATAAATGAAAGATAAGAAGGGTTAAATTGAAGCGGAAAACTCCCGGATTTGCTTGGTATGAATAATAATGCACGACAAAAACATGCTCCAATTGTGCCTCCCGAGCAACATCCAACTTCTACTACTCTCCTTGCAAACACATTGGCACTCAACTAGGACGGATAAAAGTGTTCCTTGCAGCCAATCATAGCTCCATAATTCTTTAACTCAGATTCTTTGCAAGAAATACTAATACCAAAAAGCATAATTCCTGGATAAAAAGCAAAAATAGCACGAAATGTAAAAATAAAAAACAAAATAAAACCTAACTCACTTTCGTAGGAATCACGGTTGCATATTGCGCATGCAACAAGCCTTTTAAACCACTCGGTGTCCCGAGTGGACGAGTGAAGTCTCGTGAGGGTTTACAGGGAACACACCCACAAAGTTCATTTAATTACTAATACAAGGTTATGGAATGCTTTGAAACTGCTTTTATTAAAAAATTTCATATCAGAGGATAGTTAAGGCATAATTGGAAAGGCCCATTTACGGCGTAGGTGACTTGACTTAATAAAATGTGTACCAGGAAAGGGGTTACGACGTAACTGGATCGGCCCAGTTACGGCGTAATAAGAAAGCTCGAGAAAGAAAATACCTGTAATAAGGGAGTTACGGCGTAACTATATCGGCCTAGTTACGCCATAGTTATGATGAAGTGGGCGATGGCCTTCATCGATCGCCGATTCTGGCGTAAATGGATCGCCCATTACGCCGTAATTACTCACCGATATTGTAATGCCCAAATGTCAACTTCTTCCTACGTGTTCAAGAGAGTCATTGAAACTCCTATCATCTATCATTGGTCTTGAAATCTGTAAACAAGATAAACAAAACATACCAAACCAAAAACCTGAAAACTACCAAGATATCCAAAAAGGTCTTTTAAGAATAAAATAAAAAACTAAATATAGGATAGGGACGGGTAGTCTCCCGATGAGCACTTCTCTTTAACTCCCTTGAGTCTTTAAGTTAGACTCCTGCAACAGCCATCAATCAGAAGTCTCCAATAATGTCCATTACTCTCCTAATCTCGCTTATGATCACGCCGAGATTCCCTTCACTTGTTCTTCCTACTCAACCCCACACTATCACAACCTCGTGCATTAAATGTGTAAAAATAATAAACATGAGCAACAAGTGAGATATAACACATCATTCATATTTTAAGATGTCTCAGACTTGGTTACTGGCGTAAGTCCAATTACTACCTACGCCGTAACTCGATCGAAAGAAACTGATATAATATAAGAATAGATTATGCCGTAACCATGGCCAAGGTTACGCCGTAATCTCAAGACAGAAGACAAAATTGTAGAATGATATCAATCAAACGACAAAAATACGAAGACCGTTCCACGGCGGTAAAAAATCGATGCGGGTTTTATGACCGGGTTTTACATTTATAGTAACTCGTCTACCTATGGCCTACCTAATGCACTAACGGGCGGTGTGCACAGTCGCATGTAGTGAGGAATGGTAAGACCGAGGTCGTCCCAAGAACGCTTGATTCCTAACTGTCTAGTTAATTAAATTAGTCAAATAAATAAGTTTTAATGATATGATTGATAATATTTAAGGTGTCACGTGATCAATTGGGCTGGTAAGCTAATGGGAACGATAGTGATGCAATTATTAAACCGAGTTCATCCACAAGTGGCATAAGTCGATAGACTCCTTTGGTCAATTCGCCTACCCTGTGGTTCTTAGAATCATCACCAAGATGAACAGGTCACCAGGGATCATTCGGCAATCTAATAGCAGTCATTAAGAACCGGCGTTTACTATCGCATTACATGGGTTCTAAATGTCACTAGATTCCTGTTTCAGGTGGGTCAAAGTCGCTAGAACAACATTTGGTCGATTCGTCTAACCTATCAACAAAGGGTACCACTGGAGAAATCAAAGACTTGTCATAAGTCCGATTGTTCCCGGATCCTAAGCCAAGTCATTAAGTCCGATACATGCTAGATTCATAATAGTGAGTGCCGGGCGTTAGCATCTTAAACATTCACCCTTACTTAAGTTCATCAAAGCGGTAGGTGATCGGTTGGTCAAATCGCACAAGCGAAAAGGGTCTTGATTGGTCATATCTTACCCTTCCGTCTCGATCTACTCACTTAGGGTCGAGTTGGTCATATCTCCTAAGTAACTAGCCTATACCGCCATTCAAAACTACCAAACAAGGGTGGCTACCAACAAACTATGCATGCAAACACTAGAAACAATTAATAACGCAAAAACATTAAAAATAAAAAGAATCAAAACTAGTCCAGGACCTAATTTCCACATCACCAAAATACTTGTGGTGGAATGACAAATAAAAGCAACATATAAAACAATAAATAAACAAAGACATAACATCAAATAATTAATTGACTAATAATAAATTAATAATCAAGTAAATAGAACACAATAAGAATTAATTCGCCAACAATTATATTAAGAATCAAGATTATAATAAACAATAATGAAGCCAAAATAATATTTTAAGTCGAAAATAATTACATATCGTGCCAAAGATAAAACTATCGATCCCTAGTTGAGTACGGGTAAAACCCGAAGGGTTTGCCCATAAAAACCACCACTGCTTCCCTCTTTTGGTCTTCGTATGGTAGCAGCCAAAAGAACCAATAGAATTGGTTTCCCAATTGATAATTCACGAATGACACAATGGTCATTATATATACTACTAAAGTTATGACATTGTCCAAGTTTAGCCCCTGGTCTTGCATAAATTGTAACTTTGGTCCTTGGCTTCTTTTCTTTAATAATTACACATATAAATGTGTAATGAGTTTGACAAATTAAGCCCCTCTTCGTATTTCACAATTAATTCTTCAGTCCTCGAAGTGAATAAAATAAATATAAACTTGCTGCTATTAATCACTGGACCTCAAAACTTTGCGCCCAAGTAATTAATTACGGCGTAACTAATTATCCGAGTTACGCCGTAACCTTTTGTACGCTCATGATTATTCACTCCAACATTATCTCTACGGCGTAACTAACACCATGTTACGCGTAACCTTCATAAAAATAATTACGCCGTAACCATAAGAAATGGTTACGCCGTATCCTTCAAAGCATCATTATTATGCCGTAACATTATTGAGCGATTCGGCGTAACCTTCACAAATAAATCATAGGCCTTTGTAAATCACTCTTGAACATAAATTTGGCCTTTATCACTTCTTTTCCGCTCAATACCTCATTTATCCCGAAATGCAAATATGAGCGAATATGAGCGAATTAAGTACCATATTAAACTAATGAGGCCATAAACACGGAATTTGATATATAAAAGATCGAGCTAATTTGATGTTATCAGTATGAGCATATTCTTTGAATATAAAAACGTAGTCATTAAACGTACCAAACCATCATCGAGCATCCGGGAGTTCCATCATGATCGCTTTCCCGCTCGTATGGCTCTCCGTAAGTGGTTATAAAACCCTTTTCCATTCTTAACACACCTCATGCTCAACAACTGGTTCTTTTCCTCTGCGGTCCCATGCCCCGCTTGCTTTCCGAACATCCTCATAAACGAGTTTCTCTTTTCCCTTCTGGCGGCATTTCCGGTTTGGAGTTCCACACCTCCTGTTGCAACAGTCTTTCATTTCCTTATGCACTACCCCTTTTTCTCGATCTCGAACCTCTTTCGCCGTGATATAGACACACGCTTTGTTAGCTTCCTTCTTTTGAAAGGTGTTGCACAGGTGCAACGCATGCCAGCGTCCTCTTCCTGCCATACCATGTTTTTGAAATAAAATTGTGACAAAGTTTGTTGTTTGTGCACAATGTAGATGTCCATGGATCCATTCTCATCCGCAAGGTAATACATTCGACGAACGTCATTGTCTGTTGCAACAATGTTAAACCATCTTCGAGTGCCTTGTTTGGTGCACCATAAAATAAGGCCCATTTTCCCCCTCCAATATCATTGAAAACACCCCTGGTGGAGCTAAAACACTAGAGATCAGCAAGGCGACCGCCTATATAGCGGAGTGGCTGAAATTCAAATTTCTCGTTGTGGTGAACTTTAAATATGACTTCGTTGGTTTCCGCCATGTCCTATAAAACATAAACCCTAATAACAATTAGAATCAAGCACTAGACTTAAAGGGGTATACTGACCATACCTATAAAACATAAACCCTAATAACAATTTCAATAACTTTGAATTAAATAAAAATTTAATAATAGAATATAAAATATAAAGTTGCACAGTTATTTAAATTCATATATAAATATATAAACGAATAATGTAACAAAGTACATACAGGAGAGTACAACAAACCTGGATTTGTTTCTAAAAAAGAAGAAAAGGGCAACGATTCTTTTTTTGGATTCTTCGATGAAAGTGACCTAGGGTATAAGAAGGAATGTGGGGATGTTGATTGTTGGGACCATAAGGATAACTTATGTGTGGTTGGGAATACCATAAAAGGATAAGTGGTGTGTGGGGTAAAAAGGTTTAAGTGTTTGTCATTCTAGGTCCCTCTTGTATATTATGACTGTTACACTAAAGACTTAAAACTGCTAGTTCAAGTTAGTACTGCTAGTGCTGAAGGCCATATAATATAAACGTGTACACGTTGTCTAAGGTTTCAGACGAAAGACATAAAACTGCTAGTACATGTTAGTACTGCTAGGGCTGAAGACCAAATAATATAAACATGTTGTTACTACATGTTTTCTAAGGTTAATTATGCTATTACAAATATAGGGATGCTTAACGTTACAACTGTCTGTGTACAATATAGGCATGTTATACTGGCAGTAGTGAACGAAGCTGATTAATTGGGTAGGTGTGTGTGTAAATGTGGGTATTTAATGCCCTATCCTTTATAATATGAAAGCCAAACGGGTAAATTTCAATGTTGACTGACCTTTTATTTGACTACTCACAAGTTAATTAAATAGGTTAGAAAGATTGTGTGTTATCGTTCAATTAAATTCTCCTACCAACTAGTATGGCACACCATTCAAGTATAATAAATAAAGAGAAAAAATACATATGGTTATGCTATTAGACGCTCTTATATAATGCATGAATGCTATTCTTTTCTTTATAACATCAAACAAGTTTCACCATGGCTGAGGAAACCGGTTGTGAAATGCTATGCATTGGGTGCTGGCTGGAAAGAGAAAACAAGGTTGGATTGAACTTTGATGCAAGGCATCCACCGATTAGAGAAATCATGTGATATTGTTGTCCAATGCATATTTATGGAAGCGAACAAACTACTAATAGTGGGGTTGCTGCAGGTGGACTAGGTGGTGTACATGT
Organism: Chrysanthemum lavandulifolium; assembly: GCA_022545495.1. NCBI lineage: Eukaryota > Viridiplantae > Streptophyta > Magnoliopsida > Asterales > Asteraceae > Chrysanthemum > Chrysanthemum lavandulifolium. Next base: position 112,586,133 of record CM040241.1, on the reverse strand, counting down.
TACAAGGGAAAAAACAACTACAAGTGGTAGAGGTGAAGGTGTGATGGGGCTACATATTGCAGCATCTTCTAGAGGTGGTGGTTCAGTGACTATCAGAGGTAGAACTGAGACTACAACAACACCTGATGAAATTCATGATTCTATGTGTACGAACCCAAGACATTAGTGATGAAGAAACTTGCAAGTCGAATAACAAGTGACCCACCTAAAAGTGAACGACCAATTGAACAAGCTGTAATTAAACAAGTGAGCTACGACCTATTCTCGTTATGTTGTATTTCATAATATATGTAGCCTAAATGGTATAATGTATTTGTTATGTTATGAGAATGCAAGCACCTATTTAGTTAGCAAATAATGGGTAAATCCAAACACTTGATAAACAAGATGCAAATCATAATCAAAGCGCAAAAGCATCAAATACATTTTTTTGAGTGTTTTTTTAGTAGTCAAAGTGGGTAAATACAAACAAGTCTGTATAGAGCACTAAACCAGGAAGAGATAGTTACCATAGTTGAACACGTATACACCCACAAAAAAGGCTGACTATTGAAAGGCAAAAAAAAACAAAAAAACAAAAAAAAAACCTTATCTACAGACCCACCAAAAAATAAAGTTGCCCTATAGGGGTGCAAGCCAAAAATAGAGATGCCCCATCAAGGTTGCCATTATTTATTTATTTATTTATTTTTTGTTGCAATGATATACATCATAGTATAAAGCATTGATACACAATATTCCGTAAAAGCACATCGAACGTACATAAAAAAAACACGTGCATACTACGATTAGCCCAAACCAGATGGTTACACAAATACATCACATCTTAATTTTATGTATTTGTTGAACATTTTTTTGGTAATCATAAGAAGTACCAACAAAAAAATGTTTAACAATTACATAACGTTTCCTTACAAAAAAGGATACACTAGACAAACTTTTGGACTTGAAAGTTATGTTAACACAACAGTTTCTAAACGTTATCGAAAGCATGAGCATGCTGTATAACAATACCTACACTCCAACCTTCCGTTCCTTAAAAACCAAGTTGGTTTTAATCCCGCACCTCCTCGACGCCAATCTCTTGTTATAGCCTTGAAATGCCTCGACATCTTAAACTTCCATAAACCCGCTCTTGGTGTTTGAAAGCAGAACTTCCTTGCATACTGTTTTCTCGAAACCTTATGACCAGACCTGGCCTTGACGCTAGTAAATACTTCTTGTGGAATGGAAGAAGATCCTGCATCCAATAAAACTTGATTTGGAAGAGAAGGTTTCGGCACATTCATTAAAGTGGCACCATTGTCTTTGACAACCTGTTGTACCCAGTTATAAGGTGGGGAAGTAGAACACCCAACATCCATTGATACAGACCTAAAAAATCCCCTATAGTACCATTCATCGTCACTTCTAGGTTGGAAAGGAGGGTTCTTAGGGAGGTGAACATCTTGTTCCTCCTCCCATGCAACAATATCAGAGTCAGATTTAGAAGTAGCAATTTCCACAAGTTTATCATGTATCCTTATCTTTGCACGCGTTTGCTCATCAAGAAGATTAATATTTAGGTTACGATAATAGAAACATGATAAGTTATCAGGTTTATGTGCAATGTACAAGCCGATTAACCCATATTCCTCAGCAAGTTCTTACATCCTTTTAAAATATCATTATCACATTCAACTATTGTCAAACCAGTTGAAAGACCAAATCTTGGCTTACAAAAATACAAAGCCCGTATCCCACACTCAAGCTTGTAGGCCATCAAGTCAAGCATTTGATTAAATTTCATCCTTGTGGAGCTACTAAACCTTAACACAAGGGTTCGCCGATACTCATAACTTAATTTGGGCAACCGAATGAACTCACCATTGTAGTGAATCTCGAATACAGGATACGCAGCTACAGAGCATGGAGTCCTGTAATAAAGGTATATAAATGTATACAAATGAGATTAGCAAGTATGGACAAAAACCTAGTCAAGGCAAGTTACAATCACGAAAAGTAATGGCATGCATACCTTGGCTTGAAATCAAATAAGGCAACTGGAGGCTTAGCACCATTTTTTTATGAAAGAGATGGTTGGGAGATAGGCATCATGACTTGTGTACAAATGCAATCTTGATGAAGATTTGCTATATATTAGGAAAGGTAGTATTATTTTACTATTAATAATGTACTTATATATTATATGAAACTTATGATCCATTTATTTTAATATGAAAATAGTAATAGGGATAAATGTTAGTTTATTTGTTTTAGGTTTTTATGTGTAGGGTGTTTGTGTAATGATATGGGAACTAATGAAGTGACAAACCCGTCGTGGGCCTTTTTTATTTTTTGGGAATGGACGGCCAAATGTATATTTTTATTAAATGGACGTCCAAATGAAGAATAAATGAAATAGAGTTGTGGAGTTTTAAAAAGAAAGAATATCTTTACTGTTCAACAAATTTAGATGTAACATGTTTACATACTTTTACGTCGTATCTCCCATTCATGTTTTTTGAATGAATGTTACATGTACCCAAGGTTGCTGAATGCAAGGCATTGTATCATTATTGGTTTATGTATGAATGTTACAAGCGTCTTTAATGTAGTAAAAACTTGTTAAAAATCCTTTATCAAGTCATGAATGTCTTATGTGTGAATGAATATATCAATAGATGGTGCATGATAAAACAATGCAAAGTGTCGTTGGAGATAACTTAAAAACTGTTCGCACAAAGGATAAAAACTATGTTTATAAAAAAAACCGAATCATCTTCTCGCGATATGCTAGTGCGACATCAGCAGGATCATCAACTTGAAACGATATACCATGTGCCAATCGATATAAAAATATATAAACCCACACACCACAATCACCAAAAATCCCCCTTGCTTAGGAACGTTTTCGGCTAACCTAAATGTAATCTTATTGTCGTTCGGATGTATTCCAGTCTTATCAAAAATGCTTGCTTGCTCTAGAATAATTGGTAGTTTGGCCTGTAGAATAACAAAATTTGTTAAAATACATACAGGGGTGAACTTGTTAGAGGTTTGTCAAAAATGTTACTATTATATAATCGAAATACCCATGTTTGTCACCAAATTATTCATAAAATTAAGTTGTTTGTTCAAGACGGATTAAATATTATATGTAGTATACTGTTGTTAATTAAAGATGTGTTCAAAAGTATTATATGTTTCTTATTCGTGATTCGTATACAAGGTTCGAACATTTGACATGTGCTTTGATATATTTTTATTCATAATAGATTTCGTTTCATTACATTAAGAGATAACAAAATACATCAACGAAGTAACGACATTGATGAAGATACCAAAACACAAATTATGACAATGACAGAAGTTGAGAGAGAATACATAACAAGCTAGGAGTAGAGGTTTCATAATTGTTTCGCATCTTTGCTAGAAAGGAGATTTTTTAAAGAACTTGGAGCTGAGTCTCACTGATGAGCCTCATCAGCGTCCTGTTTTTCTCAAGCTCCTCATCCTAAATTTCATGCAGGGTTTCCAAACAAGCACTGGCAAGACTGGACCCAACCACACACTCCAACTGCTTGATCTGCTCACCCTCACGGTGGTAACGACGAGTAAGCTCGATCACCTTTGCATGCATGTCACTTAAGAACTTGAAGTCACGTTCATTGTCACGCACAAACAAAGTGTTAACCATGTCTTTAAGTAAGTTATCCATTTCTTTTAGTAAAGTGTGTTGTGGGTAGTGTGTGTCCCTTGACAAAAGTTGTATGAAAATGGAATATATGCTATCTAGTTATATACCCAAAATAGGGGCGCGACATGGAGTTTATATTGAATTTAGTTCTATCTAAATTTAATGTGGATAGTCAAGTGGTGAATAGTTGAGTCTTGTCAAGTAATTACAAATTCATCTTAGGCCAAATTTAATTAATGAAGCTTCTAGTACTCAAACGATTCACGCCACAAGATAACTATTTTGGGCAACTAGTTTCAATTTGGGGGCAACTAAAATAGTTAGCCTTTTGTTTAGTTGCAATTGAAACAAAATTTTATGCCACTTGGCTTAGGAAAATTAATATTTAAGTATGTTGTTTACATACATGGCATTAAACAGGTTTATGTTCATTAGTTTTTGGTTACATCAACTAACATACATATGGTATTATTAGGTGTACATATACTTTATATTTTATGTAATAATATACTACTATAATATAACTAACATTTTATATCATAAAGTCTAGGTAAGTGTGCACTTGGTTGTGCTATCTTGATGTGCATGTATATTTTGTAAAAACTTAAATCGAGGATGCACATAAGTAGGACAAACTTTATTAATGAGGAAAGGACGTCTTGAAATGATGGTGCTAGCTAGTGGCATGTACTTGAACTGCTTTTGTTTATTAATTATCAAGTTTAAGTATTGCACAAAAGGCACAATGAAACCATGTTGAACAAGTTAATATTTGTGGGCAAGCACATAGATACGATGGGCAACTATTCAAAGAAACATGGTGTGTACCTCCAAACTTGGATATGTGGGCCAACTAAATCATGAACCTTATGTGCGGTTTGAAACTAAAAGTAATCAAGCTTGGTAGCTAAGTATAATCGTATTATATGGGCGAGACACAATGTAAATTAAAATCGGAAAATAAATTGTTAAAATAGGGAAGCAAGCGGATTTATGTCGTTCATTTTGGGTTCTTTGCTAGTTAACCTACACATTTTATTGTTAGGTGTCGCTAGGTATTCCTTTGATGTTACTAATATAGATATGTAAGTATAAAAAGGTTTTTGATATACTCTGTTGTTGGTTGTGGTAAAAAATGGGATTTAAAATAAGAAGGACGGTTTACTAATGGTGAATAGATGTAAGGAAATGATGGTGGTAAATAGTGTCATGTAATTGAAGGGAACTAGTGTCCACAAAACTCAAAGTCAAACTGCTACAACACGACACCCAAGAAACTTTGGCCAACAATAAATTTGTTATGGGCAACTAGACACAAATAATTGGCAACTAGGCACAAGGATGGTTTCGGTCACAAATGTAATTATATGTCTTGTATAGGAAGAAGGAAAATTTTATATCGATTTCTACATATGATAGTAAACTTGTTAATGTTGTCCATAACTCTATATATGGTGGTTATAATAATGCAAATTTAACCAAAAAAATACATAATAATATGACAGTGTTATAATAACAAGATACCTGTAAGCACTCCCTAACATGGACATACCATGCACGTGACTCGTAGTCACATGTGTCGCCGCTATCATAGAATGTTACCACTCCTGTAGGTATGTTAAATTGGGCAAGACACCAGTGTTTAACAGTCTCGTTGACAGGAATGAAAACCTAAAAGAAAATTGGTGGTGTATTAGAATATAGTTAGTCAACGTATAAAATTAATAAAATTGACATTTTATTTTTGTGGTCAAAGGTATATACAAGAATACAATTATCGTGTTTGTATGTTAAAAAGTCAGCTAATGTGGTGAACATTGTTCAAAGCTGGAGTGGAGTTGACCAATTGTAAGGCAAAGTGGTCAACTCCACCGTAACCTTACTTTAAGTGTTGTTTGAGTTATCATGGTGTTGTAAACTGTTGCAATATATTTGTGTTGTTGACATAACTTACTGCTGGTAAGCATTATGTTACTTGCCAATGGATAGTTTTGATAATGGAAAACACCTTCATGCTCGGTGTTGGGTTTTATGGAAACTACTGCTTTTGGGAAACTCATCTGCTTATGTAGTTCTTGATATGTTGCTCAATCATTAACAACCGCTTGTGTTACCATAATCTTCCGCTAGTGTATTCAATACACAAGCGGGATAGAAATTCTACAACCGGAGGGTGTCGGTTTTGGGAAGCGAGCTTATCTCATGGCGGTGTAAGAAGCAAACAATTGTGGCCAATTCCACCATCGAAGGCGAGTATGTAGTCGCTAACGTTGGAGTGCAAAGTCGTTCCCATCGCTAACTTGCATGAAAACACTGCTAGTGTTACGAAAACCCTGTTAGTTAGTTCTGATAAGGATACCATGAAACTTATACAGGAATTGGCGGATAAATGTACTACAATGGAGTCTAAGATCACTGGCCTACAACAAATAACCTCTTTTCAGGCTGACACAATCAGAAAGTTGCAGCACAGGGTAAGAGTTTTGGAGCGACAAAGGAGGCCAAGGGTCAACACATTTAAAAGAGATTGATGATTTTGAAACTCCTTTAGCGATCAAGGATAAGCTTCATTGGAGAAAGAAGATAATGGCAGATAGGTCAAAAAGCTGTGGTTTATGGTTCTGATTTTGAGATGGAGCATACATAGTCTAGCAGTTTGGAAGCAACCTCCAAATATGGTATTTTGTGCTAAGAAGAAACTTGATGATTTTGATTGTAAATATCAAGTTTAGGGGAGGATTGTTGGGTTTTGGTTACATTGGACTAATTATTTAAAGTATGGAACAACTCGCATCTTATAACGAAACCACGACTAGTGGGAATGGAAGCATCACGATAGATCAAAAGTCGTGGATAAAGATTGTGAGTCCGAGATGAGTATCAAGTTTGTTAATACTTAAAGGAAAGTTGATGATTTGAGTGGAAAATATCAAGTTTGTTCATACTTAAAAGTTGCCGCTTTTAAAATTCCTTTCATCAACTACCTGATTATTGAATGACCCTAAACTATAAAAATAACACGAAATGAAAAGTAAATGTAATACATGTTCAACATCATTCCAGGGCCTGGGATACCTCGTCCCGTCTGCATAAAACATGCATAAAACACGGGCATGCCATTTTGAAGAAGAATCTGAACAAAGTAACTACTAACCATCTCCCAGTTAGCATTCTGAGGTCGCACATGCCACATGTAGTCAACCCATAGGTCTATATGTTGCGCATTTGCCGTAAATAAAATACCATTTTAAGAAATGGTAAGAATCAAATACATGAAATAAATTGACGAGAAACAAGAGACCTTAGAATTCATCACCGGATGACCAAGGCGTTGGTGCCACGTGGAGGAGCTTGTTGAGAGAAGAGTGGTAGGCGTAATTGGCGTCTTGGTAACAGGATAGAGATCTCCCAAACTATCACATCGAAGGAGGATATGGCGAGTCCGAAGTCCTTCACGAGAAAAACCAAATCGTCAAATTCGACGGTGCAATTATTATCTCTAGTAAATTGGCGGTCGAAATCGATTTTAATAATATTTGGGGTGATAAGAACATTATGAAGATGAAGTGGGCGATGAGTGGATGGAATAATGTTATGTCCGGTGTTAGTGACAGGAATGGAATTCCCGTCACCAACGTGTACAGATGGGAATAAACGTTTGTTAAAATTGTACTTAAATTACTTGCATTGGAATTTGAATGAGAAGAAGGACCTGTATCCATGTTCAAGGTCGGGTCCTGTAATGTCATAGTGCTAAAGCACTAGGGAGAGCGGTAGGTTGAGACGGGTAGAGGGTGGGAGCGGGTCCAAGTATACCAGTTTGAGCGAATTGGGTCACGGCGTGGGCCGCCTGTAGTGAAGCCCAATAGGTAGCCGGTTGTGGTGTTACATAAAGAGGCTGTTGGGCCTGTAAATTGGTACTTTGTTGTTGGCCCATGCATGAAAGCCAAATAGGTTGGCCCTGAATGGTATTGTTTTGGGTTTGTCTGTGTTGGTAAGACCCATTTGGCAAAGTAAATACCGCACATCCCATTCCCATATTGTTCGAACCAATACTTCCAAATCCCATATAGTGCGAACCAGAACCAGAGGACGTGCCACCACGGTTTCGGTGATTGTGAATTAACTTGCACCGATCTCCGAAATGACAAGTGCCTTTCGGGAAGTTATTACAAAATACGTTGGAGTTGGTGTTGGAATTTCGGGTTCCATTATTTGAGTTGTTTTTAGAGTTGGTTTTGCCAGTATTATTAGTAGTCACAAGGACAGTAGGGGAGGATGAAGTACTATCGAGAGGTGTAGAAGAGATATTACCGTATTCATTCAACGTGCTTTCTTCAAGAAAAAGCATGTTTCATGCGGTTTAAAATGTTGGAAGAGGTTCCCGATGTCGTATGAGATGAATAATGTTAAACGTTCGTCAAGCCCGTTAATAGCATACATAATCAGGTTTTTGCCATTTAATTTTTCACCAAGGTTTTGCAAACGATCCGCCATAGCACGTATCTTGGTACAATACGAGTTAATGGTGAGACTTCCGAGTTTGATGGATCGGAGTTCACTATCAAGCGTTACTGCACATGCATCTTTGTTGCCATGGAAAAGGTCCTTGATATGGTCCCATAGAGCTTTTGCATTCCCAAGGGTTGCCACGACTTAGTCTTGGAAGGATTCGTTTAATGTACCTAGTATCCACACCTTTACTAGGTTGTATTGTTTTTTCCATTTGGGGTCAGTGTTACTTGTAGCGGTTCCCTCAATATGTTTTTTTAGCCCAAGACTTCCAAGGTGGATTTTTAGGAAGGACCTCCATGAGTTATAATTGTGTTTGTCAAGACTCAACTTGATGGGTACATTAAATGGGACAATTTTTGTATTAGATGCGGCTGTTGTGGTTACAATGGCATCACCAACCATGGTAGCCGAATAGATGACTTAGTGTTATGATTAGGAAGATGAGAGGTAGATGTGATGATAGAAGAGAAAAAATAGGTGAGGACTGGTTTAGGCTCGTGATACCATATTGAAAGATTGGTGACAAGAATAATGTGATATTGTATTTCGATGATGCTACAAGCAGAGATACATGAAACATATATAGCCTATCTATTATCTATTTAGGGTAAATAGATAATCATCTCCTAATTACAAGCAAATCATAATAAATGTATAGGTCATTGTCTAATGATACAATCTTATCTCTTTTGCCTACTAATGTACAACTATTGCTGACTAATAATTTCTATATACTATTTGAAACGAACCAATTTTTGGCGCCGCTTAGGGATGTTGTGTTGCGACAATATCATTAAGGTTTGACAATTAGTGACTTGAAGATCCTTCCTCGCAAAGTTATTTGCTTTCAAAACCCTAAAACACAAAAATATTTTCCTTTTCTTTTGTAGATATATATAAGTTAAAAACCCAAAACATTTTTCTTTTATTGTGTTTAATAAAAATAAAAGACATCAATCATATAACACTCTCAACTTGAGTGTTATCATAATAAGTTCCACACAAAGATTAAAACTTTCCTTTGTGTCACTTACGAAAATACGCTTGTGATCATTGGTTTAAGTTCTTTGTGTTTTTGATTCTGTAGGACCTTGATTTTACATCAACCTTACGCGTATACCCACGTTACCACAAGATGAACACACGTAAAACCCAAACACAAGATATGCGTAAAGATTAAGAAGAAGAAAGGAAAGTGGTGACTTGAATGTATGATATGTCGTGTATGTTAGAGAGAAAAAGATGAAGAGAAAACTTGTATTACTTGAAAGAAAAACACACACAAAACACACTCAAGCACACCCTTCAAATGACCATTTGAGGGGTATTTATACTTCCTTACGTGTGCCCTAATGGGCTTTGGGATGGGCTTGGATTGGACTTGGATTGGATGACAACTTATACAAGGCTAGCTTAACATAACATTTAGCCATTTAACTTAGCCCAATCCATGAGCCAGTCGACTATTCTAGCATGATATCTAACACACGTTACAAAGTTCCTAAACGTGAATGACCATCACTTCTAATAAAAATGTTACGGCTAACAATCTCCCCCTAAGGGGTGGTCATTCAAAAGATGCTCCACTTGATTAGGTCTTTACTTTTCTTGAGCTTGAACTTTGAGTGTAGATATAGAATAGTCTTGATTCTTTGTTCCTTCATGCTTTGTGATCAATTAATGTGGTTGTCTGTCGTTGGCAACTTCGTTGGTTAGGTGTGTCCACGTCTTTCTCCACCATGCTCACACTTCTATTTGACTTTTAATTGCCAATGATTTAGTTCTCGAGTCTTTATACTTTGTAGATTCTTTGACATTGACGAAGAATCATCTTTAACTTTGTGTTGCCTTTGATTTTGATGAGAACTTTCATGTGTTGTTGGTATGAGCATGTGGGGAATCTGCACGATCTCTTCCTCCCGCGAGCATCCATAAGAAGAAAACATAAAACATGGGTTAGAAATAATCCAACGCTTACAAGTTTGAATTTTGAGTGTGTTAACAGCATAGTGTGAAAACACGTCTCTAATTCTCACAAAGGTGTTAGGAATAAGAAAATTCTATAGTGAAGAGTCGGTCACCCCAATATTATCTAGCATAAGTTAGCTCATAGACTTGTCGTTATTTACGCTACTTAGTAGTTTATTTGTTAATTAGTAGCGTAGAATAGTTTAGTGCAACACCGTGGAGGAAGGACGGGTCTTTACCCGCTGTATGCCTGATCCACAGTCCGTTAGGAGGACGTATTGTTTGTAAGTATAAATACCCCTTCCATCCATGGAAGGGGTGTGGCTTCTTTGAATAAACCTTTCATTTTCTTAAGCAACTCTCTTCAAGGAACCTCCTCTCAACTCTCTTCATCTCTCTAAAATGGCTTTCTTGTTTAATCATTGTCCTAGACCACCGAATCATCAAACAACAAAATATTGGATCCTAACAATTGGCATGAGCCCAAGTTTTGTTGTTTGTTTTGATTCTTATGGTTCGATTCACGGTTTTCTTTGGGCGGTTTGTTATCGTGACATATACGGTTTTGTGGTTGCTTATGATGTAGTTTCGTTGTTGTTGTTACACTAATTTTGATACTTGACTTGTATTGGTAAATGATTTGGTTGTCATTTTCGGGTTTCATGAGTGTTGTGGTCTATATGTTTGCATAAGTTAGGCCTTGTTTGTTTATTCAAAGAAGCTCTTTTTCCTCTTATGTCTGCAGCGCCAGAGACAATTTCCTTGAAGACCGTTTGTTTTTCGGACATAAGAGGGTAAAATCACTTCTTTCCTCTTCTACTATGCGCACATAAATTTCCTCTTTTTCCACTTCTTTCAATCACTTCTTTTTCCACTTCTTTCAAAAAAAGAAGAAAATGAAAGAAGAACTTCTATAGCACAAAAATAAGCGGTCTTCTTCTTGCGGATGAAGTGCTTAAATGTACCTCTTCTTCTGCGACATGGTTTGCGATGAAGAGGTAAAAGCTACGAAAAAACAAATGACACTAGTCTATCAAATAGTTTAAACAATTTTTCTTGGTCAAATGAATATCCTGCATTCTACTTTCTGGGTTTTGTGATAAAGAGATAAAATCAGTTTTAAACTACATGTGGTAAAACTGTTCAGACTCTGGTATTCACTTGCAGTAAGAAGTGGTTTTAAATGCATTTATTCGTCTATGTGAGTTGTGATTTTCTTCTATGCGAGTTGTCTTACTGGTCCAGATTCATTGCATCCTGGATGCGAGTTGACTACTTAGTCAGCTGCGAGTTGGTATGGTCAAAAGCGAGTTGGTCTTGGTTCGGTTTCATGCGAGTTACTTAACTCGCATTTGGTTTATTGCACTTTGCTATTGAGCGAGTTGCTATTGATTTAATGTCAAAATCGAGTTGTCATGTTGCATAAACGTATTGATGCGAGTTGGGTCAAGATGCGAGATAATCGTGATGCGAGTTGGTAACCTAATAAAGGAGCATGCGAGTTGTGTTTTCAGTATATTATGCGAGTTGATTACCAAGTCTAAAGCAAGTTGTCTAAAATTTCTGAAAGGGTCAATTGCAGTTTGTAGAAGAAGATGATTTAAGCATTAGCATTGAGTTTAGGTAATCAACATCAGTCAACTAAAATCATCAGGTAACTACAACAGACAGGGTGTATGAAATCCATTTCAACAAGACACTTCAACTTACAAGCACATCATTTATACAAAAACAGATTCTACATCATGCATTCAACATCATCTTCAACTACCACTTCAACAAATAACTAACTAATTCATCTACATCAGTATTTACATCCATCATACCTCAAAGCTAAACCTTTCAATGTACTAATCAAGTTTACTCTAAGCATAACCTTTCACATAGTTTCGATCTCAGTTCCTACTCCTTTCATGATAATCTCAGACACACGGTCCTGCTATCAAAGGAACTTAACATCATAGATCGATTTCTGAAGCTTTACTTCAATTATATTCGACTATAAGATAAAGCCTATAACTATAATCAGTTATATCTTTGTCATAAGTCTCGGTCTATGATTGAGACCTATTATAAAAAAAATAAAATAAATAAATAAAATAAAATAATAATAATAATAATATTAAGGTTCTCTCATCAAGATTCAAGGTAGTAGTTATTCTATCATTTATCCACCTTCACGTTTCGATCTCAGATTTTCAATATTCATGAAACTCAATGGATATATCAAGACCAAAGGTCTAAAAGCACGAATATTTGAAATCATCATCGATCCGCTTTTGTTTGAAGACTACACTTCATGATTGATGTACGACATATGAAACGATTTTAACAATCATGTTAACTCTTTTCATTTGTTCGAGATTAAGATACTAATACAAAACATCTAATCAAGTCTTTCAAACCTACCGGGGTTACTCTTACATCGAAAAGCCTTCACATCATTTCGTACCATCCCCATGGACTACTCGTTATTGCTCAAGCCATCCCCGTGGCGGCGTGTTATGTGCATCTAATGGTCACGGTCACGAGTGCTTGATGATGGGGCGTATGGTTGATGTGAGTGTGTTATGGGGAGATTATTTGGCGAATAGCAGATTGTGAAGAGGGGGCGGAGTTTAGTGATGTAATATATGGGTTGATGAGAGTTTGATGTGGCTGCTGTGTTGAGATAAGATGTATTAGGGTTTGGATAGTTACAGAGAAGGGGGCGCATATTTTAAGGGATTAGGGTAAGAAGTGAGTTTTGTGGCTCTTTTATACACGTGATATTAGGGTAGGATATCAACGATTATTTACATGGGCTTTATGGAGTTATGAGTTAGACGCAAAATGTGGGCCGTGTATTTCTCTAACTGATGGACGTGGGCTGGTGTAACTAGATTGGTCATATTTCATTGATATTTGAGTTGGAGTATATTTTTGTTTTATGGATTATTTTTGATATTGTACCCGACCTATGTAAAACCTTGATTGAGTAAACCGGAATATGTGCATTGTTGTATATGGGCCTTATACAGTTTAAATTGATCGGGTTTTGGATCAGGTTCATAGTTGCGGATGGGTTTCTCAATATTGGATCATATCTATGAGAGTTGGATTATATGCGGCTTGTTGAAGATATTAGAAATTTGTTGAGATTTATGTTATGAGATTGGAGGATATGATTTGGTGTGATGGTGTGACCTGTTGAGATGTGGAGTGATACTTTGGTTTATTCACCTTCACGAATAATATTTTGTCACGGCTTGAATTATTATTGGAAGATGGTGACTACGGGGTTGTTTGGACGACATTTTATTTGGATTTGATGTGAGGATTTCCGGGCGAGTTCACTTATTTTATCTTCTTTCTTTCTACCCTTCCGTGAAGATGACTTGTTTGAGCAGTTTATTGAGTGTGATGAAGACTTGGCTATTTAATTACGGTTGTGATTCTTTCTCGCTTAACCCACAACGTAACTATCACTTCGGTGTCTCACGCTGTTGAGGATACGTCAAGAGGTTTTGTACATTGGGTACACCGTTTCTTTTTCACGAGGATGAGTACAAGGTTAAGTAACAAATCTGGGGAATTCTACTTCATGATCAAGTTTGGTAGATCGGGTCTATTTCTCCTTGTGGTCTCTACAATAGCCGACAGAATGCGTGATTGATGTGTTTACCAAAGTGTTTATTGGATGGTTGATGATTGTGTTGATGTTGGATAATGAACCACTGATGAACCGCTGCATGTTCCCCTAAAACAGATATTCACTGAAACCAAAGTCGTCATAACACATTCAAGCTTACATTGTTTACGGTTTTGTCTTGATTTTGTAAAATCCCGCGAAAGAACCTATTTCTCGGTTTAAATCATAGACTTGTAAAATCCCGTGACAATGAAAACATCCTGGTTAAAGTAAAGTACATTTCCGGATCTATCTTACGGTTTACTCTTGGTTTTGTAAAATCCCGCGAAAGAAACTATTTCTTGGCTTAAACCATAGAGTTGTAAAATCCCGTAATGATGGAACCATCCTGGAGAAAGGAAAGTGTATTTCGGGATCTCATTTGATGTTGGTGCTACAGTATCTGCTTCGAAGAAGGGATAGAAGGGTGTACTTCATGTATTGGATGTGTGTTTGGATATTCGTCATGGCGGTTTAGTTACTTCAATGTTTTACGGGGTTATGCTCATTAAACCATGGTCGGGATGAAACCATTATCAAGGTTCATTTAAATGTCAAAGAAGGCTAGATTTGAGCAGTTCAGAAGATGTGACAAAGGCGTTAATTCAGTTATATTTATTTGAGGTTGAAGTGAAATATCACGGGCGAGTGTACTTAGTATCTGAAGGTATCGGGATGGATGGATGAAGATTCTTCAAGATCCTTGTTCGAGCTTATTATAAAAAGCGAAGACTTGGAAATCTAGTTATTGTTGGATGTCTTTTACCTTTTCTTTTACCACTTGGGGAATTGGCTCATACCACCACAAAATAACTATCACTTTAAGGAGTTATGTTGTAGTGCTCGATGTCACATTGAATTGTGGATTTTCAAGAGGTGATGTCGTCTATTACTTGATGGTTGGTTGGTTGAAGAGTATAGAGTACATAGAGTACTTAGATATGCTAATGGAAATCGGCACCGATCTTTGTTACATATGTGCAAGTTTAAGTCACGAGTTCGGGTAGTTTACTTGAGGTCAAATTCATCATATTGGGTTTTCTCCATCACCGTCACGACAAAGAGCCTCTTGAATGATAATGGGGTTGATTATAAGTTTGCCAAGAGATGATGAAAAGAGACAGATTATGACGTTTGAATACTTGGTTCATGCCTCGTACTCTAAAGAAAAGAAAAGTGTGCGTCTCAATGCGCTTTATCTTCCAAGAAGAGAAATCTTCTTATGACGTATGAACACAACAGTTCATGCCTCGTACTCTAAAGAAAAGAAAAGTGTGCGTTTGATGCACTTTATCTTAAAAAAAGAGAAATCTTCAGATGACGTATGAACACAACAGTTCATGCCTCGTTCTCAAAGAAAAGAAAAGTATGCGTGTCGGTCGCTTTATCTTACGAAGAGAAATCTTCTTATTAATGACCATTCTCATCAACATGCTTCATACTTTTTCCATGCGCTTGGTCATCAAGTGAACCGGGCTACCATTGATTGTTTTCTTATTCCACCGCTCAACTATAATGACGATGGCGACATCATGTGCTAATTTTGCGGGGAGAAGTGTGAATAGAATACTTTGGATGATTTCACTTATTTAGTCTAGAATGGCATCTCCGTATGCAATTCTTGAGGGAGAAGAAGTGTGAATTTTTGCATTGTTGATTGATATTTGAGAATATAAATGGTCATATGGCTCTAAACTCATGTAAGAACCGAGCTTCTTCTTACCGGGTCATCTTCACATGGAGTTTTTCTCTAAGAGCCGTTGGTTAACATCTTCACTCGGATTGATGAGTTTATCGACAAATAGCTTCCGGTTAATGCTTCACGTATACATCAACATGATGATTCCGAACAATCTCTCTGTTCTTGTTTGATGTGATTGGTAGTTTGGTGTTACCATCTTGTGTGTTCGTTGCGGCCCGATTGCTTGATTTCCTTGATGAACATCTTTCTGTTCTTGTTTGATTGGGAGGATTTTAGTTAAGGGATTTGCAAGATGTAAGTTAATTGGGATGCTTTTGGTGGGATGCTTTTTGGTGTAAGTTGAAGATGTTAACTATCTATTCCCCAATTGCACAATCTTGAAGAAGGTCGAGTCTGATGCATTCTACATTTTTGCTACATGTTAGAAGACTAAAGACGAGTTTCATTTAACGATCTAAAGACTTCTTCTTAATCGGGCATCTATCAAACAGTTGTCGGTTTAGGGAGAGCACTAATTGGTAGAGAGGTATAAGTCGATTCAATCCCAATTAGACTTGCTCATATTTTTAGCGATGACTCCTCGAGACGTTGTTATTGACTATTTCGTATTGGACATTTGACACAAGTTGATTACTTGAGTTAATCATTTATCACTTATTTGAGATTGAAGTTGACTTTCACAAAGGCGTGTTCTTATTTGATAACTTGCTTGGGCTTAAGAATTTGAGTTGAAGACTTGGTTTATCTAGTTACCGGTGATGAGGTGGATGGTTGAAGACACGTTAACTATCACTATTAGGAGTTACTTTGTTTTACTCAATGTCACACACATATGACGGTGTGGATAATCACAAGAGGTGTTAATGTCTCATACTTTGTTTGGGTAGTGAGTACTTAGAGATTTGCTTGAAGCATAAATTCTCTACACCGTTCTTCCATCATTAGGTGCAAGCTTAAGATACAAATGTGGAGAAGTTGACTTCAGTTTCAAGTAGGGTATATCGGTTTTCTTCATCGATGGTCACTTCAAATTGTCTACATAAGGGTTGATAAAAATAGTTAGAGAGAGTCTTCAACAAGTTGATTCTCACAAGAGTTCAAGTGTTCTTCTCATAAAGATTTCAAGTATTTGGGCTTATATTTGTTGCTGATTACAAGTATCAAAAACCGAGAAGGGGCAAGGAGACACACATCTAAACACAAAGCGAGTAAACTTGATGAACTTAATACTTCTAAGTAATCGAAGATATCCCGGAAGACAAATGTTATTACCGCAGAGAAACTCAAGGTTTGACTCATGGCGAGTAAACTTGATGAGCTTAATACTTCTAAGTGATTGAAGATATCCCGGAAAACAAATGTCATGACCGCAGAGAAACTCAAGGTTTTACTCATCAAGGCTTTTAGTGTTAGTATTCCAACGACGTGGGGAAGTGATGTAAAGAAAGTTTCAAGATAAAAGAGGTACACAAGTGCGACATATTCGGGAGATAAATGTGTAACATGAGGAGGTGTTATAAGTTATTCTTTCGGTGGGAATGTGTAATTCAATTCTTGAGCTTCATACACGATCATCGGGAAGAAAAATGTGAACATGGGAAGGTGTTTTCATTCCCTCATGATGTGTATTCGGAGAGCTTTTGGGTATTGGTGTACTTGGGTTCTTGAGCTTCATACATGATCATCGGGAAGAAAAATGTGAACATGGGAGGTGTTTTCATTCCCTCATGATGTGTATTTGGGAGAGTTCTTGAGCATTATACAAAGAGGTCGACCGCATCAATTCAACTACTTGATGGAATTGTTCTCTTGACACCTTTTGGAATGGATTGCTTGAGACTTGATAGTAATGAAATATGAGAAGAAATTTAAAGAGTGGGATGATACGTTCTTTGTTCTTGCGATGATATAACCCCAAACAAAGAATCTAGATTATCATTATTAAAAAGAGTAGCGGGATTTATGATAATGGTGTGCATCTATGTGCGCATGGCTTAAGCAAGCTTGAAATAGAGATTCGAATCGCTCATCTAATGGATTTTCGGTTTGGGTGGAAGCGCCAAAGTCTCTTTTCTCAAAGGCTCATGTTCATGCCTTCTATTCGGAGCCTTGATTTGCTTTGGTGGTAAATGTTTAAGAAATGATGACTTCTATCTTCTACAACGGGTCGCTTGATATCCTTATCTCTTACTCGTATCATCATCTTCTTTACTATATCATCTTCTATCTTTGTATATATTTATCAAAAAAAAATACAAAATTATAAAACCAAAGAAAACAAAATAGAAAAATATAAAACCAAGAAAAAGAAAATAGAAAAATATAAAATCAAAAAAAAAAAAAAAAAAAAAACCCCATAAAATTAGAAAAATTTGAAAAAGACCAAAATATGTTTTCTCAAGACATGTCTTCGGTATCGATAACATCTACGGTCTTAGAAATGTCATTCAATAATGGCACGGGACTTTAGATGAAGTTCGAGCAGGAGGTGTAAATATTTTTTCAAAACATGTCTCAAAATATGGCTTACGATTATTTCGACTATAACCCGCTTCAAAAATGGCTTACGCTATTTGATTGTAACCGGGCTTCAAAAATGGCTTACGATTATTTCAGATCAGAACCCGGCTTCAAAAATGGCTTGCGCTTACTTGATCAGACCGTGCTTAAACTATGGTTTGCTATTATTTGATAGCAACCCGCTCTTCAAAAGAAAGGAAAGTCTTGCGCTAAACCAATTTTCAAATATTTCGTGCACTTATCCTAAATCAAAATGAGGAAAGTATGTCGAAGGATCATGCTTCCTACAAAAATGTTTTTTCGCCTAAAATTCTTCGAAAAATATTTGGTGTTTTCAAAAGCGGTGGTAAATGAGTTGCTTTAAAACAATCGATTCGAGTTTTTGTAAAATTGAAAACTCAATCAATGACTTCAACGCTTTTAAACTTTTCATAAAATGAGTCATGGATTGAGGGGGATAATGTTTTTCAAATCTACATCATCTAACGGGCTTTCTTAATTATCCTAATAATGCTTAATTAAAAATGATGTTAACCTATGTTGAAGGACTAGGTGCCTAGGATATGATTGCTAGGATTAGATGATTAGAGTTTGATGAACACATTATTCCCATACATTTATATGATCTGATTGATATGTTGCATTGACTTTTATTAGTCGATTTTTGTTTGGGTGATGTCGACCACCATATATCAGATGTGTGTTCACTAACGTATGCGTATATCATGGATATAAGAATGTTCCCGATCCGGATCCCACAATTGAAGATGATTGGATGCCGAAAGGAAAGGGTAACTATTTCGTGGGTTGACAAATGAAAAACGGAGCTTAATTGGACTTCTATGGAGAGTTGGAATAAATGCAATGTAAGAGGTCTCACCGCATCGTGAGATGGTTTTCTTCAAAGTGATTGAAGAAACGAAGCTTAATTTGACCTCGGTTGGCATTCAAAATGCAACGTAAGAAGAAGTCTCATCGCATCGCAGATGGTTTTCTTGAAACCCTACATCAACAAAAACGAAGCGGCTCAACCACCCAACGTATCTTTGTGTAGGATAATTGTGATTATACCATTTTCTTTAAACAATTTTTAACTAATATTTTTTGAAAATGGAAAATATTTGTTTTGAAAATAAATTGGACTAAATTTTGAAAATCACCGGACTTCTTTTATTAAAACCTAAGTCACTCAATTATCGACTTGGTCATCGATTGAGGGAGAGTGATTTAAAATAAAATATTTTCAAACAATATTTCATCGAAGCACGCTTGTACGAAATTATGTGGTGATCTAAAGATTTAATGTTATGTCATGGTATGATTTTCTTTAAAACTCAAAGATCATCAAAATGAAATTTTTCATTCTTTGTTTGATTGTGAAATTGTTTTATTTTACTTAAAGGTCTCTTAAAACAATCATACCGACACTAACAATCTTTAATGTCTAAATATGGTCCTTATCTCATTTTCAAAATCAAATCTTGCCACGTCTTTCCCAAAATTATCTAAATTATTTAAATCTTTTGGGATCACAAATCTCAAAATGGTTTGAAATCTTTGATCGAGTGAGAGATCGTGATTTAAATATCAAATCTGCTTTTAATGGAATTGGTTTTAGTCCTTCAAAGGCACTCCTGCCTCCATGTGCCAAACGATTTCAATATACATAACACACATGTTGAGGAGGAGGATTTATCCAAAACCCGATGAGTATTTAAACAATGCCACATTTTCTCCCATGTTTTCTAAACCTAATTAAATCACTTGGGATCCAAAATCTCAAAGGGTTTGATATTTTTGATCGGGGAGAATTTGTGATTTAATAATGTAATTTGATAAAGGTAATCGTTTTGATTTAATTGTGCACGTTGCTCGCTCATATGTGCTAAACGCTTTCGAATCTTGAAGCACAAATTGAGGGGAGCAAATAAACTATCGAGGTACTAAAGCTTTTAAAGTAATTTATAAAGTACCTTGATTGAGTTTTCAAATGGTTTCTTAATGGTTCTTGTGATTGTGGATGTACTTCAAATTAACTCTTGCCTCTATGTGATAAAATGATTTCACTTATCTTATGCACATATTGAGGGGGAGAATTTTACCATGAAAATCAAATGGCTTTTTCGTATGAAAATTGTGATCAAAGAAAATATTTCAAAGTCCTCTTGCCTCCTTGTGCTAAAAAATTTCTAAATCATACGCACATGTTGAGGGGGAGGTTTTCTAAATGATCAAAACTATTAGGGTACAAAATGCTTTGATCTCGTATCACAAGTACCTTGATTGTTTTTCCAAATGATTTTTCAATTGGTTTCAAGGAAGAATGAACTATACCAAAAGACCGACCATTTTACTTTATGCATGGAGTTATAAGGATGGTGAGGTTAGGTATTTGTTCCCACGATCCGCCGTAACCGGAGGGATCTTCCTGAGGATAATCCACTAGATAGTGTAGAGTCCTTAGGAATATTGAAAAAAGGAGAAAATGAGAATATGGGAAGAGTGCGGATGAGATGAGCTAGTCTTGGAATAAACCCAACAAGGTTCTAGTTATGAAGTCTCGGTAAGCACCAAGGGGTTGAAGAATGAAAAGAAATGAATATGAAAAGGGTGAAAAGAAATAGCCTCCAATAATTCAACCTTAGGGCGATGAATCGGGTTCAATACATATGCTACCGGTGTTTACTAAGGTAACACCGGTATTGAAGACAAGACATCATGGACCCAAAGATGCACCGCACTAAACTTCCCAAGCTACTCAAGTTCCTCTTAAAAGGGCTTATTTCATTCTCACGGGAACCGACATAATCTATCGACTTTCTCTAGAGATTGTTGATATTGAAGAAGGAGACCCTCTCCCTAGTCTCCGACACAGAACCAAATATGCACAATTGAGTCTAGAGCCAAGAGATCATCCACAATATCTCGTTAGGACACTATATTAATGAAGACTTGCTGTTTCACACAATGTGGAAAGTAAGATTATATATTAAGAGTCCCACGATTATCCTTGTGGTATTGCGTAACATCCGAGTGATATGTAAAAATATTCACGATGAAGATGGAAATCCTTCTAGAGCCAACATCAAACAAGCTCTTGGTGGGTGACATGTGAGATCTTTTCTAAAGATCAAGCTTGTGACAACTGGATAGAACGATGGGCGATTCACTCGTGAATCAACCTTGGTCCAGAAATGAATTGACGAATACTTTTGGAAAAACCGTTCGATGTGCAAACCTTCTTTTCTCTAGCACGTCGAATGTGTATTCATTTCAAATTCAAAAGTATATCGATTGAAAATACTTTTAGAAAACCGTTCGATGTGCGAATCTCTTCTTTTCGCTAGCACGTCGAATGTGTACTCATTCTCTAATACAAAAGTATTTTGATTGAAAATTGATATTTCTCATAAAACCTTCGCCAGTATTGCAAAACTCTTTCTTCAAGCAATACGCGATTGTCTTCAAATCATTTTCATCAATCGGTGAATCTCAATTTGTTTGGTTCACTCACTCCGTGTTGTCTTCTTTGAGACGTTCCGGTTTGAGAACGGCTAGAACAAATGCGAAACCCTATCAAGGAGATTCTTAGGAATCCTACCGATCACAGCGTATTTGTATTGATCAACGCGAACCGTGGGCGGTGTACCTCAATTCAACGAAGTGATCAAAGACACTTTCGTGCGCTTTATTGCTAATCGTCAGATGCAGGTACACCCGACGATTGCAAATGATCGTAATTGAAGAGTCAATCCAAAGCCGCATTTTCACAAAGAACCACACTTAATTGAAGAAATCATGACTGGTGCATATCTACATAACTCGGTTCTAATATCTTTATACTATGCTTCGCTATGCTGCGCAAATATCATGAACCAGTAAGGCTTCCGCTACTCTAATGGAAAGATGTCATGATTCAAAAGTGTGAGCATGTCGGTCCGAAAGTCACAACTTCACATGATGGCAACACAATAAAGGGTGATCCAGAGATTTACTGTGGCTGATGATCGTGGATCAGTTCAAAGACCTCCACTGAAAGTACAAAGCACTCGGACTTTGAAGTTGCACTACAAAAGCACAAAGATTGCAGAATTGAAGAATTGAAGTCTACGAGCTCAAGAACAAAGTCAAGAATAGAATGCTAGGATTCAAAATGTAAAACATGGGGTGACCTCCCTTAGGCGGAGACTGTTAGGAATTAGAAAATTCCATAGTGAAGAGTCGATCACCCCAATATTATCTAGCATAAGTTAGCTCGTAGACTTGTCGTTATTTACGTTACTTAGTAGTTTATTTGTTAATTAGTAGCGTAGAATAGTTTAGTGCAACACCGTGGAGGAAGGATGGGTCTTTACCCATCAGATGCACGATCCACATCCGTTAGGAGGACGTATTGTTTGTAGTATAATACCCTTCCATCCATGGAAGGGTGTGGCTTTTGAATAAACCTTTCATTTTCTTAAGCAACTCTTCAAGGAACCTCCTCTCAACTCTCGTTATCTCTCTAAAATGGCTCTCTTGTTTAATCACCGTCCTAGACCACCCGAATCATCAAACAACAAAATATTGGATCCTAACAAAAGGCCATTCTGAATCGGAGTCCCACAAGTGAGATAACGCGATGTACAAAGTATACCTACAGTTCGGTGAGTCATTGAGGTACACCAAGCATCACCCCACGATCAGACCGTTTGAGACACACTAAGCGTAATCCACGGGGAGTTACCGAAGTGACTGATGTCGGGCTGCTTGATGTTGACCACGGCGGGAGTTTCCATTCAATCATTGAAGATCACGGATGTGAAACTTCTCATAAATGTTCGGCGATTGCTAAGATCTGCGTGGGACTCTAGAGTATATCACTTGTGTCCTTATTGATGAACAACAAGCGATGTCATGTCAAGTGTTCCTATGAGATCTTTTGTTGAATCTCGTGGCTCCTGACTCAATAGTGCATTTTGGTTTTTCTGAGCGGAGACTAGGGAGAGGGTCTCCTTTTTCAATACCAACGATCTCTAAGAGAAAGCCGATAGTTTACGTAGGGTTCCCAGTGAGAATGAAACAAATCCTTTTAAGAGGAATTGAGTGGCTAGAGGGTTTAGTGCAGTGCGTCACTGGGTCCATGACGTCTTTGTCTTCAATACCGGCATCATCTAAGTGACAACCAAGAGCATATGTATTGAACCCGGTTTACGCCTCTAAGGTTGATTATGGATGGCTATTTCTTTTCACTCTTTCTTTTACTTTTCCTTTTAATTCTTCAACCCTTCTTTCTCCTTTATCACATTACTCCTTTTTCAATCATTCCTAAGGACTTTTAATACTAACTATTTGTGATGTCCTTGGGTAGATCCTCCGACTCTGGCGGATCATAGGATGGATTTACCTATCCTTAGTCACCTTATAACTCCATGATCGTCCCATGTTGCCATAAAACCATTTTTCTGAAAATCTCTCAAAGTGTTTATAATTGAAAACATGTTTGGAACACTTTAAGAGTTTTATATTTTCGTAAACACTCCCCATAACATGTGCTTATAACTTTTGATGTAAATCGCACATAGAGGTAGAGTTCGCACTTTTGAATTGATCGGCTCATGATAGACAATTCCCACGAGACACGGTTACGTTGCTTAGTTAGAGAGTTCCATTGTCAGTTTTTAGGTGATAACTAGCTCTAATAACTACCTTGAAGTTGTAAACACTTCTTGAAAAGAAGTTTAGACCCATGAAAGTGCTTGTCTATCACGAGTTTCTCGAAATGGTACATTTACTGACTTTGATTCCTCGTCAATTCAATGGTTTCAACTGAGTCGAGCTCTTTTGAGATTTAAACAACGATCATTAAACTTTTTGATCACATTTAATCACGCCTTCTCCCCTCAAAAATAGCATATTCGTGATATTTTTATATCAACGGATTAAACGTCATTTTAGAATCTTTTGGGAGACAAACGGATTTGATTTAAGCATGAATTTGGAGTATTTTGAAAGATTTTGAAATCTTTTGAACAATCTTGAAAAGGTGCTCAAGATGATGATGATTTCTGCCGCTTTAAATGTAGTGCCTTTGAAGCATACACTAGATTTTTCTTTAAAACATGAGTTTTGATTTGAAATAATCAAAAGTCATCATTTTTGTCCGGTTTCGTATTGAAGTATACGAAAGCCATTTTTGAAGAAATTTTTGAGAAACGACATGTTTTAGAAAACATTTAAAGAACTCTCGCTCAAGCATATGTATATGTCCGTATCATTGTTGAATGACATTTCTAGAAACGCATGTAATATCGATTATACGAGAGACATGTCGTGAGAAGAATATTTTGGATTTTGATTTTATATTGTTTTGTATTTTTGAAAGTTTTATATTTTTATATTTTGCTTTTGTTGGTTTTTCAAATTTTGTATTTACAATAAGCTTTTGGAAAATCATTTTCAAGAAGATTCGAGAAGACATTCTAACTCCTCGGGGTTAGGCTTCGATTCCAATTAAATCGAACTAAATCGTCAAACCTTTCTTTTGGAAGGGCTTTAGTAAATAGATCGGCGAGTTGGTAATCAGTATTCACGAAAAATAATTCAACAGTACCTTCTTCCACATGTTCTTTTATGAAGTGACAACGGACTCTGATATGCTTAGTCTTTGAGTGATGAACAGGATTACATGAGATGGCTATGGAACTTTTCGAGTCACAATACATAGGTATTTTATCAAAAGTAAAGCCATAATCTGTGAGTTGTGTTCTCATCCATAGAACTTGAGCACAACACGCAGATAGAGACACATACTCAGCTTCAGCGGTTGAAAATGCTGTGCAATCTTGTTTCTTTGAAGACCAGCTTACTAACTTTTCACCCAAAATTGTGCTCCTCGATGTACTTTTTGTCAGAACTTGATCACTGCGTGGTCCGCATCCGAAAAGGCAATTAGATCAAATCTGATTCCTTCGGATACCAAAGTCCCATGTGAATGGATGTCTTGATCTTGAAATATCCTTTAACCTCTTTGAGGTGCATTTCGTAGGCTTTGCTCGAAACCGTGCTAATAAGCAAACAACAAACCGAATATCGGGTCAACTAGCGATAAGGTACATGAGAGAACCAATCATGCTCTGATATTTCTTCGGATCGATAGGTTTCCCAAACAAATCGGCTCTAATTTTTGGTGATGTTACCATTGGTGTGCCAACAGAGTCACAATTATCCATACCATGTTTTTCAAAATCTCAGTTGTATATTTAGCTTGATTAATAAAAATTCCATGTGGGGATTGATGAATTTGTAAACCAAGAAAAAATTTTAGTTCCCCCATCATGTACATTTCAAATTTGCTTTTCATGAGATTTTCAAAATGTTTTGAAAGATTCGGATTAGTGGACCCAAAAATGATGTCGTCCACGTAAATATGAACAATCAAATGTCATTTTGCATTTTGTGTAAACAAGGTAGGATCACAGCCCTTTGGTGAAATTATTTAGGATAAGGAAAGAAGACAGTTCATCATACCACGCCTCGAGCTTGCTTTAATCCATACATTGCCTTTTTGAGTTTGTAGACGTAGTTTGGATGTTCCATGTCTATGAAGCCTTCGGCGACTCACGTACACTTCTTCTTTCGTAGTTCCATTCAAGAACGCGGTCTTAATGTCCATCCGATAAACCGTGATGTTTTTGTGAGCTGCATAGGCTAAGAAAATCCTGACTGCCTCAAGTCTAGCTACCGGCGCGAATGACTCTTCAAAGTCTATTCCTTCTTCCTATCTATATCCTTTTGCCACAAGACGAGCTTTATTGCGAATTACAGTCATCTCTTCATCCCTTTTGTTCTTCCATAACCATTTGAGATCAATGACTCGAATGTCAATTGGTCTTGGAACCATATCCCAAGAGTCATGTAGACGGTATTGGAGAAGTTCCTCCTGCATCGCTTCTATCCATGCGGGTTCTGCCATTGCCTCCCGAAAGTTCTTCGATTCAATATTGCTAATTGAGCAAAGGTGATAACCCACCCAACAACGATCCACCACCACATCAACCACTTCCACTCAATCAACCACCAAATGACCCGCCAAGAGGCCGTACTTTGGTGAATACTCTAGACCGAGCCATCAAGGCTATAGGAACACCATTGAGCTCCCACTTCAAGGTCAAAATATGTCCTCGATCCGACACCATCCGGTTAGTGCAAAGCGGATGTGCATTCCATGGACTTCATTCAAGATCCTAATCAAGATCTCAATGATTTCCTAAAAATCGTTGAATCCATCGACCTTGATACCACGGGGAAACCACGCGCTTGCGTCTTCCATTCTCTCTACAGACCAAGCTAGTAATTGGCTTGAGCGACTTCCCGCATGATCCATCTCAAGTTGGTATGATCTCACCACTCATTTCCTCGCCCAATTTTTCCCACCGGGAAGAACTACCAAGCTAAGGAATGACATCTTGATGTTTCAACAACGTCAAGGCGAAACTCTCTATGAGGCATGGACTTGATTCAAGGACTTACTCCATAAAGTCCCTCATCATGGCGTTGATCTTTGCCTTCAAGTCCAAATATTTTTGTGATCATTTCAATATCTCCACTAGGCAAACCATCGACCAAGCGGCTGGTGGTAAGCCTAGTGAACTTCTCATGGAAGAGTCGTGGGTACAATAGAGGACCTTGCCCTCTATGACAATGAGTGTTGGAATGACCCCGTGAGTTGCCCAAAACCATAAAGGCAATCTCCTTGCCTCCCATTGACTCACAACCTTCCAATCGTAGGGTGCTCGAACTTGAAGATCAAGTCAAATTCCTAATGAATTCCAACGAAACTCCTAAACCTTCACGCTAAGTAAACAAATACTCTTCCTTGTATGAGTTATGTAGTGGTCCCCATGACACTCTTAATTGCACTAGACTCCCCGAACAAGCTTTTGTGGACTACGCATCCTCGCGTTCCAAAGGAATGGGAGGAAGATTCCCCACAACAACTAGACCTAGGACTTACAACGAAGCCCGAGAGGCATGGACGGGCAAACCCGACTATAATTGGAGTCAAACCAAAGAATTCACCTCTAACGACTCCCCATGGACCCAACAACACAATCTAAGCCCTCATGCCCGTAGTCAACACAACCTAGAAGGGATAATGCGAAACCTAGTGACATCCCAAGAAGCCCAAATAGCCAAGCTTTTGGACCTCTTTAACCAACAAAAAGTCGAGATGGATAGAAGATAGATAACCTCTTGAAAGCCATTACCAATCATGACAGGATGACAACCGAAAATGTTAATCCCATCTCGACTCACTCTCCCGAAAAAGCTTCCCTTGTAAAATTAAGGACCCGAGCAAGTACTTCGCTCACTTACAATTAGGCAATGAAACTAGGGACTCGTCTTCATCAAAGCACGTTCACTTCATCAATGCCATCACCCTAGTGAGACCAAAAAGGAAATAGCAATGAAGCAAACCATGAGACGGTGCTTGAGGTTAGTGAGAATCCTAAGGATGAAACAACCAATGAAGTAGAAGAAGTGGGTGATGAACACTTCAACAAGTTTCCTACATATGAGGAACTTTCATACCACCCACACCTAGTCGCGACCTTCGTCCCTTTTATACTAAGAGATTCCCACACATCACCTTTGGGAATCCTAGAAACCTTAACATACCATGTTTCATAAGACATCTTTTCATGGCAAGGGCCTACATTGATCACAAGTCCCCAATAAACATCATGACTAGCACGCACTATAATTGGGTAATAAAAATCTATCCCAAATAGGCAAGACCTCGATGATCCTAGAGTAAGATGTAATTTCCTTGGTAGAATTGAGGGATTGCTCATCTATGTAGGAAGCTTCACGTACCTACCAAATTTCGTGATTCTGGAAGATATTAGTACGGCCATAGATCCTAGCTTGTCCCATGTAGTTCTAGGAAATCCTTTCATAGATAGCTCCGGGATGACTTATGATCCATCGTTGGGGATAGTTAGATTCAAGGATGAGGCCGATGACATCGCCTATCAAATGTCATTTAAGATTGAGCAATTCTCATCACTATCCAATAATGAGAAGGAACTTAAGCTCTCGCCTACTATAGGAATGAGGAGGATATAAGGAGAAGAGTATATTATGTGATGAATAAGATATTTGGATTCTATAAAGAATGTGTGAAATTAGGGCTGCAATATAGAACCAAGTGGGGCGAAATGATTTCTTAGAAAGATGCACAATAGGGCATAACTATGCTATGGAAAACCCCAATAAAGATCGCCATGAGGAAGAAGATGATTGGTAAAGAAGTCATGTAGGAGCATGACTTGAGTCTAGCTACAAGACTCATAAATAAAGAAAAGCGCTTTGTGAGATGCAACCCATGCTTAATTGTTTGCTTGTTTTGTTTTTCAATTTTGTTTGTGTGTTTATATATCTTTTCATTATTGTTTATTCTCATGTTAGACTTTGTGAAAATGTTTTATTTTGTTTTAACCTCGTCTTAATTGCATATAAAGGAATTTTACAAAAGATAAGTGTAGGGAAGATCATATATATTTTAAGAACATGAACAGAGATTAATAATAATTGAAATTGTATGTATTTGTATGTTTGTTAGAGTCAAATGCTTGTATCGAGTTATAATAGATGTTGTTAGGATTTAGAAAATCCATAGTGAAGAGTCGGTCACCCCAACTCTAGTCTAGCATATGTTAGCTCGTAGACATTACGTTATTTACTAGTTAGTTAGTTAGTTATTTAGTTTAGAGTAACACCGTGGAGGACGGACGGGTCTTTACCCACTGTATGCATGATCCACAGTCCGTAAGAGGATGTGTAGTATGTAACTATAAATACCCTCTACCTCCCAAGGTAGAGGGTTGGACCTTTCATTTCTAATCTAACCTTTTCTCTTTTGTTTTCTTTCTCTCTCTAGAAAGGCTCCCATCTTTCACTTTCTCTCTCTAAAACTGTTACATAATTCGAACCATATTGTGTTATTTGATGTGTTTATGAAATCCAATATGTTACAATTGGTATCAAGAGCCATGGTTTGATCATCTCTCTTACATATCCTTGGATTTCTAATTGTTTTATATGGTTTTTGAGTTTGAAAAAGTTTAGTTGTTTTTGCATCATTTGGATCATTTCTTGTGTTAAAGTTTGAATTTTGAGTGTACTTTTGTGTTTAGAATCATTGTAAGTGCTTGGGTTTGGATTTGGAAAGCTTGAATCACTGTGGTTGAGCTTGTTTTGGATTGAAAAGGGTTGTGTTTAAGTTTTTCTTCCTAGCGACATGGTTCTCGGATAAATATTCTTCGTAGCGACTTGGTTTGTTAGTTGGTAGCGACTTGTAGTTGAAGTGGTAACGATTTGAGCCCTAGCGACTTGTTTATTGAGACAAGACGACAAATAGTACAAAGTAGTGGAGACACCACTTGGCTAGCGACTTGGTTGACGTGTGACTTGTCTTCATTATTTATAGCGACTTGTCTTTGTTGATACTAGCGAGTTACTCTTCAACGACTTGACGTTTTAGTGACTTGTTCTTTAGCGAGTTGTTCTTTAGCGAGTTATCTATTTAGCGAGTTGTTCTTTAGCGACTTGTCAGCTTAGCGATTTGGTGCTTTAGCGACTTGGTTCATAGCGATTTGTGTCTAGCGACTTGTGTCACTAGCGACTTGTCCTTCTAGCGACTTATCACTCTAGCGACTTGTCTTCATAGCGTTTTGTTGACTTTTCCCGACAAGACTTCAAACAGCCATAACTTTTGAACCGTAACTCCGTTTTCAGCGTTCTACCCATCAAAACGACCGTGAGAACGAGGAGAATGGCACGCTGAATAAACTAAACCAAAGTTTATTTGGGTCAACCTTCGAGGCCTAAATCCGCTCCGAACAGAAGTTATTGAGGTTTTTATGTTTTTAGACCTAAATTCCTCCATAAAAACGGGCATAAACCAATCCAAATCTCAACCAAACAACATCTCTGCTAATCCTACAAACAATCACATGTCCTAACACACAATTGTCTCTCATTGTGTCGATCCATCAGTCATCTTAACGGTTTGGTCTTGATTTTAGTAAAATCCCACGAAAGATTCTATTTCTCGGTTTAAATCACAGACTTGTAAAATCATGTGTACACATCAACATCATGTCTTACACTCCTGATTCTGTAATTTCAGAAGTACTCAAACTGTATGATGTTGTTGACAACCATGAGAATATTAGCTATACTGAAAGGTTACAGATGATGGAATCAATCAATGAGGATGTGAGATCTCCGTGTTAAGAATCTAAAGAGAGAGAATTGCACCAGTTCAGGCTACAAAATGCCATGCTAAAGGAAAGTAACATTGAACCTTATCAGTTACTTCACTCTCACCTCGTACAACTTTTGTCCACAATTATGGATCGAACATGTAGTGCCATCTTCCGTCAGGATTTACCTACACTGACTAGAAACTTGCTGTTGAACTTAGAACAATTGGAACAACGACTTGATAAAGAAAAGGTTCAAAAGGATAGTTCCAAAGGTCTTTTACAAGTGATCCACAACCAATTTCGACCATTCATCGGTGGGGAATTTACATCAGATTATGATCAAGACATGACTAAAATGTCTTTCAAGAAACACACTGGAATGGAAATTGGCGTGTTCATAGAGACACTTATCCATCGCATAGACAAAGTGGAGAAGTATATTGAGGAAGTTACTCAAAATGATGAAATAGTAGATGAGAGTCTGGTGCAGTTGACAGAAAGTTGTGATGAGTTGGGTAATGTATCAGTTGAAGAATCAGGTGTTGGTGAATGCAGAATAATAGAAACAACAAAGAATGATGCAACAAATTGTTCAAGAACTCATGTTACACATGATGTGGATGCATATATCGCACGATAAATGAACAGTGTCATGTGATGAGGTACCCTTAACTGCTCAACATAGTGCATCCGCTAATGTACCTAAACATACCGATCTTAATGTTTGAACATGATTCGATATATGTTCCTTGGTTGAGGTCGAGTCTAATAATTTCAAAACATATGATATGGTTGATAAAAGACTTTTGATGAACTTTCAAACAAATTCTCGAAACTTGAAAACATTTCATTTCACTTGAAATTGTTATACGAGAGTAAAGAAGAAAGTTTTCAACTTAACAAACCATGTAAAATCCGAACTTCACGAATTCCGTGAACTTTTGAAATTAACACTTTGAAAGCTCACTTCAAGACAAAACTCAACTATCAACAATTTGAAGAAACATATTTCGATATGCATGTGAATAGTAATTTGGTTACAAGTAATTCGATGTTAATGCTATTGATGATATTCAAATGAGAAATGATGAATTAGCGGTTTGTATGGCTAAATTACTAAAGGAAAATGAGTCTCAGAGGATCGATATATTTATTGTGTTGATGATTCGGTGGTCTTGGATGATCAAAATACATGTTATACATTTTAGAGAGAGAAAGTAGAGATGGTGTTCTTGGTAGAGAGTTGGTTCAATAAAATGTAAAGGTTAGATTGCGACCACACCCTTCCATGGATGGAAGGGTATTTATACTTACAAACAATACGTCCTCCTAACGGATCGTGGATCGTGCATACAGATGGGTAAAGACCCATCCTTCCTCCATGGTGTTACACTAAAATATTCTATGCTACCGACTAACTAATTAACTACTAAATAACATAACAAACGACAAGTCTACGAGCTAACTTATGCTAGATAATATTTGGGGTGACCGACTCTTCACAATGGAATTTCCAATTCCTAACAATCTCCCCCTAAGGGAGGTCACCCCATGTTTTACATTTTGAATCCTAGCTTTCTATTTTGTCTTCTGTTCTGAGCTCGTAGACTTGAACTCTTCACTTTCACAATCTTTGTGCTTTTGTAGCGATTCTTCAAAGTCCGCATAGTTTTGTACATTGAGTAGAGGTCTTTGAACTGATCCACATCTTTGATGATCTTCGAGCTTTCTTTGAGATCATCAGCCACAACAAATCTCTCTGGATCATCCATAGTTATGTTGCCTACATGCGATGTTGTGACTTATGGACCGACATGCTCACACTTTGAATCATGACATCTTTTCATCGAGTAGCGAAGCTTTCTTCGGTTCAAGATATTTGTCGCAAAGACAACAGAACATAGTATAGAAATATCGAGCCATGTTTTGTAGATATGCAACAATCATGATTTCTTCAATTAAGTGTGGATCTTGTGAGTATGCGGCTTTGGATTGACTCTCAATTACGATCACCGCAACCGTCCAAATGTACCGCAAACAACGAGCTAGCAATAAAACACACGAAAGTGTCTTTGACCACTTTCGTTGAATTGAGGTACACGCCCACGGTTCCCGTTGATCGATACAAATCACGCTGTGATCGGTAGGATTCCTAAGAATCTCCTTGACAGGTTTCGCAATGCCTAGTTGTTCTCGCACCGAACGCCTCAAAGAAGACAACACGGAGTGAGTGAACCAGCGAATTGGGATTCACTGATTGATGAGAAATTGATTTGAAAACAATCGCGTATTGCTTGAAGAAAGAGTTTTGCAATACGACGAAGGTTTTATAAGAAAGATCAATTTTCAATCAAAATACTTTTTGTATTAGAGAATGAATACACATTCGATGTGCTAGTAGAAAGACGAGATTCGCACATCGAACGGTTTTCCTAAAAGTATTTTTCAATCAGAGATACTTTTTGTGTTTGAAAACATAAATACACATTCTATGTGCTAGAGAAAAGAAGATTTGCATATCGAATGGTTTTTCCAAAAGTATTCGTCAATTCCATTCTGGACCAAGGTTGATTCAAGATTGAATCTCCCCATCGTTTCTATCCAGGTTGTCACAAGTTTGATCTTACGAGAAGATTTCACATGTCACCCACCAAGAGCTTGTTTGATGTTGGCTCTAGAAGGATTTCCATCTTCATCGTGAATATTTTACATATCACTCGGATGTTCGCAATACCACAAGGATAATGCGTGAGGACTCTTAAGATATACTTACTTTCCACATTGTGTGAAACAACAAGTCTTCATTAATATAATGTCCTAATGAGATATTGTGGATGATCTCTTGGCTCTAGACTCAATTGTGC
The DNA here is from genome assembly GCA_022545495.1 of Chrysanthemum lavandulifolium. Taxonomy (NCBI): domain Eukaryota; kingdom Viridiplantae; phylum Streptophyta; class Magnoliopsida; order Asterales; family Asteraceae; genus Chrysanthemum; species Chrysanthemum lavandulifolium. The sequence continues at coordinate 112,552,961 of CM040241.1, read as the reverse complement.
ACATTTGGTTCCTATGCCGAGACTAGGGAGGGTCTCCTTCTTCAATATCAACAGTCTCTAAGAGAAAGTCGATAGATTATGTCGGTTCCCGTGAGAATGAAACAAGCCTTTGTAAGAGGAACTTGAGTAGTTTGGGAAGTTTGTAGTGCGGTGCGTCATTTGGGTCCATGACGCCTTGTCTTCAATATCGGTGTTACCTTAGTAACAACCAAGAGCATATGTATTGAACCCGGTTTACGCCTCTAAGGTTGAATTATTGGAGGGCTATTTCTTTTCACCCTTTTACATTCTAATTCTTTTCATTCTTCAACCCTTCAAGCTTACCGAGACTTCATAACTAGAACCTTGTTGGGTTTATTCCAATACTAGCTCTGCCTCGATCCGCACTCTTCCCATTTATCATTTTCTCCTTTTTCATCATACCTAAGGACTCTACACTATCTAGTGGATTGTCCTCGGTAGATCCCTCCGGTACAGCGCATCGTGGGAACTAATACCTAACCTCACCATCCTTATAAGTCCATACATAAAGTAAAATGGTCGGTCTTTTGGTACAGTTCATTCTTCCTTGAAACCAATTGAAAAATCATTTGGAAAAACAATCAAGGTACTTGTGATACGAGATCAAAGCATTTTGTACCTTAATAGTTTTGATCATTTAGAAAACCTCCCCCTCAACACGTGCATATGATTTAGAAAATGTTTAGCACATGGAGGCAAGAGGACTTTGAAATATTTTCTTTGATCACAATTTTCATAGAAAAAGCCATTTGATTTTCTTTGGTCAAATCTCCCCCTCAATGTGTGCATAGGATATTTGAAATCATTTTATCACATAGAGGCAAGAGTTCTTTTGAAGCACATTTACGATCACACAAGCCATTAAGAAACCATTCGCTCCCCGTCAATATGTGCATCAATAAATGAAAGAGTTTGGCACATATTAGAGAGAACTTGCACTTTAAATCAAAACGATCATCTTATATCAAGTTTCATTATTAAATCACAAATTCTCCCCCGATCAAAAATATCAAACCCTTTGAGATTTTGGATCTCAAGTGATTTAATCAGGTTTGGAAAACATGGGAGAATATGTGGCTAGGTTTAAATACTCATCTTGTTTTTGGATAAATCCTCCACCTCAACATGTGCATTGTATATTTGAAATCGTTTGGCACATGGAGGCTGGAGTGCCTATAAAGGACTAAACCGATTTCATTAAAACAGATTTGAGATTTAAATCATGATCTCTCCCCCGATAAAAAATTTCAAACCATTTGAGATTTGTGATCCCAAAATATTTAAATCATTTAGAAAATTTTGGGGAAAGACGTGGCAAGATTTAATTTTGAAAAATGACAGATAAGGACCAATTTAAGACGTTATAGATTCTTATTGTCAGGTATGATAGTTTTTAAACGATCTTTAAGTAAAATAAAACAATTTCACAATCAAACAAGAACAGAAAAAAATTTCATTTTGTAAGATCTTTGACTTTTAAAGAAAATCATACCATGACAGAACATTAAATCTTTAGATCACCACTTATTATTGTACAATCCGGACTTTTATGAAGAAATATTGTTTGAAAATAATTTATTTTAAATCACTCTCCCCCTCAATCGATGACCGTAGTCGTTGATTGAGTGACTTAGGTTTTGTTAAAAATGAAGTCCGGTGATTTTCAAAATTTAGTCCAATTTATTTTCAAAACAATAATTTTCATTTTCAAAACAATTTTAATCAAAGTTTTAGAAAATGGTATAATCACAATTATCATGCACAAAGATACGTTAGGTGGTTGAGTACATACATTGATGTTGTTCTTTGTAGGGCTTGGAAGAAAAACCGTCTGGCGATGCGGTGAGACTTCTTACGTTGCATTTTAATGCCAACTTAGGTCAAATTTAAGCTCCGCTTCTTCAATCACTTAGAAGAAAACCATCTGGCGATGCGGTGAGACCTCTTACGTTGCATTTATGCCAACTCTTCATAGAAGTCCAATTAAGCTCCGCTTCTTCATTTGTCAACCCAAGATATAGTTACCCTTTCCTTTCGGCATCCAATCATATTTAGTTGTAGGATCTGGATCGGGAACATTCTTATATACCAATATACCTGCATACGTTAGTAAACACACATACAGATATATGGTGGTCGACATCACCCAAACATCAATCGACTAATAAAAGTCAATGCAACATAACAATCAGATCATATAAGGCATGGGAATAATGTGTTCATCAAACTCTAATCATCTAATCCTAGCAATCATATCCTAGGCACCTAGTCCTTCAACATAGGTTAACATCATTTTTAATTAAGCATATTAGGATAATTAGAAAAGCCCGATAGATGATATAAATTTGAAAACATTCTCCCCCTTAATCAATGACTCATTTTCTGAAAATTTTAAAAGCGCAGAATTCATTGATTGAGTTTTCAATTTTTATGAAAAACTCTGAATCTGATTGATTTTTCAAGCAACTCAATTTCCACCATTTTTTGATAAAACAAATATTTTTCTGAAGACTTTTAGAAGGAAAAATATTTGAGTAGGAACAACAGTCCTTCGACATACTTTCCTCATTTTTTTTTTAGGATAAGTGCACGAAATATTTGAAAATTGGTTTAGCGCAGCACTTTCCTTTCTTGAAGAACGGGTTGCTATCTGAAATAATAGCAAACCATTGTTTAAGCACGGGTTACAGTCTGAAGTAACTGCAAGCCATAGAATATTTCATCTATGGTCCCGTGCCATTATTGAATGACATTTCTAAGACCGCAGATGTTATCGATACCAGAAGACATGTCTTTGAAAAACAATATTTTTGGTATTTTTCTATTTTTCTGATTTTTTTATGGGTTTTTGAAGGTTTTATATTTTTCTATTTTGTTTTTGCTGGTTTTATATTTTTGTATTTTGTTTTTCTGATAACTATATATAAAGATAGAGTAGATGATATAGTAAAAGAAGATGATGATACGAGTACCGAGATAAGGATATCGAACAGCCCCGTTGTAGAAGATAGAAGTCATCATCTCTTAAACATTCACCACCAAAGCTTCCGAGGCTCCAGATAGAAGATGGAACATGAGCCTTTAAGAAAGAGAGACTTTGGCAGCTTCCCCCCAAACCGAAAATCCATTAGATGAGCAGATTCGAAGCTCTATTTCAAGCTTGCTTTAGCCAGGTGCACAAGGAAGCACACCATTATCATCGTTCTTGCTGCTCCTTTTAAGAATAATCACCGTGATTCTTCGTTCGAGGTTATATCATCCAAAAGAATAGCAACGTGTCATCCCACACATAAATAACTCTTCTCAAATTTCATTCCACTGAAGTCTAATGCAATCCATTCCAAAAGGTGTCAAGAGACCACTTCCCCCGAGTAGTTGAATAGATGCAGCCCGTCTTTTGGAATAGAGCTCAAGAACTCTCCCAAATACACATCATGAGGGTAATGAAGAACACCTCCCCAATGTTCACATCTTTCGTCCTTGATGATAGTGTATGAAGCTCAAGAACCCGAAGTACACCAATATCCAAGAACTCTCCCGAATACACATCATGCCCGGAGAGAAAACACCTCCCCAATGTTTGTGGTAAACAATGGCTTTCTTCCCTGATGATCGTGTATGAAGCTCAAGGACCCGGTACACACATTCCCCAAGAGAGAACAACCGATAACATTGAAGAAGCGGCCGAATCACCGATTATCTCTGCGGATGACAATCTCGTGGTGTTAACTCGGAATAAGTGATTATATCTACGAATCATCGATTAAGCCCTCAAGTGAGACAAATGAGCGACCCCAATGTACACAATTCTCTCCCCGATGATTGCGATAACATCGAGATCATCACAAACTTGTGTACCTCTTATATCTTCGAAACTTTCTAACATCACTTCCCCACATAGTTGGAATAATAACACTAAACGCCTTGATGAGTAAAACCTTGAGTTTCTCTGCGGTCATGACATTCGCTTTTCCCGTGATATCTTCAATCACATAGAAGAATTAAGTTCATCAAGTTTACTCATTATGAGTCAAACCTTGAGTTTCTCTGCGGTAATAACATTTGTCTTCCGGGATATCTTCAATTACTTAAAATTATTAAGTTCATCAAGTTTACTCGCTTTAGGTGCTTTTCTCCTTCCCCTTTTGGTTTTGCCACTTGTAATCAAGAAAACATTATAAGTCCAAATACTTGAAATCATAAGAAGATTGCTTAAAGTCTTTGTGAGAATCAACATGTCAAGTAGAATATGAGCAAGTCTAATTGGGGATTAAATCGACATTTCACCTCCCCAATTAGTGCTCTCTCTAAACCGACAATCTTTATAATGAATGCTTGAATTAAGAAGAAGTCTTTAGATCGTTAAATGCAACTCGTCTTTAGTCTTCTAACATGCAGCAAAATATGTAGAACCGACTAAAGACTCGACCTTCTTCAAGATTGTCCAGTTGGGGAATAGATAATTAACATCTTCAACTCACCAAATGAATTCCCGTTAACTTATATATAGCAAATCCCCTTAACTCAAATCCCTCCCAATCAAACAAGAACAGAAAGATGTTCATCAAGGAAATCTGCCTCGCAACTGGAAGCACTTTGTCATTAATCATTAGTCCGTGAGAAGATGTCAACCAGCGGCTCATAGAAGAAAAAAAAACACCATGTAAAGATGACCCGATAAGAAGAAGCTCGGTTCTTACATGAGTTAGGAGCCGTATGACCATATATTCTCAAAAGTCAATCAACCATGCAGAATTATCACACTTCTTCTCCCCCTCAAGAATTGCATACGGAGATGCCATTCTTGATTAAACAAGTGAACATCATCCAAATGTAGTCTATTCACACTTCTCCCCCGCAAAATTAGCACAGGATGTCTCTATTGTCATTATAGTTGAGAAAGTGGAATCGAAAACAATCAACAGAGCCAGTTCACTTGATGACCAAGCACATGGAAAAGTATGAAGCATGTTGATGAGAATGGTCATAATAAGAAGATTTCTCTTCTTCAGAAGATAAAGCTCACTGACACGTACACCTTTCTTTTCTTTGAGGTACGAGGCTTGAACTGTTGTGTTCAAACGTCATTATGATGAATTACGAGGCCTGAATTGATGTGAACAGACGTCATAATCTCTCTCTTTTCAATCTCTTGGCAAAACAAGTAATCAACCCCATTATCATTCAGTAGGCTCTTTGTTGTGACAGCTGATGGATAAAACCCAATATGATGAATTTGACCCTGAAGTAAACTAACCCGAACTCGTGACTTAAACTTGCACATATGAAACAAAGAGCGGTGCCGAGACTTCATCCTCCATTGAATCTCTAATACTCTATACTCTTCAACCAACCAACCATCAAGTAATAGACGTACTTTACCTCTTGAAAATCCACAATTGAATGTGACACTGAGCACTACAACGTAACTCCTTAAAGTGATAGTTATTTTGAGGTGATAAGAGCCCAATTCCCCCAAGTGGTAAAAGAAAAGGTAAAAGTCACTGAACAATAACTAGATTTCCAAGTCTTCATTTTTTATAATAAGCTGGAACCAGGATCATGAAGAATCTTCATCCATCCATCCCCGATACCTTCAAATACTAAGTACACTTGCCCGTGATAATTCACTTCAACCTCAAATAAATAATAGTGAATTAACTCCGTTGTCACATCTTCTGGTTAAAAGCTCAAATCTAGCCTCCTTTGACGTTTTAAGTGAACTATGATAATGGTTTCATCCCGACCATGGTTAAAAGCACGTAACCCCGTAATACCATGTAATAACCAAACTACCATGACGAATATCCAAACACACATCCAATTCATGAAATACACCCTTTTATCCCTTTTTCAAAGTCGAAACCGTAGCACCAGCATCAAGTAAGATCCAGAATTACACTTTCTCTTCTCCAAGATGGTTCCATCATTACGGGATTTTACAACTCTATGGTTTAAACCGAGAAATAGTTTCTTTCGCGAGATTTTACAAAACCAAGAATAAACCGTAAGATAGATCCGGAAATGCACTTTACTAATACCAGGATGTTTCCATTGTCATGAGATTTTACAAGTCTATGATTTAAACAGAGAAATAGGTTCTTTCGCGGGATTTTACAAAATCAAGACAAAACCGTAAACAATGTTAGCTTGAATGTGTTATGACAACTTTGGTTTCGGTGAATATCTGTTTCAGGGGAACATGCAGCAGTTCGTCAATGGTTTATTATCCAATATCATCAACATCATCAACCATCCAATAAGTATACTGGTAAACACATCATTCACACATTCCATCGGCTATTGTTGTGACCTCCTTGAGAAGTAAGCCCGATATACCAAACTTGATCATGAAGTAAAATTCCCCAGATTTGTTACTTAAACTTGTACTAATCCTTGTGAAGAAGAAACGGTGTACCTAATGTACAAAACCTCTTGACATTCTCAACTGAGTGAGACACCGAAGTGATAGCAACGTTGTGGGTCAAGTGAGAAAGAATCACAAACGTAACTAAATAGCCAAGTCTTTATCACACACTATAAAAGCCCAAATAAGTCATCTTCGCAGAAGGGTAGAAAGAAAGAAGACGAAATAAGTAAACGCGCCCGGACAACCTCACTTCAAATTCAAATAAGAAATACCATCCAAACAACCCCATGGTCAACTTTGTACAGCCATCAATTCAAGCCGTGACATGATATTTTTCGTGAAAATGTATGCACCAAGGAATCAATTACAACAAATCTCATCATTCAACTCTCATCAACTCTCAAATCGTATCTTCAAATCGCACGATTAAATTACAACTCACATCCCATAATGATATAATATTAGCTCAAATATATCAGAATCACTTGACACACAATTACCTGGAAACCATCAAACGTACGAATTCTCAATGAGGCACTAGTGATTAATATCACATTTTATCAAAATTTGATTTAGCATAAACCATGTGATAAAATTATTTTATGTGATAAACTGTGATTTAAGAAACTCTGAGGCCCATTCACTTCGTTAAATATCCATGAGGTCAAATCAAAATTAACGAGGCCCAAACAATCATGAAACTCGTGCGGTCGATCATTAACAATCATCTTTGGATCGATCAAGTAGAATGTTAGTTCCAATTGATAACCTATTATCAAGATTACACCATTTGTTGAAATTCAATCAAAACTGCGTCGTCCCAACATATTACACGGGGTCCAAACATGTCCAAAATCACAAGGCCTGTGACGAAGGGTACACGGCCCATATCTAATAACAATACCAGATCCCACACATATCCAATGTCAGCCTAGTTCCAATATGAAAACCGGGTCAAAAGCCCACATCAAACGGTGTTGCCTGATCCATTCACCACATCAAACCGGTATAAAACATAATGCCCTAAATATTAGATCATTACACTAACCCTAATCTACTTTCTCACATATGCGCCCCCCTCCTCTCATCTGCTTCAATCACCTACCCTAAAATACCACATCAAACTAATCGCCTCCCTCTGGTATTTATCACAGAATCAAGATTCACATCTCACCAAATAAAATCTCACAACCCAAACACTTATCACATAATTTCTCATTCGAAATCATGACAGCCCCATCTCAATCCAATCATTATTCATATCAACACTCATATCAATCAAGACTTTGAACGCGTCCAATTATAATCACTCCTCAAAACCAAATAGACGGATCTACATCAACCTTCTTTGATAGTATGTCACGTCGATCTCGCCATAGGGATGGCTCGAGGTTGGGACCAGGTTCGACTTTAGCCACAGAGATGGTGTCGTGGTCCTGTAAAGGTAAAGTACTAACATATTGTTCTTCGTTGAGTCTTTTGATTGTTTTTTAGTTAAGAGTGAATGACGATATGATAGTAACAACCTTGTTATCAGTCATGTCTTATGATTTGAATATTAAATGAAGCATAATCTTCAAAAAATCTGTGATGATATTTGTTCTTCGAAAAAAATCTTTAAAAGATTTGAAAAAAATCGTTGAAACAAATTCTGAGATATGTTTTTGTGATTTTCATGTTGTTGATTAACGTAACTTTGGGGAGAGAAGGTGAGGGTCATTTGGAGAGTCTAGGTCTAGGATTAGTATTTGAATTTTGTTAATGAGTTGGGTCGAATCTGTTACTAAGGAGTCTTTGATGGTATTTGGAATTATTGTTGTTGATATTGGAAATAGACTGATGATGTTAATACTCAGGTTGAGGAATATTTGTTGTGGTCAATCTTGGTCTAACTAGTCTTTTCTTCTTCTACACTTTTCACCAAGTCGCTAGCCAAAGTCTTGTGTCAAGTCGCTACCCATTTTTTCAAAGCAATTCGCTACCCATTTTTTCAAAGCAAGTCGCTACCCACTTTTTCAAAAGAAGTCGCTACGACTTGTTAAATAACAAGTCGCTAGGTCAAAGGTTTTTCCAAGTCGCTAGCAAGTCAAAACTCACAAGTCGCTAACCATTTTCATTACAAATCGCTATTGACTCAATAGTCAATAGTCAAGTCGCTACATTTAGCACAAGTCGCTACTTGATACATTGAATCGGACTGCTTTGGTGTACAACTCGCTAACATGATATATGACTTATTCCGATGATTTTTCCGACCATATTCCGACTATATTCATACTTACCCAGAAAAACAGCTATGAATATTCATATAGACCTGTTGATGACCAAGATTGAACCCAAAAATGACTACATACATCACGGATATTGACCCCAAAAATGACCACATACAAGATTTGACTATGATAACAGTACCTGAGTTGGACAAAGCATTTGACACAAAGACGACTTGACTATGAAAGACCGAGACAATACCATGTATCAAACCGGTTTTAAAAATATTCCAACCACAAAAATACACGAACCGCTTAAAAACCATGTATCAACACCACAAAATCAACACAACACAATAACCTTAGCTCGTACCAATTGTAGGATCGATATATTTATTGTGTTGATGATTCGGTGGTCTTGGATGATCAAAATACATGTTATACATTTTAGAGAGAGAAAGTAGAGATGGTGTTCTTGGTAGAGTTGGTTCAATAAAATGTAAAGGTTAGATTGTTGAGCCACCCCTTCCATGGATGGAAGGGTATTTATACTACAAACAATACGTCCTCCTAACGCATCGTGGATCGTGCATACAAGGGTAAAGACCCATCCTTCCTCCACGGTGTTACACTAAACTATTCTACGCCATCGACTAACTAATTAACTACTAAATAACGTAACAAACGACAAGTCTACGAGCTAACTTATGCTAGATAATATTTGGGGTGACCGACTCTTCACAATGGAATTTCCAATTCCTAACGAGTCTTTGAGAAAGCATCACATAGAACTAAGTGACTCACAAAGAAGCTAGAACTAAGTCAATAGAACAAACAAACTCTTTGATAGCAAAATTGATGATCTCAAAGCTCAACTTCGGAAAAGAGTTTCGCTATTGTTGCCCTAAAAAATGAGCTTAGCTAAACTATATGGAAAAGTGTGAACACTAAGTTTTCAAAACCATCAACCTTGAGGAAACCAGTTTCTCATCCCATTAGAAACCGGTCCGTTGTTAGGCAGCCTACTGCGTTTATATCCGAAAGACCAAAATTTTCAAAAACACGGTTTGCCTCCAAAGTTGATGAGAAACAATTTTGTCAAAACCAGTCACTTCACCTGAGTTACCTAAGAATAAGGCTTCTAGCTCCATTAACCCTCAACATGTAGACACTTCTACTCCCAGTACCTCTAGGATTAGTTCGAAAACAGTGTCAAAACCAAGCATTAAAACCCAGAATTCATACGATATGAATGACTTGTGGAAGAACTATTATCTAGAAGAAGCTAGGAAAAAGGCACAGATTCGGAAAGACGGAATTTTAGGTGCAAGACCTAGGGTGATGCATTCCACTAGATTTCAAGACACTGCTAGTAGTTGTAAACCATTACCTAAAAACACTCAAAAGACTAGGGGTTGGCTTGCATCTAAGAGTAGTTATACGAAGAAGAATGCTAAGCATGTAGAAAATAAAACTAGAAATTCTAAGTCTTTTCCGAATAAGAAACATTTTCCTAATTCACATGCTAAGGTTCAATCCACTAAGGCTACTAACATGGCGAAGGTTCAACACGTTATGAAGCAAAACAAACCCAAAGCTTCGCCTAGATGGATCCCAACTGCTAAATATTTGGAGTCTAGGAATAACGATAAGTCTTCCACCATGCATAAGAATGTTCCCGATAGACCTTGCCATAAATGGATTCCGTCTGGTAAAATGTTTAAGGATGTTGGACTTAGGTGGATGCCTACCGGAAAGTTGTTTACCGATGACAAAATCAAGGTTGCCTGTGAAACCCCAAAGGGTTTGGATACTAATGTCACTAACCAAAATATATGCAATCAAGTTTGTAATATTAGTGCAGGTAGTCCTTAGTCAGTTGTAGATACTTTGATCCTTCATTACATGGACTGGCTTAAAGTATGGATAAAAAATGGATTGATATCTCATAACTCATGGGTTCAAGTCATTCAACCTTGATATTCTATCTGCTATGACGTTTGAACATAACAGTTCAAGCCTCGTTCTCTAAAGAAAATAAATGTGTATGCTTCAGTGTGCATTATCTTCGGAAGAAGAGAAATCTTCTTATTATGACCATTCTCATCAACATGCTTCATGCTTTTTCCATGCGCTTCAGTCATCAAGTGAACCGGACTATTGATAATTGTTCTTTTATTCCACTTGCTCAATTATAATGACGATGGTGACATCATATGCAAACTTTGGGGGGAGAAGTGTGAAAAGACTACATTTGGATGATGTTCACTTATTCAATCAAGAATGGCATTTCCATATGCAATTCTTGAGGGGGAGAAGAAGTGTGAATTTACTACATGGTTGATTGATATCTGAGAATAAATTGTCAAACGGCTCCTAACTCATGTAAGAACCGAGCTTCTTCTTATTGGGTCATCTTTACATGATTTTCTTCTTAGAGCCGTTGGTTGACATCTTCATACGGACTAGTGAGTTTAATGACAATGTGATTCCAATTCATGGGTGATTTCCTTGATGAGCGTCTTTACGTTCTTGTTTGATTGGGAGGGATTTGAGTTAAGGGGATTTGCTTTATGTATGCTAACGGGAATGCATTTGGTGAGTTGAAGATGTTAATTTTTGATCCCCAACTGGACAATCTTGAAGAAGGTCGAGTCTAAAGTCGGTTCTACATTTTCTGCTACATGTTAGAAGACTAAAGACGAATTGCATTTAACAATCTAAAGACTTCTTGTTGAATATTGGATTTCACAATAACACAATCAATCACAAATAAGGTGTATGATTAGATGGTTTAGAGAGAGAAAGTGGGATATTCTAGAAAGAGAAACTCATGGAAGGTTAGATTCCAAATGAACATCCAACCCTCTCCCTTGTGGGGAGAGGGCTATTTATACAAACTACTACGCCCTCCTACGGGCTGTGGATCAGGCATACAATGGTTAAAGACCCGTCCTTCCTCCACGGTGTTGCACTAGACTACACTATACTAATAACTGACTGACAACTAACATGATAAACGATATGTCTACGAGCTAACTTAAGCTAGATTATACATGGGGTGACCGATGCTTCACAATAGAATTTCTAATTCCTAACAATCTCCCCCTAAGGGAGGTCACCCCATGAATTACATTGTGAATCCTAGCATTCTATTTAAACTTTAATCTTGAGCTCGTAGACATCAACTCATCAAAATATTCGAACTTTGTGCTTCCGTGGTGAATTCATCATTGTCCAACAACAATTTATATTTCGTGGAGGTTATAGAGCTAATCCACATAGATGACCTTTGAGCTTTAAGAAAGATCATCAGCCACAGTTAATCTCAGCATCACCCATTGTTGTGTTGCCAGCATATGATGTTGTGACAATTGGACTGACATGCTCACATTCTGGATCATGATTTCTTCTTATCAGAGTAGCGAAAGCTTTCGTTGATTCATGATATTGGCGTGCACAGAGCGAAGCATGGAGTGAAAATATCGAGACATTGATGCACTTATCTTGATTTCTTTAGAGATGAATGTGTAGAGTGAGCATGCGGCTATGGATTGATCGCTTCATTCGATCAATCGCAAGCGTCGGTACACGCATACAATTAGCAATAAAGCGCACGAAAGTGTCTTTGATCACTTTTTGAATTGAGGTACACGCCCATGGTTCCTGTTGATCGGTACAAGTACCGCCTCGATCGTATAATTCAAGAATTTCCTTGACAGGTTTCACAATGCTCTAGCTGTTCTCAAACCGAAACGTCTCAAAGAAGACAACACGGAGTGAGTGAACCAGCGAATTGAGATTCACTGATTGATGAAAAGGGATTTAAGAACACAATCGTGTACTGCTCAATAGAAATTGTTTTTGCAATACAACGAAGGTTTTAATGAAAATCAATTATCAATCATAAACACCTTTTATTTTGAAATATTAATACACAGTCGATGTGCTAAAGAAAAGAGATTTTTTAAGCACAACGACCGGTTTTTGAAAGGTATCCGTCAATCCATAACTTGAACCAAGATTGATTCAAAAGATTGAATCGCCCCATTGTTTCTGTTCGGTTGTCACATGGTTGATCTATAGGATAGATCTCACATGCCACCCACCGTGAGCTTGTTTGATGTTGGCTCAAAAGGCTTTCCATCTTCATTGTGAATATGTTGGCATATCACTCGGATGTTCGCAATACCACAAGGATAATGCATAGGACTCATAAGATATAATCTCTCTTCCACATTGTGTGAAACAGAGAGTCTTCATTGAAAGTGTCCTAATGAGATTTATTGATGATCTCGTGGCTCTAAACTCAATAGTGCATATTTGGATTCCTATATCGGAGACTAGGGAGAGGGTCCCTTCTTCAATATCAACAAACTCTAAGAGAAAGTCGATAGATTATGTAGGTTCCCCTGAGAATGAAACAAGCCCTTTTAAGAGGAACTTGAGTGGTTTGGGAAGATGTAGTGCGATCGTCACTTTGGGTCCATGACGTCTTGTCTTAAATACCGATGTTACCTTGGTAACCACCAGTAGCATATGAATTGAACCCGGTTTCTGCCCTAAGGTTGAATTATTGGAGGGCTATTTCTTTTCACCCTTTTCTCATTTCATTTCTTTTTCATTCTTCAAACCCTTCAGTGCTTACCGAGACTTCATAACTAGAACCTTGTTGGGTTTATTCCAGTACTAGCTCAGTCTTAGTCCGCACTCTTCCCATATCTCACTTTACTCCTTTTTTCATCATACCTAAGGACTCTATACTATCTAGGGGATTGTCCCTGGGTAGATCCCTCCGGCTCTGGCGGATCGTGGGAACAAAAACCTAACATCACCATCCTTATAACTCCATGCATAAAGTAAAATGGCCGGTCTTTTGGTACAGTTCATTCTTCTTTGAAACCAATTGAAAAATCATTTGGAAAAACAATCAAGGTACCTGTGATACGAGATCAAAGCAATTTGTACCTTAATAGTTTTGATCATTTAGAAAATGCTCCCCCTCAACATGTGCATATGATTTTGAAATTGTTTAGCTCATGGAGGCAAGAGTTCTTAGAAATAAATTCTTTGATCACAATTTCCTTAGAAAAAGCCATTTGTTTTTCTTTGGTAAATTCTCCCCCTCAATATGTGCATAGAACATTTGAAATCATTTTATCACATAGAGGACAGAGATTTTTTGAAATACAACCACAATTACCAAATTTTTAGAAACCATTTAACACATAATCAAGGTACCTTATGTAAAAACATGAAAATCTTTGTACCTTGAAGATATGTATTTGTTTTGAAATGCTCCCCCTTAATATATGCTTCGAGATTCGAAAAGAGTTTAGCACATATTAGAGAGCAATATGGACATTGAGACAAACATGGTCATTTTTTATCATCTTTCATATTTATATCACATTTTCTATCCCGGTCGAAAATTTCAAATCCTTTGAGATTTTGGATCTCAAGTGATTTAAATATTAATGAAACAAAACATTTGTTGGAGAAAAATGTGTCCGGTTTTATATGATCCGAAGTGGACAACACCGAGGTTTCCTTTTAGACAAAGGAAACCACAATACATAACCTAACACTACTATTACATACATTATAGTTGTTCATAGTACATGCACCACATTTTACACAAAAAAAGTACAAAATAGAAACTACTTAGGAAGATGTCTTCATTCGGTTCTTTGAAGCAGCTTATAGTGACCTGCACGAAGTCTACCACCCACAAAACTTTCAAGGCTGCGGAAGATCATTCGTGTCTTAAGTCTTCGCCTAATCGCAGCAATGAAATCTTCACACCTCTTTAAATCCTCATCAGACCAGAATTTTGTTATGTTCCACGGCTTCAGATCAACTCTGATTTCATTTACTCTAGAGTTCAATTCTTCTTCGACCATCTTGAGAGTACCATCACTGAATTTGTAGAGCTTGCACAGTCTCATTAACATGCGTGTCTTGTATTTGTCGGTGAAGAGGACGGCTCTAGGGGTGTCAAGAACTCTATAGTCGTGGCGAAATTCATGTCCGGAGGCATCTCATTGCGGCCTTGTAATGTTGACCCGAGTCTGGTAGCTTTCCATTCCTAGCTAAAAGTCCTCAACCCTTTTTGAATGACTAAGCCCCCGATCTAAAGGTTGATGAGAGAGAGCCTTCTTCTCACGGACGGTAGATGTTCAAGATGTCCTTGGAGGTTCAAAAGATAGAGATCTTCAAAGTCATTTGGTAGCGTATGTTTGAAGTCATTTTTTCTATAACATGATCTTTCCAGTGCGCTCTTGAAGAACTATCTTTGTTGGGATACGTAAGATTAAAGTCTTGAAGATTAACAAAGTACTACGAGAAAGATAAAGTACGGCAAGAAGTCAAAATCTTGCTTATCATCAAAGTCTTGCAAAGATTATAAGTCGGTTGTATTAGATTGAAGATAGAAAGTTATGTTTATCTAGAACTTTTATGTATTGTTTACTTGACGTACAAGGATAAGAAATCTAAATCGTTTAGGGTTATCCTTGAGCCTATAAAAGGACCCTAGATTGATATTAGATGTCGTGATTTTATTAGAGTTTTAGAAGTTCGATATTATTAGAGTTGTTAAAGAGTGCATAATAAGCGAGTTAGAGTTATTAATAAAATTATTTAAAGTTAAAGTTATTCTTCTTAGCTTTGTTAAGTAAATTCCGCATACTTAATAGAGTTTGCTCGGTGTTTCATTGTTAATAACTTAGGATTTATGCGAGATTGTTAAACCTTAACAAGCTATTTAAGTTAGTTTGGTTAGAGTACATCGATCCAACAAGTGGTATCGAGCTTGTGTGGAAACTCGACTAAGAAAAACCCTAAAACCTAAAGATGTCTCTTGATTACTGCTCCACCACCTTCCATCACCTCAATGAGGATTCCTCTCATCAAGAAGGCGAATATGACCTATGGTATATGAAGATGAGGCAAGACATTGCCATTCTGAGACCATGCTCTATGGAATGTAATTTTCAATGGTAATGAAGAGGTTCGAAACTATTGATGTTCTGGACAACCCAAAGCACCTAAGGCGCCTTACCGGCGACAACATTAAGGAATCAAGAGAAGGCACTCAACATTCTCTTGTCTCGCCATTCCGATGGTCATCTTCTCAAGTTCCATGATGCTAAAGATGCTAAGCGACTGGCCACTCAAGACAAGATTTGGAGGAATGAAGCTTCTAAGAAGATGCACGTAAATCTGTTGAAGCAACAGTTTGAAACTTTCATTGTTGGTGAAAGAGAGTCTTGATCTTGCATATGATAAATTTCAAAATCTCCTTAACATGTTGGAATTATACAAAGCACAAGTTTCAGTTGAAGATGCTAATCTCAAGTTCTTATGAGTCGCCATCATCATGGCATGTAATAGCTACAATGAGCAGAGGACAACCAGGTTTGGATGTTATGGACTTTGATGATCTCTACAATCATCTAAAGGTGTATGAGCATGAGATGAATGGTCAAACCAGTTCCAAATCTCACAAGATTGCTTTTCTATCATCCGAAAAGAGGCGCGATTTCCACCAAAAGTCTTGCTTCTCTACTCAAAGCTTGTAACTCAAAATCTTGTTGTTTACACTCCCCCACCTATGCTCAACAAGCCCCACCAACTACTACCATGCACTCGGATGAAGTTGTGTGCTCTTTCTTTGCACAACAAGCTTCTTTACCGTAATTTATGAAGAAGATCTCTCCAGTTAAAGAGGATGCTTTAGAAGAAATTGATATCGGTGGCAAGTTGCTTTGATCATCGCAAGGATCAAGAAGTACATGAAGAAAACAGAAAGAGCATTGACTTCAAACCAAAGCAGGGAATCACTTTTGACAAATCCAAAATTGAATGCTTCAATTGTCAAAAGATGGACACTTTGCAAGGAAGTGCGGGTTTGCTAAGTATCAAGCAAACAGGATGACTTAGACACCAAAGTGGAGCTAAAAGAAATTCCTATTCTTGAAACAAAGGCTTTGGTTGCTCAAAAGAATTTATCGAGGTTGACCGGAGTGAAGAGTTTGATGATGAACCAGTGACCTACTGTATGGTAGCAGTGGAAGAAGCGGTTGAAGATTCAGTGGAAGAATTGGACTGGAGCACTGCTTTTGATGAGGAAGCTGATCATGTTGCTTTGGAATCCGGAGATGGTTATGGAGGATTTGATTGGAGCTTGGAGTGTGAAGATGATCCTATTCTGCTTGCAATGGTGGCTACTTCATCAAGTTCAACCCCTATCTCTGAGGTATGCTCGAATTGTCATGATTTTTATCAAAAATTACTTGGTAGTTATGTGATTGAAAGAGATAATTGTGTTAGGGCTAGGTCTGAGGTAGTTGTTATCAAATAACTTTAGAGTCAATGGAAGCCAAAATATTAACACATGAAAATAATGAAATGGCTTGGGCTGAAAAGTATGAACAACAAGATTACCAGTTAAAACTAAGTGAATGGAAACTAAATTGTAAAATTGCTAAAATAGAGAAATTAACTAAGGAAAGAGATGATTTGTTAGCAAAGTTTGATGCCTGAAAGAATCAGTGCATCACATGTTACTTATGTTCAAAAAGCAGAGAGAGCATATATTAGAATTGGCTTAGGTTTTGGTATGGACTTTGATAACATAGAAGAGAATCAATCGGTGATGACCTAGAGGATATAACCACTAGTGATGATGAACTCATTAATTATGTAGACACATCTAGTAATGAGGATTCAATTTGTGAACCACCTCGTAATATAAGAAAGACAAGGGTTATCATGATGTCCCACATCCCATTGGTAGTCATCAACCCATAAGACCGATGTTTTACGCTTTGGTGTAGACAGCCTAGAGTTTAGGAAAAAGCTTATTGGTCAATCTAGGTCTCGAAACCCCAAAAGAATTTGTTGAAAACAATGTTCAAAGTCAAGCAAAGACATTCAACTCAAAGTATCGCTCCACAAGCAATACCTTTCAGAAAACCTTTTCAAAACAAGATCGCTAAACCTTTTGGGATAACTTTGGTCAAAACAGTTCAATCATTCACCTAGAAGGCAAAATAGTTTTGGTCATAGACATAGAAGAAGTCATTTTGGGAGTATGGGTCAAAAAGCGTGTTTTGTGTGTTTTAGTCCTAATCATTTAATCAAGGATTGTGAACATCACTCAGAATACCTTAGAAAATTTCCAAAGAACAGTCCGCCAACCGAAACCTAGAGAGAACAAACCGGTTTGGAATAATTCAAATAGGGTTAATCACGACAATTTCTCACTAGACCATAGGTACCCTCACAAGAGAAGACCTTTTTCTAAATCACCAAGACCTTCACAAGCGAGACCTTCTCAAAGTAATGCTCAATTCAAACAAGGTCTTCGCTAACACCGCTTGGAACAGAACCCTAGGAGATCTCTTTATTATCAACCTAGAAGGTATTATAATTCACATAGGAATCTAGATTACAGAACCAAGTGTTAAAACCGAATGGGTTAAGAGAGAAATCTTTGAGAGGACAAACAAGACTTTCAATAAAAAGTGAATCGATGTTTTTATAATACAAGAAAAAAGAATGAATTTAAAAAGAGAGTTCTGTTGAAAATCCGAAAGTTTTGAAAATCCACATGCTAAAAATCAAAAGATAATTACGGATCATGTTTTAAAATAGTGGAATTACATACTCAAAGAATTTGAGTTTGTAACTCCACAAGGGGAACACAAGTCAAGAATGGCTTGGGTTCCTAAAAGAAACTAACTCTCTAAATCTTTGTGCGGGCAACCCGGAAGAGGAGCTTAAAGATCATCTTATTGTGGATAGTGGTTGCTCGGAAGCATGACAGAGACAAGGAGATTCAGCCGATTTTCGATCTATTAGTGGAGGACGAGTTGCATTTGGGAATGATCCCAATGGAGGAAGAATTACCGAAAAGGAACCATCAAAGCGGTATGTATAGATTTTGAGAATGTTAGATATGTGAAGGAGCTCAAATTCAACTTATTGTCGGTTTCTCAAATCATGATAAAAGCATCCTGTGTTATTCATCGACATTGAATGTCTCATCCTTTCCCGAGTTCAAGTCTGTTGATGATATCTTGGTAGTTCTTAGAGTACCAAGAACCAATGATGTGTATAGTCTAGATATGAAAAGTCTTCATTCTTATGGGAGAGCTACATGTTTGGTGGCAAAAGCAACATCTGAAAAAGCACATCAGTGGCATAGAAGATTGGGCCATGTGAATTTCAAGAATATCAACAAACTGGTCAAAGGAAATTTAGTTAGAGGTTTACCTTCAAAGACTTACAAGAATGATCACTCATGTTTGGCATGTAAGAAAGGTAAACAACATAAAGCTTCCTGCAAGAAGCTTGAGGAAAGGACTGTTAGAGAACCATTGGAGTTGTTACATACGGATCTATTTGGTCATGTATCTGTTACAAGTTTGAACAAGAAGAAGTACTGCTTAGTTGTCACAGATGATTGCAGTAGATTCAGTTGGGTATTTTTCTTGGGATTTAAAGATGATACTTTTGATGTTATTCAGACTCTCATAATAGCACTTGAAAACCAATTGAGACTCGAGGTTAGAGGTATTAGATGTGACAATGGAACTGAATTCAAGAACAAGCTTATGGATGACTTTTGTGCAAACAAAGGAATCAAAAGGGAGTTCAAGATTGCGCAACACCACAGTGAGAATGGTGTTGCAAAAAGAAAGAATAGGACTTTGATTGAAGCGGCGTAACCATGCTAGCGATTCACAACTACCTATTCAATTTTGAATGAAAGTAAATCTTGCTTGCTATGTACTTAACAGAGTATCAATTACTAAGCCTCGATGAAGACACCTTATGAGTTGTCGATGGGCAACAAACCCAACATTCGATTTATGAAGCCTTTTGGATGCCCTCTTACTATTTTGAATACAATTGATAATCTGGGTAAGTTTGATGGCAAGTCGAAGAAGGTTATTCTTGGGATATTGTACCACCAAGAAAGGCTTTAGAGTGTACAATGAGTCACTAAGAAGGTTCAAGATTGTCTTCATGTTGAGTTTTAGAAGATCAAAACAATCGGAAGGGTAAAGGTCCCGATTGGATGTTTGATCTTGAAGTTTTAACTCCTTCTATGAACTATGTACACATTAGAGAAGAAAATCAACTTTGTATACAATGAAGAAGATTTACGATATGTTGTTCATGGAGTTCATATTAGTCCCGATGTTGTTCCCGATGAAGAACCAATCAACGTGGAACCAAAGAAAAGTATCGATAAGCCAAAATCCTCATTGTCTCATCGAGGATCAATCTATTCAAGAAGAACTTAATCGATGCTTCTTCAAGATGTTTTGCACATTCTTATCTTGATGAACAAAGAAGAGCTTATGAAGAAGCAAAGAAAAGACCAATCTCAGAATACTCTTACGATGCTTTGACAAGATTTTGACCAAAATCTTCTTTGCACATTTTCAAAGACTTTGGATGATTTGGATGATCCTACTATGCCCGGCTTAGAAGATCCGATGATGAGTTTGAAGTGGAAGGTATTTTCTCGATTCCAATGAAGATGCTTGATTTCACTATTTTGGATGATACCTATGGAGTTCCACAGTCTCCAAACTTAAGAATTCATAAAATCATCCTCTTGATCAAATCATTGGTCCTTCTACTTACGGAGTGATGACAAGACACAAAGCTAAGAGTTTTACTAAACCTCATAATGCTTTACTTAGCTTTGTCTATAAACAGAACAGGCAGAATCATAAGGACCATCAAACATGCCTGTTTACTTTCTTTATCTCTCAAGAGGAACCCAAGAATATTGCTCAAGCATTGACTAAAGAAAGTTGGGTTGAAGCTATTCAAGAAGAACTGCTACAATTCAGACTTCAAGAAGTTTGGGTATTATGTGATCTTCCTGATGGAAAGAAGGTTATTGGTACAAGATGGGTGTTCAGAGTCAAGAGAGATGAAAGAGGGAATGTTATTAAAAACAAAGCAAGATTAGTTGCACAAGGCTACGCACAAGAAGAAGGAGTTGATTATGATGAAGTGTTTGCTCTCAGAGCAAGGATAGAAGCAATTTGAATCTTTCTTGCTTTTGCTTCTTATATGGGATTTCGTGTTTATCAAATGGATGTCAAGAGTGCCTTTTTATATGGCAAGATTACGAGAGAAGTATATGTCAAACAACCTCCTGGTTTTGAAGACCCCAAACATCCAAACAAAGTTTACAAAGTTGTCAAAGCTCTGTATGGCTTACATCAGGCACCTAGAGCTTGGTATGAAAGGCTTTCTACTTTTTTATTGCAACATGGTTATAGGAGAGGAGCTATTGATAAGACTTTGTTTATCAAGAAAGACAAGAAGGATATCATGTTAGTACAAGTTTATGTTGATGATATCATATTTGGAGCTACTAAACAGTCCATGGTCAAGGAGTTTGAGCAGCTGATGCAAAAAGAATTTCAAATGAGTTCAATGGGTGAGTTAACTTTCTTTTTGGGACTTCAAGTTAAGCGATCAAAGGAAGGAATTTTCATAAGTCAAGAAAAGTATGTATCCAAATACTTAAGAAGTTCAATTTTGATGACATGAAGCTCACACTACACCTATTAAATCTATCAACTCATTGGGCAAGGATGAAGATGGACAACCAGTTGAAGTCGAGTTATACAGATCCATGATTGGATGTCTTATGTATCTTATTGCATCAAGACTTGATATTATGTTTGCTGTTTGTCTATGTGCAAGATATCAAGTCTCACCAAAGGTTTCTCATATGAATGCAGTGAAGAGAATTTTTAGTTATTTGAAACAACAACCTAAATTGGGATTGTGGTATCCAAAGGATTCACCTTTTTACTTGGAAGCTTTTTCAGATAGTGATTATGCAGGTGATAACTATGACAGAAGATCAACCACAGGTGGATGCCAATATCTTGGAAGAAGATTAGTATCATGGCAATGCAAGAAACAAATAATTGCAACAACATCATCAATCAAGCGTATTATGTGGTCTGCGCAAAGTCGTTGTGGTCAAGTGTTGTGGATGCAAAATCAACCCTTGGATTATGGTTTCAATTTCAAGAATACTCCTATCAATATTGATAATGAGAGTACAATTTGCATTGTGAAGAATCCAGTTTATCATTCCAAGACAAAGCATATTCAGATTCGGCATCACTTTATCAGAGATTGTTATGAGCATAGGCTCATTAATGTTGTCAAGGTTCATACAGATGATAATGTAGCTGATCTACTTACCAAATGCTTTGATGTTTCAAGATTCAATCACTTGGTGGTGAGTATTGGCATGATCAATTACTGAGCTACATTTAAGGGGAGGATTATTTAGTGTAAGTATAGTCCTATGCATTGCTTGAGGGGAGGATGTTTCTGTTTTATAAGTGTTCGGTATTGTAAGAAAGAGAATGGAAAAGTCTTGATTATTATGAAAGTACGCTTGGAAAGCTTGCAAAGAAAGTACTTGTACATGTGGAAAGTGTTGTTTGTCTTATCAAAGCTTGTTCCAACGGTCATATTGAGGGAAAACTACCTAACGGTAACTTAGTTATTACGGTCGTGATTTTCAAATCTCACCTATAAATAACTACTCTCAATTTCCTCTCATATTGATAACTCCTAATCTTTTCCATATTTCTTTCACTTTCACATATATTATTTGTTCTATTTCATCGTGATCATATAACCATCAATGGCGGGTCGTATCTCGTTTCCAAACACAACATGGTGGCGAATTTAGACAAGACCAAGCGAATGTAATTTTCATGATATTATCGATTTTCTTCTTGGATCGCCAATTAGTTATGCGCTTTTAGTAGAACCGGATGTTATTGAGCCTGGATTCAACAATTTTGGGAAGCTGCTAGGGTTCATATGGAGAATGATGAAGAATATATTCATGCTATAGTTCTTTGGAAAAATGTCAAGATTATCAAGCCTCTATTCGAGAAGACTTAGTGTTTGAAGATCTTGATGGGGCATTCGTTTGATAAGCAACTAATTTGGGATACTTTTGGGCACATTGGTTATGAAGGGTCCTTAACTGAACAAACATTCAGGAAACCCTTATTTTGTCCTCACTAGAAGTTTTTAGTGCATGTGTTGCTTCATTGTATTAGTGCTAAAAGTACATCATGGGAGCAATTTGGATCTAATATAGCATCTGCTATAGTAGGATTGGCTACTGATCATGTTTTCAATTTTTCAAGGCTAATTTTAGATGGAATGCTTTCACATATTACTCATGGTTCAAAATGGTTGATGTATCCAAGATTTGTTCAAGTATTCCTAAATAAACAACTTTCAGATGTACCTAAACCTACAAGTCTTTTACCTGTTGTGGTACAACAAACCAAGATTTTCACTTTCATGGCTCGGAAGAGTGATTTATTCACTGGAAGGGACACTCCCTTAACTACTTCTATGATGGAAGTTGTTCAAGCTGCCCGAGCTGATGATGAAGAAGATGAAGATAGAGAAGGTACTTGCTCAAGATACCGCTACATCTCAAGGTACCGCTCAAGGTACCGCTTCTAGTCTTGCATCACAAGGTATTTGCTTAGCAATCACCAAGTTCAAGCTGATGTTGCAATTTCACCTTCTCCATCTCCTCAATAATATGTTCCTGATTCACAACCAGAGGAACATTCACCAATTCAACGAGATGATCCACATACTATACCTCGTGAAGGTTTGATATTGGATAATTATGTTCTCACACGGGAGTTGGTCAAATTAAAGAAAACTACTGAGACTCAAGATAAATAGATTAAGAAGTTGAAGCTCAAGTTTCAAAGACTCAAGAATTTTGTTTGGCCATTGGTTCAACATCATCGTCTTTGGGTCAAATCTAAAAAGAAGGAGCAAAGGCAGTTTAAGCGCCAAAAAGTTCAAAAACAATCTTCATTCCTAATGGGGAGGAATTTAGAAGAAAAGAATTTGAAAGAAGATGTTCATAAGGAGAATGAACCTCAAGATACTGAAGAACATGAAAGGACTGAAGTTCAAGGAACAAATATTCAGCCTGAAGATATTGAGGAACAAGTTATTGATGTTCAAGTTCAATGTATTGATGATCAAGGTGCTGGCGATCAAAGTCTTGCGCTTTTATTGGAACTTACAGACAAGAATTGGTTACACCAAGGGTGTTAGACTTTGAAGAAGAAGCTGGTCCTTCAACAAATGTCATACCAGAGGAAGCTGATACACCTCAAAGAATACACACTGCAAGTGATGATGATACAATTGCTGAGATTTTGCAAGATTTATCAAAACCAAGAGTTGTTACTATTCCAGGAGTGCAAGAAGATGAACAACCAAGAGTTTCTCAAGCTATTATTGATCCAAAGGATAAAGGTAAAGGCAAGTTAATAGAGACAAAGAATAAAAAGAAACCTACTTTAGCTCAGATAAGAGCTGCTCAAGTTGCTATGAATGAAGAAGCAGCTAGAAAGTTTCAAGAGGAATTAAATGCTAAAGATAGAAGCTAAGGAAATTGAAGAAGCTCGTAATAGAAGAAGCTAAGAAATTGCAAGAGGAATTGAATCTCAAGTGATGAACCATTAGAGTCACCTATTCTGTTAGATTTTTACCAAGAAGGCCAAATCGAGCTAAAGACAAAATGCAATGATGGCCTATTTAAAAGTCAATGGTATAAAGGATTGCGAGGTTTAATTATTTGGAGATGTGATAACGCTACACGCGTCGTTCGGGGTCAAAGGAACTTCCTTTTCTTGAGCAAGTTTTATAACACCCTAGGCGATGAACCTAATCGTTGTAGTGTAGTAATTAGGGTAAGCCACGGGTATTGATATCGTTCTCTAGGGAATAGGAATGCTAGTAGGGAGTTACTACGCTAAGGTTAAGGTTGAGGAAGATTATTTTTATCTTTTATAGTTTATGAAAATGGAAAGGTACGAATCTCGGGTATTGGATTTGGGGGTTGGTATTTCTACCGATTACTCTACTATTATCTAATTATCTAAACTAAGGTTGTGGGAGTCTATGTCTAATTAATGTGTGCTCGTATGATAGTTTAAAGATGTGTTTACTTAGTTTGTATTACTCCTTAATTATCTCCTATTGATGGTTGAGTGTCACGCCTTATTCCTAGTTGCGTTGTGTGTCTAAAGTTGTAGGGTATCGTTTCTCCCTAACTCTTCGAACTTACCAAAGGGTCTTGTCTACAAACCCACTAGAGATTATAGACTCCTACTCTAAGGCTCTTGGATGGTTTAGCCTACAATTACTCGGTAATTATACTCTAAGGTTCACAAAGATGAATCAAGCATTATGCACAACGAATGACCTATCGCATTACTAGATCATTAATCAACTAAGATAAGAAACAACCAATCAATATTTAATAATTAAGTTTCATACTTCCTAAGCAAACACACAAATAAATTAGCCGGACATGGAGAACATGCAAGCATACACACAAATAATCAAAGACATAATTGAATTAATGAAGTAAAGACTTATCTTGATGTAAGATAGGTTTAAAACCCTAAAATACCAAGACACCTTAGGTTCGGTTTTAGGTTTTACCCAAAGACTCTCCACACAAAGACCGAAAAATTCGGATTCTATATATAAGATTACAATTGCGACGGCCACCTTATGTTTAGTGACGCCGTCGTGTCGCCGCCATTAGGGTTTCATCTTGGCCACGTTAACCTTGCGACGGCGTCACCTTATGTCCGTGACGCCGTCCTCTTGACTTCGGCGACGTGCGGATTGCATCTAGGCCGTGAGTAGCGACGCCTACTCTTTCACCACTAGACGCCGCCTCTTGAAAATACGAGTTTTGGGTTCGGCCCGTCACAATAATTTTGGGACGGCGCGTCATAGCACCCGACGTCGCCTTCTACATTCAAAGAATCGTGAGTGTCTCGATTTTGACTTTGCCCATTTTCTTCATATATTCGCGCCTTTTCGTCCAAATAAGTGCCATTCCAAAGATTTTGCCTTCACGAGACCTAAAAGTGAAAAGGAACGATATTAAGCAATAACGGATACAAAAGTGATCAAATAAGGACTTAAACGACCCTCAAAATGGTACCTTTTAAAACCTTATCAAATATCCCTACACTTGTTATTTGCTTGTCCTCAAGCAAATGTGCTTTTAGCCAATTAATTTATAAGTTGGGGTCATGAAGCATTAATTTAAAACGGTCCACAACACATATAAGCCCCATAAAGTCATAACAAGCACGGAAATTACATACTAGCACCTCACATGGGGTGTTTGGATACTCACATCTCTCTCGGTGTATAAATGAAATATAACAATATAGAAATGGAAGATAAACACTCATTAACCGTTCCTAGTACATAGATTACCATAGGCTTGAAAATAGATCAAACCTCCATCGCTTTGGCGTAAGCACCTAGGAAAGACTATCAAAGAGGTCTTTAAAGGGTTGTAACGTTAGGCTTACGGTAGGAAATAAGGGTTTGGTGGGATAGGCTATTTAGTGGTGGTAAGTCAAAATCTCTATGTTAAAGGCATATGAAGAATGGCGTTGCTAAGCCAAGACTCGACACTTCTAAACTCTAGATAACCTAAATAAACAAACATAAATTTAAAGGATAGATGTAGGATGGTAGCCCGCATGTTTTTTTTTTTTTTTTTTATCACTCTATTTTTTTCTTTTCTCTTTTCTATTTTTTTTTTTTTTTTTTTTTTTTTTTTTTTTTTATCATACACTTTTACTCTACCATCCTCTAAGATAACATCAAAATACTAGGATTTATAAGCATATCCCTACACTTGAGTTTTTATTACTCTAATACTAATTTGACCCGAATTGAAAAGATCAAAACACTTGGGGTACATTATTACGCAAACAAAGGGAATTTGAATTTAACCTTCCTTCCCGTCATTTCATAAACTTTAACTTTTCCCATGAATCCCAATCATCCCAAAGCGTATACAAAGGATATGACTCGACTTAGCAACTTATGCAAGCAACGGATAATTGAACTAAGGGTTTAGGGTGATAACAAATATTTGCACTAAAAGTGAGTGCATAAGGGTAGGCTAAGGCGATTTGGGTGTATATTTGGGGTGGGGTGTAAACAATGCTCTTCATTGATATTCGAAAACCGAAACATCACGAGAACCGCGAAAAGGATAGGCTCGAGGGGTTAACTAGGGTATCGTGTACTAAAGATGAGTACAACGCAAAGGGTGTGGGGAATTACTCAACCAAGTGGAAGAAGTAATTATATTACGGTGTATCAAACAAGGGTTATCCTAATGCCTCTTATCATTTAGTTATTCCTAACTACACAAGTGTAGCCTCACTTGCGATCTCGAATGCATCACAAAACAAGTTCTAGAATCTATTATACTACCGGTTCACACTCTAAGCATTAAAGATGAATGCTTTAATTCCTACTAATCTAAGGCGATCCTCACATTTTGGGTGGAATTTGGGTGGTAAAGGGTTTTGTGCTAGTCATGCAACTTCCTATCCGTGAGACGCTTTTGTTAAGACTAATGGCCCACCCTATATGTCATGAAAATTTTAAATTTGGTGCCAAAATTACCCTAACCGACATTTTCTCATGGTTTATTACATAATCACAATTGGACAAAGCAAATAATCAAGGATAAGCATAGTTTCAAAGTTCCGCTTTATTTTCCTCCCTACACTTAAACCGAACATTGTCCCCAATGTTCCCGAAAGTATCAAAGTTATGATAATGGAAGGTAATTAAAACGAAAGAAACTAGTACTCCCCGATTAGCTCGGTAGGATCCGTAAAGTGGTGGTTAAACTCTTTCCAAGAAGAATTATTATGAAAAGCTCCTTCCAATCTTATGTAACTTCTTCTTGACAAACTAAACCCGCACACTTGAAGAAAACAAACGAAACCTTCGTAAAATCGGCGGTAATAATATATATAAGACTCGATTTAAACTAGGATATAATGCTTGTGGAATGGATGTTTACAATTTCTAAGAAAATTAAGACCCGAAAATTCCAAAATTTATAAGTAGCTCGAAAAATGAGAAAAGTAATCGATGTTTTACTCCTTCTCGACGCCGTCAGTTATCCCGACAAAAAGCGGTCTCGATTTTACGAAAAAATTCGAAAATTTACATCTTTAGAATCGGAAAAATTTCGCAAAACATCCATTATGACTCGATACAAGCATTTGACTCGAACAAACAAACATAAATATCTTTTAGTTAATTGTTATTCTCATGTTTACGTTTCTTTTGAAAATGTGTGTAATCCTCCTACACTTATCCCTTATGTAAAATACCTTTATATGCAATTAAGACGAAGTTAAAAACAAAATAAAGCATTTTACAAATTTAAACATGAGGATAAACAATTAATAAAAGATATATGACACTAACAAGCAAACAATTAAGCATGGGTTGCCTCCCACGAAGCGCTTTTCTTTATTAAAGAGTCTTGTAGCTAGACTCGTAGTCGTGCTCCTACGCATCGATATACGTAAGTCTATCCTCAACAATGTCGTAAGGATCAAACTTATCATTCAAGTTCCTAGTAGTACGCTCGGTTTAATATGCCTTTTCAAACATCTCACCATCGGGATCATAGATTTGTATCCTAATGTGCCACCTTCCATTACCATCACTAGGCGGTCTATTCCAATTCCACATGTGTTCGGATTCTCAACTATCCATTTATTCATGACAAGGTTAACGGAAAGCTTCCTAGGAACTCGGTCATCTTCCTAAATACTAAGGCGTCCTCGAACGGGTTCACTTCTATGTCCCTAGCCATTTCTTGTTCTTGGAAAGTTCTTTGCACTAGCAAAGGCCTTATCTAGGTAAAAAGGTCTTTGGGGCCTATGATGTTCTTATCAATCCAAGGTCCATATCGAGAAGGCTCTCTATCCAACCCTATCTCTTGTGGGATTTCCTCATCCTTATAGTATGTATGCTTTTTAACATTGTAAACGAATCTAGCACTCCCTCTCCTACCACTATTTTGGACATCTTACAATCGATGATGGCACTAGCGGTAGCTAAAATCTGTTGGAATCACTCCTAAACAAGATTTCAAGTATTTATATTTCATATGTAATAGGTAGCTTTATTCGCCTTATATGTTTGTTTAAGGTCCAAATTATGTAGAAGGCCCATGTCGAGGCCCAAGCCCAATAAGGAATAGGGAAGGAGAGGAGTGTTGCCCTAGCTCCTTGCCTATATAAACTATTGTAAACCCTCATTTGAGGGTTGGTTGTTCAAGTTATTCTTTCACATACACTCTACGCCTAACCGTATTATTATTATACGTGTGTGTGTGTTTGATACTTGTTCAATCGCCTTCATCTCTTTCTCTATAAGCTTGTGTTGTAAAACTAGTGACCTAACAAAGGTATCAATCGCCAAATAGTTGGGTGTACTCGCTTGTTTTTGAAGTTTTGGTTTGGGTTTACGCAGAAGATAACATCATCTTTGGTTCGCTTAAAACTAATTTTTACACTTTTGAATCCAAGATTCTTGTACTTTCAACGTTATTAGGTGTTAAACTATTGGTTTTGGCAAAAGTTTGGAACTTTACGTGTTTTTCCTTGTTTTTAAGCTTGTTTTGTACGCAAGTGTTACCCACGCAGAATCTGCTTTTAAGTGCTTTGATCATCAAGTTTCACACTTTTGTGTTATTTTGGTGTTATTGAAGCTATTTCAACACACAAAACCGGTTTAGAAACACATTTGATAGAATCAAAGTTACGAGTAAACTACGCGTATCAAAACCCTAATTCTACGCATAACTTTATCCTTGGTTTGATCTTCAATTTTCGGTTTATTCCGTGTTTTCTTACTTGGATAAGTCCGAAAATACGTCGACTTTGGATATCTTTTGCACCGTGAAGTGTAAAGATCACTTGGGATAAAACCCTAATCTTACGCTTAAGATAAGCTTACGCCAGAAAATCTTACGCTTAAGATTCATCTTACGCGAGACTTAGTCCCACGATAAGGTAATCCCACGCCTAACTTTCACGCCTAACTTATCGCTTACGCATAACATTAGTCTTTTTCCCGCCACGCAGAAGCTAAATCCCACGCCAGAACTATTCTTGTTACGCGTAACTTTTGGTGTTTTTACGATAAGTGCTACTTGGTTCTTGTCATTTCTACGCCTAAGGATACTTCATCAACAAAGGTTCATTCGACTACAAAGATCCATTCTTACTACACAAGTTTATCATCATGTCTCAACCACCATACTCTAACTATTTCCTCACACTTATAATCAACAACAACAACAATTAACTCCACAACATCAACAATGGAATCAACAACAAGCCATTTATCAACAACAATTTAATCAAGAACATACTCCACAACTTGGTGCAATTCCACAACCACAAATGGTTCAACCACAACCAAGCATTCAAGTTCAACCCTACACAACCGATTTCAATCAACATCCATCACGGACAACTATGAAGGAACCCACTTGGTTTGCTAAGATGTGTGAAGCTTTAAGCGCCCAACAATCAATTCATGAAGTCGATCACTGATAGACCTCCAATGCTCACTCCAGAAACTACGATCAATGGGTGATAAGGTTCTTTAGGTTCGTGATCCAAGAAGCCACATGGAAAGTTCTTAAAGAAGGTTATCTTAGAAGGTCCATTTGAGATGCCTATCGTCACTATACCCGAGATCCAACTGCTCCACCAAGAGATGAACAAATCAACATTGCTATCAAGCAGCATCTAAATGCTACGTAACTTCTACACTATGAAGTCGATGAACTTGCAATGGAATACATCCTCTTAGGATTACCAAACCCAATTCTTCGTAGTGTTGATGCTCAAAAGATCGCACAAAAATGTGGGATCATATTCGCCTTCTTATGGAAGGATCTCAGACTCAATCGAGGATTTGGAATCCAAAATTTACTTGGCTTATGAACACTTCATGATTGAACCCGAGAGACACTTGAGTCATATCATCACCGATTTTCGACATCATCAATGATTTGGATAAACACAACATCATCATGCCAAGAATTGCAAAGAATACTAAGTTCCCGAGTAGTCTTGGTCCGTAATGGGAGAAGTATGTCATTTTTCTCCGCTGCGAAGAATATGCATCATTCTACTTATGGATTGTTGTACGATTACTTGAAGCCTCATGAAAAGGAAGTTGATCGAAAGGATTCTCCGTGCTCAAATTGCTAAACAATACAACCGGACAATCAACAACTTGCCTTATATGCTCAATGTAATTATCCTCTCAACCAAAGAACTCAACCAATCGCTTCAAACGCACCTTCACAAAGAATAACCTCAACCTCAACAAAATCAATTGGTTCCATACAAAGAACAATGCTCAAGCATATGTCGTTGAAGCTACCGAGGAAATCGATCCGCTCAAGCATTGCAACAAGGATTTGTGATGATTGCTAATGCTTTTGGCCGTTACACCAACAAATCCAACAATCGATTCGCTCTCATCTAACACACGGACTCAAGTCATGAACAATGGACGGTTGAAGTTCGTAATCGTGATTATGGTCGCCGATGGGCGGTGGTCAAGGGTTTAATGTCGGGTAGGAATAACAACAGAGCTCAAGTGGTAGAACAAGGAAATGCTCGTAATCGGTTAAATGGTCTTAGATGCTACAACCGCAATGAAAAGGGACACTGGCTAATGCATGCCCAAAGCCAAGGACTAGGGGCGTGCTTATTTCAAAGAGGCCTTACTTTTGGCTCTTAAGGATGAAGTCGGTGGATCTCTCACAACCAAAGAACAGAGCTTTATGGCGTATGCGCACTCGATGATGATATGGAGGACTTGCAGCTAATGCAAACAAGTTATGTTGATGGCTAATATGCATGAGCTCCACATGAGTGATACAGCCCAAGAGAGGACATCGATGGCTTGTCTCGTGCACCGAACAAACCATCATCATATCTCGAACTAATATCTCCGCCAATATCTCGAATCCGCACGGATCGATCGCTCAAAATGAGTCTTCTACATCTTCTTCGATGATTTTCAAGTTAACCTCAGAGTTACATTTGACGATCAAGATGACCTTATGGTCCCTTTGATAATCAAATTGACTCGTGGTCGCATTTCGAGGATCTAACGAATGATCATGTTGAGACTCACGCTGAACAAGATGATCTGTTGCCTCATCCGGATTTTGCTCGGTTAATTCAAGACCATAAAATCAAAATGGAGGAATGTTATGCATTAAATCAATCCTTAAAAGTAAAATGCATCATTAACCAAGGATTTTGAATGTTTACAAATGCAACTCAACTTTTTCAAAACTCAAGAAAACTCAGAAAAAGGTTTTGAAGCCGCTTTGCAAAATCTCATCAAAACGAAAAATATTTAGAGAGACAGATGCGTGATCTAGCCGCCAAGAATGCTTTGTTGTCCGAATTAGAACAATCAAACATGAACATAAAAAGCAAATTAACGCCTCACCTTGGAAAATCAAAAGCTAAGGTCGAGTTGTTAAATTGTCAAAACAGCTTCTCCGATACAAAAAGCATTCAACGAATCGGTAGATGACCTTCTTGCGAAATTCTCGGTTTGCAAAACAAAATTAAAGAGTTTAAAACGGTTGTTTACAAACATGGTGAATCAAGAATGCCTATTGAAAAGTTTACCTTAAAACCTAATCCAAATGGATATGGAAAAATCTAGCCGACATAAACCAAAGCTTTCACTAAAAACATTCAAACCAACTCCTCAAGTTTCCAAAGGCACAATACAAAATTGATAATATCACATGAGTGTTGTTGAATACCATCACAAGAGGAATTAGATGCGTAAGACGAGAGTCGATCAAAATTAAAAATGTTGTTTACAACAAACCTTTAATTATAAAAAGCGGTCACTTTCACACACCAACGGATTCTTCAAACACACCAAGGGTTATCATCAAAACACCCGAGTCTTCTATTGTTAATCCCAAAACAGCCCTTTGCACAAACTTATGGTCCTTTACCTTCCATTAGCGAAGTAAACTCACAACCCGAAAATCGAAAAATTCTTCGATATTTTGACATTTTCATGGTCGACCTCAAAATTTTACAACATGAGATAGAATATCGATCCGAAATCAAAGTTGAACATTTTCAATCGCCTCGCGCGAGAACAAAGAGACATTTTTCGTAAAAATCTTTACCTAATGTTAAAACTTGAAAAGTTGTGCAATTGCTCGAAAAGGATTTTCATAAGGAACTTGGGTAATGAAAACGCTGAGAAAATGTAAACATCTATTACTAACACAAAACGCAAAAAGAAACCGTTGAGAAAAGATGTTGATCGACTCTTGGAAGATGTTATCTCGTCGATATCCATAATGTTGTGCTATTCTATTCGCTGCCATATGCATCCGATCATATCTCTCCGATATTGTTGAAACTGTTGTAATCATGAAAACACCGATAATGTGCTTCAGATCGAGTCTTTAAAAGCGTAAAATAAACGACACACACGGAAATTCACAATGCAAAACGTCGTTTTCAATGGTGTGAAAAGATATTCACAACCATCAACTTAGTTTTCAAAAGAAAATCGCTCAATTGAGTGCAAAATCTTCCGATCCTAAAATTGTTCAACTGGATGATCAAAACGTGTCTTTGAAAAGTCAAATCTCAAAATATGAACAAGAACTTTTAAAAGTTAAACAGAATATGGTGTCATATTTGATTTACTCAAAAGACTCGAGATGAAGCATCTAATGAACTTGATCACTATCTTGCTCACACTAGAGAAGTCATGAATTTTGCCGGTAATATTCGCTCGAAAATCAAGATCCGATTCACACCATCTCTAAGTTACGGAAATGTTAGGAAAGTATGAACAACTCCCGCCATCGTGATTAAGAGATTAGCACCAACACACTTAGTAATCGTGAACCTAGAATTCCCACCGCCAAATCACAAGTTGCTAATGTGTTTCCCCATCAAACAGAATAGTTGCATCTTTTCCAAACGTCCGCACTTCACGCCCTAGAGCACCCAAACGAAGAATAGGAAGTTGCACCTAAGAAAAGATCAATAAGGAATGCTAAAGTAGAAGAACACCCTAGGAATCAATAAAACTCATGTTACTTCCACTATAGATGTTGCGTCCGCAAATGTAATAGAAATAGTGATGTAACGAATGCTAAACCGTTAAGTACCTTTGATATTCACCGATGCACCTTGTGATATTTGTCAAAAGAGTATGAATTCGATTGTCATGACAAATGTGTTGCTAAAGCTATAATCTCTAGATTACGGAATCCTAAGAATCGGAATACCTCTAGGCCAACTAATCATTCTAAGTCCGTGCTTGGTAAACCACCATCTTTAGATTCTAAGGCAACCATTGCTATCACAAGAGCTCCCGCTCACACCTCCTAAGAATGTTGTACCACCTAGTGATTTCACTAAGACTAAAGCAAAGAGTAGTTATAGATGGCAAAATGGATATATAACACACTAGGATTTAAATGGATTCCTAAACTTATGAATGTGTGTATATCTCGATATACGCTTTGGAACCCTCTAACATTTCGGGTTCCACATCTACTTCTATTCCATCCGTGTCGCCCGTGTAATGCAGTGATATGATCATTCTCTCTCGATTGTTGATAGCGGATGTTCCCGACACACGACAGCAACCTTAAACTGTTATCAAACTTTATTGCAAAGTTCATTGGCACCGCCGATTCGAACGATCACTGCAGCCCATCATGGGCTACGGAGATTATGTTAATGGGAACATCGAAATCGCAGGTTTACTATGTGGAAGGCCCCGGTCACAACTGCTTTCAAGAGGTCAATTTTGTGATGGAGATTTGGAGGTTGCTTTCGTGGAGAAAACTTGTTTCATTCGTGATCTACAAGGAAACGACCTTATGTCCGCTCGCGTAATTCTAGTCTCTACACTATCTCTATGCAAGACATGGTTGCTTCCTCTCCCATCCGCTACTTTCTAAGGCAACATCAACAAAATCTTGGCTATGGCACCGCTGCCTCTCACATCTAAACTTTCAAACCATCACCAACCTTGCTCGACACAAACTAGTCAAGGACTCCCACGATTCCTAGATTCAAAAGATCACCTTTGCTCAAGATGTGAACAAGGGAAAAGCACTCGTGCTCATTTTCCTTCAAAGGTGGAACACAGCCTCAAAGATGTGCTTCATCTTCTTCACATGGATTTGTGTGGCCCGATGCGCAGCAAACGATCAACGGCAAACGCTACATCTTAGTAATTGTTGATGACTACTCACGATGGACTTGGGTCTATTTTCTTCGTAGCAAAGACCAAGCTCCACAAATGATCATCACCTTTCTCACAAAGATACAGTGTTCAGCCCGCAACACCGCCGTGATTATTCGGACGCATAAAGGAACCGAATTTGTTAACAAAACCCTTCGTGAATTTTATGAGAAAGTGGAATTCAAAGATCAAACATCTATTGCACGGACACCGAACAAAACGGAGTTGTTGAAAGACGAAACCGAACGTTAGTGGAAGTCGCAAGAACAATGTTAATCAATGCTAAACTTCCAGACACTTATGGGCGTGTCGATTCATCGCATGCTATACTCAAACCGCTCTATGATCACAAACGCCACAACAAAACACCTTTGAGCTTGTCCACAACTACAAACCGAACCTCAAACACTTTCATGTATTTGGATCCCTTTGCTATCCGAATAATGATCGTGATGATTTTGGAAAGCTCAAAGCAAAAGTCGATATTGGAGTCTTTATTGATATCGTGACAATTCTAAAGGTTTCCGAACTGAATCGCCGAACTAAGGAGGTAATGGAAACGATTCATGCTCATTTCGATGAACTCACGGAAATGGCTTCGAGTATAACAACTTAGAACCCGGTCACAACCGCTTAAACTTCCTCAACCCCATCATCACCAAGAAAGCCCTCACCTAACTCACAACAAATGGAAAGGTTATTTGCTCCTCCGCTCGTGACGATATTGATGAACGTGCTCTCGTGTATCCGCTGCTCACCGCACAACCCGATAATATTCCTATACCGATACACTGCTACAACAACCATCGTTGAAGATGCACCTACACCAATTGACTCCAACACAACAGCTTGAACACACCGCTTCCAACAATGATGAACCAAATGATGATATTCTCAATGAAGTACCCCACCGCAGATTTTGATCCAAATGCTTCTTCAACCCGCTTGCTAATGAGATCGCCGCACCGATGTTGCGGAATCTTCAACAAACCATTTGAATCCTCGTAATCCGCACAATGTATACCAACATCAACCTCTACACATAGATGGACAAAAGACCATCCTCCGCTAACATTATTGGCAACCCGAATCAACCAACCGTTACGAGACAACGCCTTCACTCGATGGTGAACATTGCATTTATGCACTCACCGTCTCGCCAATCTGAACCTAAAACATTAAAGACGCAATGACAAAAGACAACCGGATTGAATCCATGCAAGAAGAACTCAACCAATTCAAACGCCTTGAAGTATGGAATCGTTGAAAGACCAACAGGGTCTACGCCATTGGTCTAAAATGGATTTGGAAAACAAATTGATGTCAAGGAATGTCATCCAAACAAGTCACGCTAGTTGCTAAGGGTTATCGCCGTGAAGAAGGGATAGACTTTGAAGAATCTTTTGCTCCGCTGCTCGCCTTGAGGTCGTTCGATATTTCTTGCATTCATGCTCACATGAACATGACGGTTCATCGATGGATGTCAAAACGGCGCTTTCAATGGGCAACTTAAAGAAACGGTCTATGTCACCAACCGATGGATTCGTTGATCCCGAGTTCCCAACCATGTTTACAAACCGAACAAAGCTCTCTATGGTCTCAAACAAGCCCCTGCATGGTACGATAAGCTATCATCTTTCCTCATTGCCAATAATTTCACCAAAGGCTCGGTTGACCCAACTCTTTTCATACAATATCACGGGCACACATCTTAATTGTTCAAATTTACGTGGATGACATCATTTTGGGTCAACACATAAAAGTTTTCAATCGCTTTGCAAAACTCATGAAGAAAAATTTTGAAATGTCCATGATGGGTGAACTTACGCTCTTTCTAGGACCGCAAGTTCATCAATCACCCCGTGGTATTTTCTTGAGTCACCCAAATATGCCCTTGAACTGTTAAACAAATTTGGAATGAATACCGTGATACTTATGCCACACCAATGGCTCATACCAAGAAGCTAGATGTCGATTTACATGGAAATTAGTTGACCCCACCAAATACCAAGTATTATTGGGTCCCTCATGTATCTAACAACAGCGCACTGATATTGTCTTTGCCGCTTATCTATGCTCCCGCTATCGTCATGACTAACCGAAACCCACCTCTCGAGGCTAAAAGAATCCTCCGATACATAAAGGGAACCATTAATTGGGGATCCGTATCCGGGATTCTCGTTTTGAACTAATAGCTTTTTCAGACGCCGATCACGCAGGATGCTTAGACTCAAGGAAAAGTACTTCAGAGCTCTACAATTTCTGATAAACCGTGTCTTGGCAATCAAAGAAGCAGATTGTACATCATCGCCATCAATCAAGCGTAATATGTAGCCATGTCCGCGTGTTGTGCTCAAGTCATTTGGATGAGAACACAACTCAAAGACTATGGTTACGTATTTGATGTAATCCCGATGTATCATGACAATCGGAGTGTTATTGCAATCTCGCAACCCGCCAAAGACTCAAATCAAAGCACATCGATCTACGCTATCATTTCATCAAGGACCATGTGGAACAGGTACCGCTGAATTATACTTTGTGGTATCAATACCAATTGCGATCTGCCACCAAAGCCTTGCCTCCCGCTAGGTTTAATGAGTTGGTCCACCGAATTGGTATGAGGTGTTTGACTCAAGAGGAACTGGATGACCTCTTAAAACAGCCTTAAAAACCCGTCAAACACCAAAACCTCTTTTGTAAATAAATTTTCAAAACAAAATACAAAAATATAAAATCCGATAAAACAACAAAATATTCTTCTAATCTATATTTCTTTCAACATGGCAAGTACATTTTTTCCACAACACTTTAATCTTTCAAAATTCAAGATTTTTCCGATCAAGTGTCGAGGGGAGAAAATAATCCATTAACCGCTTCAAAACATCTCGTACTTGCATGTTATCACATCTCGTTGATTCTTTTACAAATGGTGGTAAATTTCGTTCATTGACACCCTGACTTTAATTAATAACCTTTCATTATTTTCTCAAGTCGAGGGGAGTGTCGTCAAGGTTTCTAAAATCTTCGCTTGGTAACCAAAATTGGAAGTTAAAAGGCTTTGGATGAAAATGGAAAAGGTGGAGGGACCAAACTGCAAAAACTTAAAGTTATTTTAAATAAAACCT
Organism: Chrysanthemum lavandulifolium; assembly: GCA_022545495.1. Taxonomy (NCBI): domain Eukaryota; kingdom Viridiplantae; phylum Streptophyta; class Magnoliopsida; order Asterales; family Asteraceae; genus Chrysanthemum; species Chrysanthemum lavandulifolium. The sequence continues at coordinate 112,514,973 of CM040241.1, read as the reverse complement.
CCACCTAACTTAACTCTTCTCATTTATTACTATCAACCAAACATATCCTACGCACAAGAATCAATCTTCAAACCGTGTTTCGATCATCATTTTGTAAGTGATTCTGCTTACAACATGTTTTTAAGCAATGGTTTTGAATTTTCAAAATCCAACGGTTAAAACTATGTATAATCTCGCTTTTATGATCTACGATAAGTGTATGATCATATAATCAAGATTGTGTGTTTGTGGTTAAAAGGATTGTTTCAAAACGTGTATTTAGCATCAATGATAATATCTTTATCCTCAAATCTTACCCGTAAACATGAATTGATTGATTTTGAAACTTAGGGTTTATGCGTGATTTGGGTTCTTCCAAATGAGAAGTGTTTTTGGTCTAAATATTGTCGGGTTATGTTCATATGATGTTGAATTAATCATATCCTTGCTCTATAACTACCCGTAAACACCGATGAATTCGATTTTGAAATTAGGGTTTAAGGTTCATAAGATTGGGTATTTTTGATTCACCATGAGTTAGATGTTAATACTTGGTATATAAGCTCATACAACTCTCTTGAACTACCGTAATAACTTTGGTGCATAATCCATGGCTAGATTTGATACGCCAGAGAACTAGGGTTTAGTCTACGCACGAAGATATTCTACGCCAGAATCGATTTATACATAATTCATGCCATGTGTTGTTATTGAAATGAATGTATGTGCCGATTTTGATGATTTGATAATTTATTTCGTGATTGCTACACTTATAATTCGTAATCAAGGTCATTTGATTATCTACGATAAGGATCACCTTACGCCAGAGATTGTTATGCGAAGACTTGTCTTACGCGTAGCTTCTACGCTAAGGTTCTACAATGGACCACGCGATCCCGTGAAGGATATGCGTAAACAAAGGACCCCACGCTTAAGGTCAACTTCACGAGTAGCCTTACGCGTAGGACTATATATGCTCACGCATAAGCTCCACGCATAAGGACTCTTTTCCCACGCTGTAACATTTCACGCGCAGAAGTTAGGGTTCTACGCGTAAGTTTACGCCTAAGCATATATCATTCCCGCTCACGCCGATCTTTACCAAAACTACGCTTAACCATGGATTGACCTTCATGATGAATTGTTACTTGTACAAACTTGTAAATAAACTAATCATATCATCACGAATCCAAAATGTCACTAATAAACTTAAATCGCTTGATATGTTGTGAACAATATGTGATAAAATAAACTTTAAAACTTAAAGTTAACTAACTCACTAAACATTTCACGATATCATTGATTGAACATACAAGTGACTTAGGACTCAGAATAATCATTATCACTATACATTCAACAACTAGACAATAAGACCTTCGTTGACTAACATTATGTCTTTCGATATGTTGGTTCTTTTGGCTAATGTTATTTCGCATCACGACATGGTCGAACAAATGAATGTGGATGCACCAAGTTCTCTCCATTGTCGATATCTATCCTCATGGCTATCCAATGAAGATTGGAAAGAATAACCTCCGTGTTGACTTTGACACCCTCACTTGCTCAATCTTCATGTCTTATTGCTATCGATATTCGAGGACTCATCCATATCGTAACATGCTTACTAACTCGCAACCATTCCCGAGATCTACATCCAACAGCCTGAACACTATGGAAAGGGTCAAAGGAAGGATCACGTAATGTGACTCAACCACAAACAAGTCACTATTACACCAAGACTTAAGGGTCGCTCTCCTTATTCCTCAAGTCAATCCAACCAAACTTTATGCCACACCGTCAAGAGCTAACTCTCCAATTCTTAATCGATATCGGTTATGACGAGGCTACAGGAGTAATCACCAAGCACTCTCTCGTAGAGCTTAAGAGTATTCCTCAACCATGGAGAACACTCTACATGATCATCACCAAGTCTCTTCGGTCGTGATAATGCTATGAGCATCCTAAGCTCATAGAACCGCAAATATTTTGGGCATTCGTCAACATGAAACACATCGCTATCAAGCTCGATTTGGGATGACATGATGTCATTTCTCAACAAACTTGGCTCAAAGATTCCCTACATCGATATACTAAACTGTTGATACAGAGAGCACTTGGACTTCATCCCGATATTCCCAAGAGGCTCAATGACCCCGACAATCACGACATGTTGACGGAACCTATTCTCTCCGCCGTAATCAAGGAAACGCCCACAAAGAAACAAGGTGTCAGGTCGCCGATTTCTTCTAATCAAGATGTCGAAAGCTCAAACGCATAAGAGATATCCGAAGCAATGACAAGGCAAAGTTGGTCATCTTGATTTAAAAATCTTCCGAACACCGTCAGAGAACCAAGAGGAAGTGCAGAAGTGTCACAAGTACAGATAGTCAAAGGAATGTTCCTAAGAAGAAACCCATTCCAAAGAGGAAACCCACTCCTAAGAAGAAAGTTCCTTCTCGTGAAGCCACTCCGATCCTTTCACTTGAACCACAAAGACAACTTAGGGACGAGGACTCGAGGCTACCGAATCGATGAAGAGATCTCATACTCAAACCGCAAAGGATGAAAATCCTCAAGACAAAACCTCCAAGTCCTCAAACTATTAAAGGAAAAGAGAAGACTATCGCACTTGTACCTCGTGATGAAAGCTCAAGATGAAGAAGAGCAATTGATAAATCATACAGAAAAAGTTTCACAACGTCCGACACACTCAAAAGGTCACCGAATTTGCTAAAGATCAAATGGGAGGCCCCGAGGATCAAGTGGTGTCGCCACCCTCTCCGCATCCCGATGCGTTAATCAACCCGATAAGGGATCCGTGCCACCACTCTTCTCGCAACAACAACCGCCTGTTGAAGACACCATTGAGTATGATTTTGAGAAGGTGAAACCGAGAAAGAAAAGTCTAAGGATGAAGAGGATGATTATACAAAGTTTCTTCTAGATACCCAACTCACTCAAAGGAGAAAACCTCGAACTCCTAAGGACATGAAGTCTCCTCATGTCTCCTCATCATCGGACTCTTCATCTCATTCATCACCACCACCATCAACTAAGTCAACCGATCATCATCCAAATCGTGAAGAAACCACCTAAATCTTGGATTTCTCAAGCTCATGAACGGATTACCAAAGTCACAAACAAGTCGAAAGAAAGACATGCTCAACAAAAAGTTAATTGGTATGTCGATCACATACAAGATCTACATGACGAGAATGAAAAGATGCAAAAGGAAAGGAAAGCTATTCAGAATTCATGAGAAGTCATCGCCGGGGGAACTCGAATGAAATGATTGAAGGTTACACTCAAAAGTACCTTCGTGATGTCGCTCCTAAAGTCCAAAAGGAACCGGAGAAGTCGCAAGAGAACAAACCCACAAGTTTCTTCTCGACATCGCCCCCGTGTGACTAGAGAAATATTTTCCGCATAACTCACCCCTAACATCGCCGAATTGGTTAAACATACAATGGCCAAAGAAGTCGATCTCTCGAACTGAAAGTTAATCGCTAAACTAGTGATGCAAATGTCAAAGCGATCCGAACGCTTACTTCAAATGAAGCTAAATTTTTCAAGGTCTACTTGCTTTTCAACTCGCTCATCATGCAAGGAGTCACCGATCAACCCAAACGCCAAGAGATGACGATGATAAGGATAAGGACTCGCACCTAAACGCCGTAAGGGCCCCGTCAATCTACATCTATGCCACCTCCTCCACAACGGACTTCTTCTCAACATAAGTCTCCATCACCCGGCCTTCATCGATAAACCCGGACGATTCCGAGTTACCACCCCGACTCATAAAACAGTGACTACTTTGAGTACACGGGTGGTGACGATGAAGAGGTCCTCGAGCCCCAACAACAACCCACCTCACCCAAACAAGTGCAGAAACCACCATCATCAAAGCCTTCCAAAAGAAGAAACAGACGACTCAAATTTGAGTCGATCATGGCTAGATGACGATAAAACCAAGAGTTTGAATGGTTCTCCACACTTGTCAATCAAACTCCCTACCCCGATGAAGGTCAAGAATTGGTAGATGGTTCAACATTGGAGCATGCAAAATGCTGCAAGAAAAGTTCCATGTGAAGAAAATGACGAAATCAATTGAAGCGAATCAAGAATGAAGCATTTCAACTATGGAAAGACAGCCGAAAGTGCCCTCGAGGTCGAATATCATCTTGAGAACATCGCCGAGCTATGTCTAACAACATGGATTGGCTCAATCCGAAGCAAACATTGACTTCACACAAAGGGACAACCTCCATACTACACCGATTGACTAAACCTCTACCAACCATTGGCCAAGCAGATTTAACCAAGGATTCCTTCCGATATTTCTTCAACAAAGACCGAATTTCTTCTCCATGGTGGCGATGGTTCGAGAAAATACACTACATCATTGACTCTTCCATTCCCAGCACCATTTACTCTAATCGATAGCTATCGAGGAACGTGCAACTCACTTGTTTTCTCGACAACGCAAGCATACGACCAAGATGCATTGTATGGGATTCATCATTGGCCCGAACGTCAAGAATCTACTACCGTGTCGCCTCGTTCAAAAGTCTCAACATGCAGCAGTATAGCTCAAGGACATCGTGGCCATCAAACACATTGATCTCAAGTCTAAGTGGACTACACATTCTTAAAGAATATCATAGTCAAACGACATGATGAACAGACTATGGATTCTCCGAAGTCGACTTTGAGAACTTGTCCTCAACGACATCAAGACATGTATCTTGCCAAAGCATGTGGTCGATGAGACAGCTCGATCGAAGTTCAACGTGAATTTATCAAGTCGGCTCATCTTCATTAGACGATTGTGATCAAAGAACGGTCAAGATATCCGATGGTCGTTGAATCATATCGTAAACGTAAACTTCACTCCACCACACCTGACCTTCCCGACATCAACCACCAAACAACTTACGCCATCAAGAAACCTTTCGGCATTGTTTACCGCAGTGAACTTCGCAGAACTGCTTAATGGCGTAGTGAGCTCCACAAATTCGGGATCATACCTTGAAGATGGTTAGGATGGATTGGCATACGATTGAAGGATATACGCAATAAAATTGGGAATCCTAAGCGTTGGAATTCTCGTGAAAGGAGGGATGTGAGACGATCATCACCTTGATTGATGAACGGTTGTTCGGGCGGACGCCTGCACGACCGGAGAGCTATGTTGGTGGTCGACTCAGAGAAACATCATCGGCTTTCAACGCCCGCGCACACTCGGAATATCACCGCACTTCCCGGTACCCCTTAATTGGTTTCCTTCATATAATTTTGGATGTATGATTATATATGTGAATGGCTTGTGCACACATAACAAAGGTACAACCCGCAATTGTCAAGAAAGGACCCCGTGGTACGCCTCGCCACAATCCTTATAAAAGGAGCGAAAGCTTTTATTTTGAGTAAAACCTATCAAACCTTTCATTTTTCAAGGTTTTGCTCAAAAGACAAGTACTTCCCATATGATTTCAAAACCTCAACCGCTTATATCACTAGTCGAGGGGAGTATTTGATGAAAACTTTGTTCACAAATTGTTCACAAGTGGTCACTCTTCCCGCAACACTCAAAATGGTCATATTTATTCTCAAAATGTTTCAAAATAACATCTTATATGCCATTTTGAGGGGAGAAAATTGTGTGATAAGAAATATGTTTTGTAAAGCAACATGTGCAAGCCCTTGGCTTTCTGTGCAAAGACTTAACCAATGAATTGACGATCCTTAACTGCTCGCAACTCGAAAAGACTTGTCCCGGACGGGTAATAATTTCAAGCTAGTTCGCTAGTGATGTAAACGTGTCTCGCAAAGGACTTGTCTCGAGTAGAAAGTACCATTCGAGAAACTTTTGGTAGACATGAACTCGACGGGTTTGACAACCTCCCAAGGTTTGTCTACACCTTCAAGGTAGTTATTAGAGCTAGTTGTCACCTAAAAGTCGACAATGTAACTCTTTAACTATTCAACGAACCGTGTCTCATGGAGATTGTCTATCTTTAGTGGATCAATTCAAAAGTGCGCTTTTTCCTCACCGTGCGCTTAACCATTAAAACTATTAAGCACATGTGAGGGGAGTATTTATGCAAAACTTATCTCTCACAAAGGTTCAAACATGTTTTCATCTACAAACCCTTTGAGAGATATTTTTCACTTACAAAGGGTTTAAATGGCAAACATAGGTTAGTCATGGAGTTATAAGGTGACTAAGGTTAGGAATAACTGTCCTATGATCCGCCAGAGTCGGAGGGATCTACCCAAGGACACTACCATTAGTTAGTGTTAGAAGTCCTTAGGAATGATTGTAAAAGGAGAAATGAGAATCGAGAAAGAAGGAGTTGAAGAATCAAAAGAAATGCAAAGTAAAGGGTGAAAAGAAATAGCCTCCGATTATTCAACTTAGGCGCATAATCGGGTTCAATTCATATACTACCGGTTGTCACTTAGTGACACCGGTATTGAAGATTAAAAGTCGTCATGGACCCAAAGGACGCATGCACTAAACCTTCTTAGCCACTCAAGTTTCTCTCACGTAAGCTTGTTTCATTCTCACAGGAACCCTACATAAACTATTGGCTTTCTTAGAGATCGCCGGTATTGAAGAAGGAGACCCTCTCCTAGTCTCCGCCAGAAAACCAAAACGCACTATTGAGTCTAGAGCCACGAGATTCATCAAAAGATCTCTTAGGAACACTTGACATTTAATCACTTGTTGATCAACAAATAAGATCTTCGTGATTCAAGGTTCATATCGAGTCCTTCACGATCTTAGCAACTGTCGAGAACATTTATGAGAGGTTCACATCCGTGATCCTCGCGATTGAATGGAAACTCCCGCCAGGTCAACATCAAATGCCCCGACAAAGAGGTCGCTTCGTAACTCCCCGTGATTACGCGGAGTGTGTCTCAAACGGTCTACAACAGAGGTGATGCTTCGTGTACCTCAATGACTATCTCGAATCAGATGTACTTCGCACATCGCGTTATCTCACTTGTGGGACTCCAGCTCAGAACGGCCTTTGTAAGAATTAGAGTTGTGTTTTCACACTATGTCATTAACACTCTCAAGTTCAAACTTGTAAGTGCTTAAACCGCTTATTACTAACCGCTTGCAATGTTTTCTTCTTATGGAAGCTCCGAGCGGATGATCGTGTCGATTCTTCTCATGCTCACGCCAACATCATCACTAATGGAAGTTCTATTCAAAAGCAACACAACAATGTAATGATTCTTCATCAACCAAAGAATCTACAAAGTTAAAGACTTAAAGAACTTCATCAAGATTGAATTCCAACGCCAAAGAGCGTGTGAGCATGTTGAAGAATGACGGAGACACCGGAGCAACAAGGCACTGAGGCGCATCGATGCGCACAACAACATACTATCACTTTCACCACAAAGAACAATGATCAAAGAACAAAGTCAAAGATGACGCCAAAGCATAACCGCTCAAAGATAACGATCTCTACACCGGGAGATTGTTCGAATCAAGACAATTCCTCTCACAAGAAAGAAGAATGTCGAAGACGCCACCGCTACTATTACATCAACGCTTTCACCGCTTACATTCATATATACTGAGGGGAGATTGTTGGAATCACTCCTAAACAAGATTTCAAGTATTTATATTTCATATGTAATAGGTAGCTTTATTCGCCTTTATGTTTGTTTAAGGTCCAACTTATGTAGAAGGCCCATGTCGAGGCCCAAGCCCAATAAGGAATAGGGAAGGAGAGGAGTGTTGCCCTAGCTCCTTGCCTATATAACTATTGTAAACCCTCATTTGAGGGTTGGTTGTTCAAGTTATTCTTTCACATACACTCTACGCCTAACCGTATATTATATAACGTGTGTTGTGTGTTTAGCTTGTTCATACTTGTTCAATCGCCTTCATCTCTTCTTTCTATAAGCTTGTGTTGTAAAACTAGTGACCTAACAAAAGTTTGCATAATTGGCGCTTCAGTCCCTAAGTTTCTAAAATTGTCAAAATAGTCCCCGAGTCAAAATTTCAAAAAAATCACCAAAGGTCCTTTTAAAATCATAAGTTGTCAAAATTAGTCCTTTGGTGAAAAATATAAAAGTTTGAGAAAATTACAAGTTTGGTCCTCCAAGTTTCAAATTTGGCAAAATGGCCCCTGAAAATTGGAAAATGTCATATTTGGTCCTTGTACTATGGAAGCTTGTCGGTTTGGTCCCTTGAAACATCTTTGCAAATTGGCGCTATGGTCCTTGATTTTCGAATTTGCACAACTAGTCCTTGCAATATTAAACCTCTTAATACACCCTTGACTTGTCAAAACAATTAGACCCCTGCCATTCTACCTTATGACCCCCTGCCTTATATCTTTGGACCCTTTCCCATTTGACCCCCTGGCATTATTAACCACCAGTCAAACAGATAAGTCAAACCACCCTATACCCGCCTTTTCATCCTTTCTTCTTCACCTAGCCCTGCAATCCCAGACAAGCCATCCCCCCTCCTCACCTATCCACCTTCCATGTCCCCTCACCTCTCCTACACTCCAAGATGCATTTAATGCACTTTCTCCCCCAACACTCAACCCCAACAGGTCATAATCCATTTCCCGCCAAAAATACAATCTATGGCCAGGATGACTCCAACTGATCCAAAGGTCTCAAAGGGAGGTGGGAAAAGCTGAGAACATGAGAGAGAAGGATATGGGAGTATAAAAGAAGCAAAAAGAGAGAAGAAAAGGTAGTAGCTAGTTTTATAAAATTTTCTTTATGTCGTTTTTTTTAATTAATGTCTTAGATTAATCAAAATGTTGTAATTTCAGTTGCTTTGTATAACATTCAAGTTAAAAGATCATTGTATTAAGCTTTTGAGTATTAATTCCAAGTTTCATTCGGCCATGTTTGTGTGCTCACCGTTAAAAATTCAAGTTTCCATTTCATAAACCCAAGCTTCATATAGCTTGTTTGTCGATTCAATCGCCTTATACAAGCTTTTCATAACTTTTGAAAGCTTGCATTCAAGTTTCTAGCCGCTTTGGTTCAAGGTCAACAAAAGTCAAATTTGATTCAAAACTGGAATGGTGATGATTGGGTGATGCAGAGGATGGATATGGGTTTAAATAGATTAGTGTAGTGGTTCTTGGGGTTTGATTTTAGCCTCGCAACACCAGCTTGAACACATGTGAGTAATTTTCTCATTTCCAAATTTCAAGTCATTGTGCAGGTTTCATGGTACTAGTATCCGTGGTATCCATTAGTTTAAATTGGTTTATATAGTTTTATTTAGGTCTTATAATCTCGCTTTGATCAATGATATATGATAATCCAAGAGTTAGCTTCTTTATTTTGCAAAACAATTGATAATAGTAGTGTTTGGATTTGCGTTTGATTAGTGGTTTAGGGTAGTTCAATTGTAAGGTTCTTGTTGTTTCATGCTTGTGAAGCCATTTCATGGTCATATCTGCCTTCTAATTGTGTTTGCAATCCACCCAAGTCAAACTTCCAATTAACTGCCTTGGCACTTATCTCGTTGGATTCTTGGAGTATCAAAAGCTTATTGTGTGTTCAAAATCATAGAGCTAGCTTTTAGTAGTTTCATTTTAACATATTACACCATATTCAGTTGAGAGATTAGCTTTAAATTTCATTTTGGTCAAACTTGCAATACTGTCTCAAAAAGTCAATAAGTTGAAAACTCAGTTTTGGCCATAATAGGGTGATTTTTCTTGGGCTCATTTATGAGTCAATCTCCATGAAAATTGTAGTTTTAAAAGCCCTACCGGGTCTAATTTCTTATGGTCATTTTATTAGATTTTTGTGATTTTTTATAACCATCAAAACAATTTTGTCAAATGGGACTAGATGCCCTGCAAGCATGGCATCAAGTTCCATGTGGCTTGTGCAGATTTTGTAACTCTTGCACAGAGCTCATCCGAGCACCCCAAGGTCTAATTTTTGGTTTTAAGGTTCTTGGCCAGTGTCTAGATTAGGTTCCAACCTTGGTTTGTAGTTTCCACTTATCTAGTAGCTTATTAGTAGGTTGCAAGTAACCCCTCTCAATTGTTTTAGCTCAAAAGCTCAAATATCAAATCGAGCAACCGCCAATACAGAGGGTTTAGCTTGTTGTTTCTCATTGCATTTTGGTTATTTTAGCTTATTGTAACTTCATTATCAGTTTGGTGCTCTTTGGTAGCCATTTGCTTATTCTAGTGCTTATTTCAACAAGCACTTGCACATCAGTTTCAATTTCTTACACATAACCACTTGTTTTTCCAATTTTCCTAGCTTCCTTGTATAATTTTAGAGTTTTCTTGAAATTTTCAGATTTTTCTAAGTTGATTTGCTATTTTCTTAATTTAAATTAGTTTTAAGCATTTTAATTAGCTTTAAATACAAAAAATTGAAAAGGTTCAAAAAATAATTTTTCATTTTTCTTAAGTTAAGATAAATATAAAAGCCAAAAAGTATTTTCTAGATTTTTTTAGTTAAATTTGTATTTTTAAGTAATTTAGGTAGTTTTAAATAGTTTAAAATTCATAAAAATAGAAAATAATCGAAAATTACAAAATAGTTTTGAAAATTCTATTTTGTTATTTTAGACTTTTCCAATTCATAATTTTATTTTTCTAGCTTTATTTCCTAATTCTTGTATTTTAGGTTAATATTAAATAGTTAAAAATAGTTTTAAATTAATAATAATTAGAGTAATAGTCATAAAAATAATTTTCTTTTTCTAAATATTTTCTTTATCATTAGGTTTGTAAAATGTCATTTTCATATTTTTAGGACTTTATTTCTTAGATTTCACTTTTTATTTTGTACGTTTACGTAATTTTATTTTAAACGTAAGTTTTAAGTTTTAAGTTTTAAACGCTCATCAATTTTAAAAATAGTGATAGCGTTTATTTAATAGTTTTTATCTTTTTAATTTCCTTTAATTTGTATTTAAGCCGTTGTAATTTGTTAGCTTTTTCGTAGTTATAATCATAATCAAATCCTTTTTCGCTCAAATTTCTCGATCACTTTACGCTTGATAATCCATTGCATAGCTCATTGACATAACGACCGGGAAACACTATACTCCCGATCTTCATTGCATTCGTGCTTAAGCGCTTTAAGTCGATTACGGTCCGTCATTCACAAGTGGCGTGCTCGAGTGATTTAGCTTGACCGTTTGCACGCATCAAATTTTTGGCGCCACGGGAGTCAGTGCTAATTGTCCCACGCTTAGCGATTAGTAATTTGAATACTCACTCATTTGTTCATACCATCCATCTCAGATATGTTTATATTTTCTTATCCAAAATACAAAAATATTCTTCTCATTCCTCTTATTCGTTGATTCTATTTCTCTTACCCTCTTTGCCGCTTAATTCTATTCTTCGTATCCTCTCAACCATTTGATTCTCTTCTTAATCCTCTATATGTTTAATTCTCATGTCGACAATCGTCAACATCATCGTCACAAATGTGTGTGAGCGTGTGGAGGGCCTAGTTCAAGCGAATTTAGCAATTGTATGAATTATCCATCAAAATTCTTTTCAAAGTTATTTCGACCACCCGCCACAACCCGAAATACATTCTAATCTTGACAAACCAGCTCAAACGTTGAGCTACCCCAAGCACCCACCGAGGATTACGAGGACACTTTCTTTGAAGATAGAGCCCGTAATCTAATCGAACAAATTCAAGCCGATGAAAAAGGTCGAGAATTAGAATTGATTACGATGAACCCGCTCAAACACCGTGACTAGCAAGAATGACTTGCCTAATCTTCACGCTTCTCAAGAACCAAAACCGAGACCATAACGGAAGTGGTGGAAATTGCTAGCTCTCGAGTACACCACTTGTCCCACCTCCGGATTTTTCTCGAATGTTCTTCGAGACTTGATAGTCATTCGGATTACCATGTTGGTTTTGTTGATTCTTTGAATAAACCGATTCCTCTTCATAACTCTCAAATGCAATCGCTTATTCCTTGTGTCGGTTGTGGTGAACCTCTTTATGGTTCACCCTGTCGTTGGTGTACTTGTGTACAATGTGGTAATGATATCCATAACGGAGTTGTTTGTTTTGTGGTTCGAGGAATTCATTTGATTATGATCCTAATCCGAACTCATTTAACGACCCTCAAACTTTTCAAATTACCCACCACACCGACCTATCTTCATATAATCAACATATCTGCTGTGAATTTTGTGGAGGTCCTCACCAAGGATTTGAGTGTCAACTGAAACACGCTTGTCTATGAACAGCTTTTCCGTGATGCTCGTAACTTTGGTTATGACCACAATCCATATGATTCACCAATCCGCACTCAACAGCTTTATCATTGTGAGTACTGTGGAGGTCCCCATTTCAGCCTCGATTGTCAAATAGGGAACCCGCCTTGTAACAATCATGACTTTCACATGTTTGACAATTTCCAACCTCCACAAAGACCATCGGTTCAAACTCCACCGAGCCGTTATCTCAAGAAATCTCCCAAGATTTTGAAACCACAATGAAAACACTTGATGATATGATTAGTAACTTTAAGAATCAAGTGAGTGGTGAAAAGACCATAGGAGAATTGTCGGTCAAGAACGAGAAGAACGAGAGGCTCGCAAATCTAGGGAAGAATTATTAATCCTAGAGCAAGCGGCTCTAAGACGCTCCCAATTTCTTAAGGCACTCTATATGATGATGACGAGGAGATTTTTATCCTTTTAGAGATAATACTTCTCAACTCCCTCGGCCATTGATATTCCAAAGCAGCTTGAGATTCCATCTCAAACAACTCGCTATCACACCCGAGATTCACACTCACTCTCTTATTATGGGGACGAGCATCTCGACATCGCTTCTCGAAAAGGAATCGATTTAATTCATAAAGTCTAGTGTTGAGAACCTTGTCCCAATCCCAAGAGAGTCACAGGAATTCTTGATCATGTGTGTGATATTCCTCCTCTTGTCTTCCAAAATGATCATGTTGAGATGTTCTCCGATTCGATGATGATTCGCTATCTTGTGGAGACATCATTTATGTGGAAGATTCACCTTCCGAGCTTGTTAGCTTAGAAGAAGAGAATGATGAAGTTATCGACATCGAAATCAAAGATGAAGCTCTTCGAGCAACATTATTGAATGTCGGTCTTCTCATTTCTAAAATCGAGGCTTTCAAAGAGAAACCTATTTCATCTCCTATCCCCATTAAGGATAGTGACACTCTTTCCGATGATTCTATTCCGAAATGAAAGCCTTCTGCTTTGATAATACGGGAGAGAAGATTAGTGGCGCACCACTTCTCATTCTCATAATTCTCTCCCGATCATGAATCATTTACTTTGAGGAGTTCGCCAATGAACCTACTCATATCAATTCGAATATGATTCATTCACCTTCATGGAGTTCTCAGATGAACTCACTCATATCATATCTCCGCCGGAATATGATAACTTCTACTTTGATCTAGACACACCCGAGATATGTCTAGACCAATTGAGCTTAAATGATGAGATTCATGAAACTATGAATTCTCCTATTGAGGATGAAGAGTTAGTCATGATTTCTATCATGATTTTCTATCTCTTCTTCACCTATCCGGTGGCTTCTCCTGTTCTTCACTCCTTCGGGAATGAAGACATTATCTTTGATCCCGGCATTTTCATTTATCACTTTTGAGCCGGTTCTATATATATCTCATCGGTGTGGAACTTTCACGTGCTTCAAATGTTTGTCCAAACATCTTGAATGAAAGTCCGATGGAGATTGCTTCTTCCACTTTGCTTCCCATGAACCAATGAATTGGGTCGAGTCAAGCTAGCGACTCGGATTCAAAAACAAGAGCTTAACATGGGTTTTCACCCGTGTGTACCACCCTAGTGTGGGGAGTTGCCCCACATGTTATATATATATAAGTTTCAAAAAAAAAAAAAAAAAAAAAATCCTTCTAAATAATGGCCGTAGTATTTCCCTTTACGTTTTTGTTTCGCATAACCGCGGTACTTTGAATATTGAGGGCAATATTCATTTCTAAGTGTCGGGGAATTCTCACGAATTTTATCATATAATTATACCAATTCCCCGCTTTTGGCCAAAATGTTTTTGGAGCAAGTGTTTTTCACTTACTCATATGGTTATCATCCGCCTTGTCTAATAAACTAAAGGATTGGCTAATCCAGAGCAAACGGCTCTTGGTAAAGATTTCTCAAACCGCTTATATGGCTTGCAATTTGCCCAAAATTGTATGGTTCTCAACTCACCATATCCTAAAAAGTGAAGAGTTGGCTAGCCCGCAAGTTTATGGCTTGTGGTAAAGGCGTGGAAAACCATAATTGGTAATCACTCACCAAAGATAATATTGATAATTTATCTAAGAGTTGGCTAGTCCGAGCAAACGGCTTCGGTAAAGACAAATCAAACCGTTGAAAGTCGGTGGTTTGCTCAAAATCACATGGTTATCGTGTACCATGGTTCTTACTTGAACTAAAACATTTGGCTACTCCGTAAGTAATGGCTTTTGGTAAAGAGTTTCAAATCCATTAAGTTTTTCTCAAAAGATTGCTAGGACTAGCAATAGTTTAGTGTGGGATTGATGAGTGTGTAAATACTCATCATTTTGAATCAATCAATCGCAAAACGCCTAAAATGCTCGTAAATGCATCAAAATATCGAAAATATTCCAAAATTGCACTTTATATGTTTCGGATGCAAAATGTTCAAAATCGATGAAAATGAGCAAAGTTTGCATAATTGGCGCTTCATCCCCCAAGTTTCTAAAATTGTCAAAATAGTCCCCGAGTCAAAATTTCAAAAGAAAAATCACAAAGGTCCTTTTAAAATCATAAGTTGTCAAAATTAGTCCTTTGGTGAAAAATATAAAAAGTTTGAGAAAATTACAAGTTTGGTCCTCCAAGTTTCAAATTTGGCAAAAATGGCCCCTGGAAAATTGGAAAATGTCATATTTGGTCCTTGTACTATGGAAGCTTGTCAGTTTTGGTCCCTTGAAACATCTTTGCAAATTGGCAGCTATGGTCCTTTGATTTTCAGAATTTGCACAACTAGTCCTTGCAATATTAAACCTCTTAATACACCCTTGACTTGTCAAACAATTAGACCCCTACCATTCTACCTTATGACCCCCTGCCTTATATCTTTGGACCCTTTCCCATTTGACCCCCTGGCATTATTAACCACCAATCAAACAGATAAGTCAAACCACCCTATACCCGCCTTTTCCTCCTTTCTTCTTCACCTAGCCCTGCAATCCCAGACAAGCCATCCCCCCTCCTCACCTATCCACCTTCCATGTCCCCTCACCTCTCCTACACTCCAAGATGCATTTAATGCACTTTCTCCCCCAACACTCAACCCCAACAGGTCATAATCCATTTCCGCCAAAATACAATCTATGGCTGGATGACTCCAATTGATCCAAAGGTCTCAAAGGAGGAGGGAAAAGTCGAGAACATGAGAGAGAAGGATATGGGAGTATAAAAGAAGCAAAAAGAGAGAAGAAAAGGTAGTAGCTTGTTTTATAAAATTTTCTTTATGTCGTTTTTTTTAATTAATGTCTTAGATTAATCAAAATGTTGTAATTTCAGTTGCTTTGTATAACATTCAAGTTAAAAGATCATTGTATTAAGCTTTTGAGTATTAATTCCAAGTTTCATTCAGTTTCATGTTTGTGTGCTCACTGTTAAAAATTCAAGTTTCCATTTCATAAACCCAAGCTTCATATAGCTTGTTTGTCGCTTAATCACTTATACAAGCTTTTCATAACTTTTTGAAAGCTTGCATTCAAGTTTCTAGCCAGTTTGGTTCAAGGTCAACAAAATTCAACTTTGATTCAAAACTGGGAATGGTGATGATTTGGGTGATGCAGAGGATGGATATGGATTTAAATAGATTAGTGTAGTGGTTCTTGGGGTTTGATTTTAGCCTGCAACACCAGTTGAACACATGTGAGTAATTTTCTCATTTCCAAATTTCAAGTCATTGTGCAGTTTCTGTTGGTACTAGTATCTGTGGTATCCATTAGTTTAAATTGGTTTATATAGTTTTATTTAGGTCTTATAATCTCGCTTTGATAAATGATATATGATAATCCAAAGAGTTAGCTTCTTTATTTTGCAAAACAGTTGATAATAGTAGTGTTTGGATTTGCAGTTTGATTAGTGGTTTAGGGTAGTTCAGTGTAAGGTTCTTGTTGTTTCATGCTTTTGAAGCCATTTCATGCTCATATCTGTCTTCTAATTGTGTTTGCAACCCACCTAAGTCAAACTTCCAATTAATCTGTCTTGGGCACTTATCTGTTGGATTCTTGGAGTATCAAAAGCTTATTGTGTGTTCAAAAATCATAGAGTTAGCTTGTAGTAGTTTCATTTTAACATATTACACCATATTCAGTTGAGAGATTAGCTTTAAATTTCATTTTGGTCAAACTTGCACACTGCCTCAAAAGTCAATAAGTTGAAAACTCAGTTTTGGCCATAATAGGGTGATTTTTCTTGGGCTCATTTATGAGTCAATATCCATGAAAATTGTAGTTTTAAAAGCCCTCTTGGTCTAATTTCTTATGGTCATTTTATTAGATTTTTGTGATTTTTTATAACCATCAAAACAAGCTTGTCAAATGGGACTAGATGCCTGCAGTAGGCATCAAGTCTGCATGTGGCTTGTCAGATTTTGTAACTCTTGCACAGAGCTCATCCGAGCACCCCAAGGTCTAATTTTTGGTTTTAAGGTTCTTGGCCGTGTCTAGATTAGGTTCCAACCTTGGTTTGTAGTTTCCAGCTTATCTAGTAGCTTATTAGTAGGTTGCAAGTAACCCCCCTCTCAACTGTTTTAGCTCAAAAGCTCAAATATCAAATCTGAGCAATCTGCCAATACAGAGGGTTTAGCTTGTTGTTTCTCATTGCATTTTGGTTATTTTAGCTTATTGTAACTTCATTATCAGTTTGGTGCTCTTTGGTAGCCATTTGCTTATTCTAGTGCTTATTTCAACAAGCACTTGCACATCAGTTTCAATTTCTTACACATAACCACTTGTTTTTCCAATTTTCCTAGCTTCCTTATATAATGTTAGAGTTTTCTTGAAATTTTCAGATTTTTCTAAGTTGATTTGCTATTTTTATTAATTTAAATTAGTTTTTAAGCATTTTTAATTAGCTTTTAATACAAAAAAAATCAGAAAAGGTTCAAAAATAATTTTCATTTTCTTAAGTTAAGATAAATATAAAAGCCAAAAAGTATTTTTCTAGATTTTTCTTAGTTAAATTTGTATTTTTAAGTAATTTAGGTAGTTTTAAATAGTTTAAAATTCATAAAAAATAGAAAAATAATCAGAAAATTACAAAAATAGTTTTGAAAATTCTATTTTGTTATTTTAGACTTTTCCAATTCATAATTTTATTTTTCTAGCTTTATTTCCTAATTTCTTGTATTTTAGGTTAATATTAAATAGTTAAAAATAGTTTTAAATTAATAATAATTAGAATAATAGTCATAAAAATAATTTTCTTTTTTCTAAATATTTTATTTTATCATTAGGTTTGTAACAAATGTCATTTTCATATTTTTAGGACTTTTATTTCTTAGATTTCACTTTTTATTTTGTACGTTTACGTAATTTTATTTTAAACGTAAGTTTTAAGTTTTAAACGTTCATCAATTTTAAAAATAGTGATAGCGTTTATTTAATAGTTTTTATCTTTTTAATTTCCTTTAATTTGTATTTAAGCCGTTGTAATTTGTTGGCTTTTTCTGTAGTTATAATCATAATCAAATCCCTTTTTCGTTCAAATTTCTCGATCACTTTACGTTTGATAATCCATTGCATAGCTCGCTGGGACATAACGACCGGGAAACACTATACTCCCGATCTTCATTGCATTCGTGCTTAGCGCTTTAAGTCGATTACAATCGTCATTCACAAGTGGCGTGCTTGAGTGATTTAGCTCGACTGTTTGGCACGCATCATTCTCCCGTGGGAAAAATTGTGCAAGGAAGCGAGAAGTAAGATCATCCCAACTTGAGATGGAGCCATGGAAGTCGCTCAAGCCAATTACTAGCTTGGTCCCAGAGAGAATTGGAAGAGACGCAGCGCGTGGTCTCCCGAGTAGTAAGATCAAGGTCGATGGAATCGACGATTTTGAGGAAATCCTCGATGTCGATTTGGATCTTCTAACGAAGTCCATGGAATGCACATCCGCTTTGAACCAACCGGATGGTGTCGGATCGCAGGCCGTAGTTTGGGCTTGGTCGGGAAGCTCAATGGTGTTCCTATAGCCTAGGTGGCTTGGTCTTGAGTATTCACCAAGAGTACGGGCTCTTGGCGGTCATTTGGTGGTGGGTTGACGAATGGTAGCGGTTATCACCTTCCATGATGAAAAGTGATGGAATTACTAACAAAGGTCACGAAGAAGGGGGATAGACTAAGAGAAATCTAAAATGAGAAGAAAAATTTACTTGATAGGAATCAAGCAAAGAAACCTAAACGAGGTGGACTACTAACTAGCTATTCTATTCCCGCAATGCGCCAAAAACTTGATAACGCTACACGCTGCTCGGGGGTCAAAGGAACTTCCTTTCTTCGAGCAAGTTTTATAACACCCTAGGCAAGGAACCTAATCGCTGTAGTGTAGTAATTAGGGTAAGCCACGGGTATTGATATCGCTCTCTGGGGAATAGGAATGCTAGTAGGAGTTACTACGCTAAGGTTAAGGTTGAGGAAGATTATTTTTATCTTTTAATATTTTATGAAAATGGAAAGGTACGAATCTCGGTATTGGATTTGGGGGGTGGTATTTCACCGATTACTCTACTATTATCTAATTATCTAAACTAAGGTCATGGAGTCTATGTCTAATTAATGTGTGCTAGTATGATAGTTTAAAGATGTGTTTACTTAGTTTGTATTACTCCTTAATTATCTCCTATTGATGGTTGAGTGTCACGCCTTATTCCTAGTTGCGTTGTGTGTCTAAAGTTGTAGGTATGCTTTCTCCCTAACTCTTCGAACTTACCAAAGGGTCTTGTCTACAAACCCACTAGAGATTATAGACTCCTACTCTAAGGCGCTTCGGATGGTTTAGCCTACAATTACTCGTAATTATACTCTAAGGTTCACAAAGATGAATCAAGCATTATGCACAACGAATGACCTATCGCATTACTAGATCATTAATCAACTAAGATAAGAAACAACCAATCAATATTTAATAATTAAGTTTCATACTTCCTAAGCAAACACACAAATAAATTAGCTTGACATGGAGAACATGCAAGCATACACACAAATAATCAAAGACATAATTGAATTAATGAAGTAAAGACTTATCTTGATGTAAGATAGGGTTTAAAACCCTAAAATATCGTACAAGACACCTTAGGTTCGGTTTTAGGTTTTACTCCAAAGACTCTCCACACAAAGACCGAAAATTCGATTCTATATATAAGATTACAATTGCGACGGCGCCACCTTATGTTTAGTGACGCCGTGTGTCGCCGCCATTGGGTTTCGCCTTGGCCACGTTAACCTTGCGACGGCGCCACCTTATGTCCGTGACGCCGTCCTCTTCGCCTTCCGACGCCGCCTGGATTGCATCTAGGCCGCCCGAGTAGCGACGGCTACTCTTTCACCACTAGACGCCGCCTCTTGAAAATACGAGTTTTGGGTTCCGCCCGTCACAATAATTTTGGGACGGTGTCGCCAATAGCACCCGACGCCGCTTTCTACATTCAAAGAACTGTGAGTGTCTCGATTTCGACTTTGGCCATTTTCTTCATATATTCGCGCCTTTTCGTCCAAATAAGTGCCATTCCAAAGATTTTGCCTTCACGAGACCTAAAAAGTGAAAAGGAACGATATTAAGCAATAACGGATACAAAGTGATCAAATAAGGACTTAAACGACCCTCAAAATGGTACCTTTAAAACCTTATCAAGATGAAAGAATTGTATGATGTCATAGGAAGCTTATAAGAAAGTGTTGAAAGCATCAAGGATTATAAAGATGATGTCGCTTGGAAAGAAAAGATAGAAAAGAAAAAGAAAAACTGAAGTTGAAGACATACAGTCATCAAAGAAAGAGAAAGTTGAGTTACGATTTGATACTAGTGATGAACTAAAGAATTACTTAAGAACCGTAGATTTTGAGTATTCTACAGATGATGCTGAGATGAAAATGAACAGATCTCAAATTATTGCTTTTGAGGTTGTAGAATCCAAAGATGGAAGTTATCTGATGTTTCATAGAGCTGATGAAAGTTTCAGAGTGTTCAATAGGCTATGGGATTTATTGCACATCATAGATAGAGTGGATTTATTTTATTTATATCATGTGGTGCGAGATTACTTTGAACAAAATCCATCGAAGGAGTTGGTTTAGTATTGCTTGGAGATCTCACAACCAGATGGGAAATTGAAGAACAAAGCATCACCGAAATTTTGAAGAATCAAGAGAATTGGAGATTGTTAATGGAGATTCTTTGAAGAATCTGGAGTACATGTTCTAGAGCTAGAAGATGGAATTATGATTCATATGTTAGTCGATAGAAGATATCCTCTTACACCGTAACTTATGAGGAGGATGTCGGAGCATGGAATGAAAGTAGAAGAAGATAATGAAATAGCATGTCCGGTCATCAAGTCGCTTATCGATGGACTACAATTGTCGATGATGATGAATAACGGTATGAATCTTATTTGATTAAATTTTAATATATCAAGATTTTATTCAAAGTATCGCGATCAAACAAGACTTTCATCAAAGTACGCTTGTAGTTTTTAAACTAGTTACCGATTTTGAAAAACTTTTGTTAAGTAATAAATGTTTTGAAACAAAGGTTAAAAGAAATAAATGGTTTTTGAGATGGTAATACAAATAGGTTATCAATCCACCATGGTTACAAAAGGATTGGCTAATCCATGAGCAAACGCTCGTAAAGATATTTCAAACTGCTTTTAGTTGACAACTTGCTAATAAGTTGGATGGTAATCAACTCACCATATCAAGAATGTGAAGAGTTGGCTAGCCCACAAGAAAATGGCTTGTGGTAAAGGTCAGGAAAACCATTATATGGTAATTAGTTCGCCATGATGAAAGAATTAACTAGTCCAAAAGGGTACGACTTTTGGTAAAGACAACTCAAATCATTGATAGTCGATGATTTGCTAAAATCATATGGTTATCGATGTACCATGATCTTACACATCAAAACATTTGGCTACTCCGAGTTAATGGCTTTGGTAAAGAGAACTCAAATCCATTAAATTTTCAATGATTCACCTCTCACAGAGTTTACACACCGAAGTGATGAGAATAGATCAAACTTAAACTTAATTAAATGTACAAATTGTCTTATGTTGTCGAAAAGATGGAGCTTCTTTAATGTTGCGTAAAAGATATAATATTGTTGTTTGATGCTAAAGAATTACACAGATAAAGACTACTTTGAAAATAATATAAGCAGAGAATCTACAAAGATAAAATCAAGATAAAGTAACAAATCCTCTTTGAAGATAAAGATGTTAAAGCTAATCTATAAAGGAACTTGAAATCAAGCAAGTAGAATTCAAGTTAGGGAGGATTGTTGGGATACGTAAGATTAAAGTCATCAAGATTAACAAAGTACCGCAGAAAGATAAAGTATCGCAAGAAGTCAAAGTCTCGCTTATCATCAAAGTACCGCAAAGATTATAAGTCGGTTGTATTAGATTAAAGATAGAAAGTTATGTTTATCTAGAACTTTCTATGTATTGTTTACTTGACGACAAGGATAAGAATTGTAAATCGTTTAGGTTATCCTTGAGCCTATAAAAGGACCCCTAGATTGATATTAGATGTACGTGATTTTATTAGAGTTTTAGAGAAGTTCGATATTATTAGAGTTGTTAAAGAGTCTGCATAATAAGCAGAGTTAGAGTTATTAATAAAATTGTTTAAAGTTAAAGTTATTCTTCTTAGCTTTGTTAAGTAAATTCCGCATACTTAATAGAGTTTGCTCAGTGTTTCATTGTTAATAACTTAGGATTTATCCGAGGTTGTTAAACCTTAACAAGCTATTTAAGTTAGTTTGGTTAGAGTACATCGATCCAACAATCTTCTTAAGGTAATCATAGCCATAGATTGGGAAGATCTCTACACCGACAACACTTAGAATTCGCAGCTTGGATCGAACAGCTTTGCGACTCTTTTTAGCACTATGTCTGTCAATGTAGAATTTCTTCTTCTTGAACCACCAATGAGAAATGCCATATGAGGCAGCAATGTCATACTCTTGTTCTTTTCTGCCCAAAATTGATCCGGAAGCATCTGTTCAAGACCCTGATCAGAGTAGGTAGCAGCTTTCATCTTTGAAATTGATAGAGCTGGTCTTCTTTCAGTAGAGCGAGTACACAGATAGTCCAGGTCATGATTGAAGAAGAATTCAGACTGAATGGTCATTTGTCCCGGTTCACCACCGAGAGGAAGACGCTTGTTAACATTAAAGCGGCTGATCTGCTCACTAACTTGATCATTCAGCATCTTATGACATTCTTCCATCTAGTACTGAAGCTGATTAACATCTGTGTGGAAGACTTTCACGATCTCAAAAGCTGGACCTTCAAGATCCTTAGGAGTGATGGACGAGATTCCCTTCTGTTCACAAAACCACTTAATGAAGCTGCCCATATCTCTAGTGAAATGAAGGACAGAGTCTTCATCTGGGGTTTCATAATTGGTAGAAATTGTTGAAGCCCAGTTGTTGTCTGGGATCATCGTGTCAGACTCTAGGATTGACCATGAAGGTTCTGAAGATTGAGGTCTCTCTTCGGTAAGCCAGCTTTGAACTGTGTCTTTTGAGGGTGTAACTCTAGAGATATTAGAGCGTTCACCGACATGTATGCATCAAACCAATCATCTTCGATGGCATGGGATATGTTTAGTGGATGCATCATCGCCATCGGATTCGACACCGCCGAGACATACGATTCTTTATGAAGCACTTGATTTTCGTGAATAGAAGAGAATGTGGGTGTGAACCTTGAATCCACCGTGGTCCAAGCCGCAGATTTCTTATGTGTTCCCTAATCTCCGGATGGACTAGATTTATTGGAAGGTTTTGGTGGAGATGATTGTAGTTGTGGTGGAGGTGTGGGTGTTGTATTAGAAGATCTACCCGCTCCCGAAGTTCCAGCTCCTCCGGTTGGAGGTGAAGGAGGTGGTGGCTTGGGACCCTAGACATATCGTTTGATTTCATTGGAGCGCTTTTTCTTTTCTTCTTATCATCTCTTTCTCGTACATCCTCTACAAACCGCAGATAATTATCAAGTCTCATAGATTCCTCGAGTGCTTCATATAATTTCTTATGAGTATCGTGTAGATGCTCTCCGCTTCATACATTATTTCGAGAGAGCCGATCTCATGTCGAGATGGGCAAGTCTTTGAATCGTCAAGTAATGGAGCCTTCATTGCCCATTCAACCGCATCTTTAATATCGCCTTCTATTGCCTTTGTTACAATCTCATTGAGGTTAATATTCTCCACCTTTTTTACACGGCTATCAAGATTATTGACGGCGATAGGAAAATTCTTTTCAATAGTGGCAATACGTGTCATAGCTTCTTCGAGCAACCCGCCAAGAGTTTTGACTGGAAGAGGTGAAACAGGAGGTGGTGAAGCAGAGGAGTGATGGTTTCACCGATGATGACAACATTTGATGGATCATTAGCGGGTTTAGGTGGTGGAAGTACAGTTGTATGAGACGGTCTTGACATAGGCGGGATGGTTGAAGTGTCTTGTCAGATGTTGATCAGTAAACATGGATTCCACTTCCTCTTTCTCATTTCCTTGCTTAAGAGTCTCGATGTCGAGGGTTTGTCATTTATAAACCGATCACCAAAAGAGAAGTCTCAGATCTAGATTCTTCAATGAGGAAAGAGAATCAGTAGACATGTTAGGTTCATCCAAATGCCTGGTCTCATCAGATCTTGACTCAAGGTTCTCCTGTGAGTCTTTTTGCAACTCTTCATCAACCTTTTGATTAGACTGAGTATCACTAGATGCAAGAGTTTCTTCTTGTGCTTCAGAAACCTCCTTTTCCAATCCAGATTGTTCTTGAGCTGAAGATGATTCAACACTTCTTTTCTTCAGCTCAAATTGAGTGGTAGTTCTTGATGGTGAAGAGGAGTAGGTCAGAAGCATGTGAGCAGCTCGTTCGGCTTCTACACCAACAATCCTTTTTCCTTTGTCTTTTGTGACTGGAGTTGTATGGCGTGGCTCTAGTTCAGGTTCTCTTAACACGACACCTCCAACTGGTGCTCTTACATTCTGACTTTCTAGGCTTTGCTTGATTCCTAGTTGCGATCAAAGATCATCTTCATCAATCAAACTCAGATACCCTCGAAACCTCGCTTTCTCAACGCTTCCTTTTCCACTTCCTACTTCTTTCTTTTCGCTCGGGTTGTGGTGTCGAGGGTTGTGACCTTTCACGCCTCCTTTTGGAAGGCAAGATATGAAGTGTTTGAACCAAGTAGACTTAGCGCTTTAGGTTGTGGAGGAGTGGGAGAGACATCAACATTAACACTAGATCGGGAAGCCCTTTTGTTGTACAGTTGGAAGTGATCCGTCTTCTTAATATCGCTGTGAGAAGACAATCGTGAATTGGCAATTCAAAGATCTCTTTATCGACACCTCTAGCAATATATTTGAGGTTACCAAGAACAAATTCATCCTTAGCATTATGTAGGGCTGATTCACTCCTAGGATTGAAGTTATGAGTCTGTTGCAAGTACTGGATAACAAGCTTCGAAAATCTGATGCTAGGAATCACAAGTTTGTTTACTTTCTTTCGTCCCTAAGCTTTATTTTGAAAGTTTATTCTATCGGAGATAAATGTGTTCACTGACAACGAGAATTCTTCCCAGATGCATTCTGAGACATTAACATTCACCCCATTGACGATACCCCATAGGATTTGCAAGATGGGAATCCTCACTTTATCGAACCTTGATGTTTTGCCTGATAAGCATAAGTTGAGAACTGCTGTCGGTTTCCGTGGTTGATACATGTGTCCGTGATGATGTCGAAGCCCTTGATATGACAACTTGATAACCCAAACCAATCGAAAGACTATTAGCTCTTCCGCACTAGGTGGAGGTTCGGATCGTATGGTGGGGTTACAGGTGTGATTCCTAGGGCCTTGCCGAGAATGTCGAATTGATCACAAATTCCTTATCATCCAAATTGCGGTATATTGAGCCGTGATTTTGTCCCATTCAATGGTGTTCCGTAATTGTTGTAGGTAAATGGTGGAATTGTGCATTGCTTGGTTAGGCAATCAAGAAATTTGTGTTTTGAGGATATCAATTGACACTTTAAGTATTGGATTTTGTTGCAACTTTTCCATATCCACATAATGCTTACTTTTTCCTATCTCTACCCATTTATCTTCGGAAAGGATTTCGTTGTCTCAGAAGAACTTTGGGTGGAGTAGAGGTAGTAAGGTTCTCAGATGAGGTTGTGTTTGCCATTGAAGATCTAAAGATACATACATACAACAGCAATGATTGAGAGCATGTTAGTTAAGATGTGGTTAGTTAAGCACTATAGAATGCAATCTCATGACAAAGACACAACAAATAGCAAACTTGACAGAGTACCCATACACATATTGAAGTGCATAGAAAATAGATTAAGTAGCATTAGTATTTTCAAAAATAACAACTCCTTTAGTGAAAGTAATCGAGAGACAAGTTGTTTTTGAATCAAATTAGTTAAGAACAAAATTGCTATAAAATGATTTCATGAGACAAAACGCAATTAAGGAAATGATATAACAGGTTGTTAAAATAAGTTGTCATATCAAGTTGCTACAAGAGAAACCAGATACAACTTGCTTAAACAATAATGTTATAGCAAGTCGCTAAGGGCAAATTGTCAATACAAGTCGCTACAGGAAGTCCTGAACCAAGTCGCTAGCATGAGATTATTATAGCAAGTCACCTTAAATAATTTAATAAAGCAAGTCGCCACTTGAAAATTGAACCAACAAGTCGCTAACTTGTAAAGACAAGTCGCTATAAAAAATAACAAGGCCAAGTCGCTATGTGAAAAATTACTAAGTCGCTAACTTGTAAAGACAAGTCGCTATCAACATTAACAATGCTAAGTCGCTACAAATCAATTCACTGAGTCACTAACTTGAATGTATTCAGAAATAGCAACTCGCCATGATGAATTTATGCACTAACTCGCCACCAAGAACACAATCATAGCAGATACGTCGCTACCAAGAACACAAGCATATCATACGATATCACCTCAATCCATTCAACACAATCAAACCGCAACTAAGAACAAGTACAAGTTAATCCATAAACACAAGCAATTTCGTAAACACAACCCAAATTGAACCTCATACAAGTCGCTCACAAATTCATTAATACATATAAGTATGAAAAATTACATCAACCCTAGTGAATCCAAACAACCCTTAATCCATTAACACATATATATCAAGTGATTCATTCAAAAGTCCATTAACAAACCTAGACGAGGAAAGCAAGTGACGAGGATCAAGGTCATGGAATCATAAGGAAAATGAGTTAGGGATGCATATAATCCTCATATTTAGAGACAAGAAACCGATTAACATAATCTTACCACACACAAATCGCTAGGATGAATCTCACATAAGAGAGAAAGAAAGAAAAATTGTTTTAAGTTTTGAAAATAATGATAATATGGCAAGTCGCTAGGGGTGATGAAGGGTTTTTTCACAAGTATGCCAAGTTTACAAATTCAGTCCCTGCACATGTCAAGTCTCTACCTAAGATAAATTACAAGTCGCTACGTCTTAAGTTGCTAACCCAGATAAAAGCAAGTTGCTATCTATCATATTATGTATTATAGACACATTCAGTCCATGAACTTATCAGATTGCAAACTGACACAGATAACATAATAAGATAAGCAAACTAACACAGAGGACACCATGAAACATGACAAGACAAAGACATGCATCTGAGCACAATACATATCCAACAATGGTGCAGAGAAAAACGAGATAACTTGTAAAATTCTCCCCCTCAATCAATGTTGCCAAGGAACATTGATTGAATTTAACTCACCCGATATAAAACAAGAGTATATCTTTTGTTCGAACTTCATCTATGATCCCGTGTCATTATTGAATGACATTTCTAGGACCGTAGATGTTATCGATAACAAGAGATATATCTTTTATTAGATTGTGGAAACGATATAAATTATGAATTAAAAAATGATTTGAAAAAAAAGATTTGAAAAAAAAATGATTTGAAAAAAAAATAATTTTTTTTAAACTGATTTGTACACATATCAATAAGAGCGAGTCCTAATTCAAGACGAATAGGAGTCAAAGTACGAGGTACATCAATTCTGGCAAGCTATAACTCCTGAGTGAGCAATATACATTTCTGATGGAAACCAAGTCATGATGTTCCTGATTGAATTGAGCATTGTACCTGAAAAAGACTGAGGACACATTGCACTAGAAGCACATGTAGTATTGCAAATGGATGAGTTAGTGACATGAGTAATCTCACTACTGGATGTAGCACAGTTTGATCTAGGCGTGTCATTAATAGAGATCCCTTTAGGTTCAATATTCTTGAAGAGTTTTCCTGTGGGCATCCACTTAAGGCAAGATCTAGGTATATAAGTCCGTTTAGATCCTGTAAACTTAAATAATCTGCCAGTGGGAATCCATTTGAAACAACTGCTAGTAGATTTGGATGTAGACACTTCCCTCTTTTGAATATTGTTCCTTTTGTAATTAGTTGGTTTCTTAGGGGATTGATCAGCCATTTGATGCTTCTTATGAGAACTAGATGAACTCCTAGTATTCCTGATCTTAGAACTTTGAACATTAACCCGGGTTTGTTATTCATCATATAGGAATGAAGTAGTGAAGTGATCGGTTTTGTCAAACAAGATTCGTGATCAACTTGAGAGGCAAGCCTAGATTTCGATGGTTTAAATCTTTCGCCTAAAAGCATTGGACCGCCTAACTACAAGATGTTTTGAGTTGTTCGAATAGTTGACTTTCCCAAGGTTGATGGTTTTGCAAACTTAGTGTTCACCCTATTTCCAATAGATTTCCTAAGCTCATTTTTAAGGCAACAATAGTGAAGCTCTTATCCCAATTTGGGCTTTGAGGGCATCAATGTCACCAAAAGAAATTAGTTTGATCTATCAACTTGGAATTGTTCTCTAATAAGTTCTTTCTTAAGGACACATTTTCCCTCAATAGGTTGGACACACATTGAGCCAATTCATCATTCCTAGATTTAAGTGTATCACTCATTGTTCATCCCAATATTACATTTCTTATGCAGATCTGAGAGTTCTAATTTTAGATTGCATATTGTTGAATCTTTGTCCTGAATCTGGGTTTTTAAGTGGTTAATTTCAAAAAATTCTCAAAATTCTGGGAATTGCGGATTTATGCAGGTATTTGTAGTAAGAAAATTTTCTTCTTTTTGTTGTATTGCAATTTCCAAGGAAATGCAATGTTTTTCAAGAATTGTGTATTTGTTTGAAAGTTCATCATAAACCCCTTTTTCAACCATGTCATTTGTTTTGAAGATTTTAAATTCAGGTTTAACCAAGAAACATTTATCAATATTGTGATCAGAGTTAGGATAAAAATGATCAGGCACATTAGTGGATGCATTATGTTGATCAGTTAAGGGTACCTCATTACATATCTCCGGATCATTTGCTGGGATGGCATCAGTATTCCCCTTATGCATACCAGAGGTACCAAATGCAATCGATTAAAGCTTTTCGACTCGACTTTGAGCCTTTGTATCCAAAGATAATGGTATCATCATCCTTTGTTGTATCGATATATCGATTCAAGATCATCCATTCTTTCAATCGGTCCATTACCCGATTTAGCACAACTTTCATTTGATTTTATCTCGACACCCATTCAACACATTCAATCGAACATTCTCTTGAGCAACTTCCTAATGTACATTTCCACATTATCCATAAGTTGAATAAATGTCTTGATGTACTCATGAATTTCCATTCCAAGATGTTTCTTGAATGAGATACCACCACATGTTGATCAAAGTTCATGGAATATTCCCCATTGATAAATGGTTGAAATTGGTTGTAGATTACTTGAAGTGCAAGATTCGAGTCTTCCATTAATACCTTCTTTTGGTAATTTGAAGCTTTAGTTGTTCTAAGTTCAAGAACACGCTTCTTGACAATGTGGATAAGTCATGACGAAAGAGAGCACCGCATGTTCGATGCCTAGTTGTAGATAATGATGTGTGAGATGTCGATGAAGTAGTTGAAAGGACTCAATGTCGCATTCCATTTGCCTTGCATCATTTGTCAATACCAAGTGTGACTCATTAGATTTAAACTCGATTGTGAAGTGTGTTGATCATATATTGTTGAATCAATCAAGGTAGAACATCTGAATAGCAACCGGTTTCAATTGCTCGTGAGGTATTATAAAGTTCAAGCACTTTGGAGATTAAAGGGTCGTTGATGTAAGACATTGTCTTGATGGATATTAGATATGAGTAACTTGCATTAATTTACCAAATTTCTATATAAACAAGTCGCTAACAAGACAACTCGCCAAGAACCATAACAAAGAAGTCGCTACGAATTAGAAGACAAGTCTTTAAGCACCAAGTCGCTAAGCACCAAGTCGCTAGACACGCTAGTTAAGTTGCTAAAGAACAACTCGCTAAGATCCAAGTCGCTAGTATCAAGTCGCTAACAATTTACACAACAACTCGCTAACAATTTCAAGCAAGTCACTAGTCAGTAGTGGAGAATCCACTAACTTGTACTATTTGTCGGCTTGTCTCAATAGACAAGTCGCCAGGCTCAAGTCGCTAACAACTAACACTGTAACTCGCTAACTTTTACTGAAGCAAGTCGCTACGATGAAAAAACAATACGAGACCCAAGTCGCTACCAAGAAAAACTTCAAAAACACACTTTTCAATCCAAACCAAGCCCAACCACAGTGATACAAGCTTTCCAAATCCAAACCCAAGCACTTACAATGATTCTAAACACAAAAGTACACACAAAATTCAAACTTAAACATAAGAAATGATCCAAATGATGCAAAAACCACTAAACTTTCTCAAACTCAAAAACTATCTAAAACCACTAGAAATCCAAGGATATGTAAAAGAGATAATCAAACCGTGGCTCTTGATACAAATTGTTGAATATTGGATTTCACAATAACACAATCAATCACAAATAAGGTGTATGATTAGATGGTTTAGAGAGAAAGTGGGATATTCTAGAAAGAGAAACTCATGGAAGGTTATGTTGGGATATGAAAGTGTCAAGATTGACAGAGTGTTACGAAAGAGTCAAAGCATCGCTTAAAGATAAAGTCAAAGCATCGCATACGAAGTCAAAGTACGCAAGATCAAAGAACTATATTATTCGCTTATAGAAAGTCTTGTAATTCTAGAATATTCTATGTTAGATTACTTGACGTACAAGGATACAAATTGTAAACCGACTAGGTATCCTTGAGCCTATAAAAGGACCCCTAGATTGGCATAATACGACGTGATTTTATTAGAGTTTTAGAGAAGTTCGATATTATTAGAGTTGTTAAAGATCTGCATAATAAAGCAGAGTTAGAGTTATTAATAAAATCATTCATAGTTAAAATTATTCTTCTTAGCTTTGTTAAGTAAATTCCGCATACTTAATAGAGTTTGCTCAGTGTTTCTCTGTTAATAACTTAGGATTTATCCGAGGTTATTAAACCTTAACAAGCTATTAAAGTTAGTTTGGTTAGAGTACATCGATCCAACAAGTGGTATCAGAGCTTGTGTGGAAACTCTGACTAAGAAGAAACCCTAAAACCTACAACAGAACCTAAAGATGTCGACTGATTCTGTTCCACCACCTTCCATCACCTCAATGAGGATTCCTGTAATCAAGAAGGGCGAATATGACTTATGGTGTATGAAGATGAGGCAGTACATTGCCATTACAGACCATGCTCTATGGAATGTAATTGTCAATGGTAATGAAGTTGTTCCAGAACCTGTAGACATTCCTGGACAACCTAAAGCACCTAAGGCGTCTTACCAAGAAGAACCTTAAGGAATCGTGAGAAGGCACTCAATATTCTCTTGTCTCGCCATTCCGATGGTCATCTTCTCAAGTTTCATGATGCTAAAGATGCTAAGCATCTCGGGCCGCTCTCAAGACCAGATCCGGAGGAATGAAGCTTCTAAGAAGATGCACGTAAATCTGCTAAATCAATAGCTTGAAACTTTCACCGTAGGTGAAAGAGAGTCTTGATGCAAGATATGATAGGTTTCAAAATCTCCTCAATATGTTGGAGTTATACCAGCGTAAGTTTCATTGAAGATGCTAATCTAAAGTTTCTAAGAGTTTGCCATCCACATGGCATGTGATTGCTACTATGATCGGAGGACAACCGTGCTTGGATGTTATGGACTTTGATGATCTCTACAATCATCTCAAGGTATATGAGCATGAGAGGAATGGTCAACCAAGTTCTTAGTCTCACAAGATTGCTTTTCTATCATCCGATGTAGGATCGTTATTTTTATTGTGTTAGATGATTCGGTGGTCTTGGGAGATCAAAATACATGTTTTCCATTTTAGAGAGAAAGTAGAGAGAGAGTGTTCTTGCTAGAGGTTTACACAAATGTTGAATATTAGATTATGAGAGCACCACCCTTCCATGGATGGAAGGGGTATTTATACTTACTGCACTCAACGACCTCCTATCGGCTGTGGATCGTGCATACAGTGGTAAAGACCCGTCCTTCCTCCACGGTGTTGCACTACACTATTCTACGCTACAAATTAACTAATTAACTACTAACTAACGTAATTAACGACAAGTCTACGAGCTAACTTAAGCTAGATAACATTTGGGGTGACCGACTCTTCACTAAGGAATTTTCTAATTCCTAACAATCTCCCCCTAAGGGAGGTCACCCCATTTTTTACATTTTGAATCCTAGAATTCTATTCTTGTCTTTGTTCTTGAGCTCGAAGACTTCAATTCTTCATTTCAACAATCTTTGTGCTTTTGTAGCGATTCTTCAAAGTCCGCATTGATTTGTACTTTTAGTGGAGGCCTTTAATCGATCCACGCCTTTGATGATCTTCGAGCTTTCATTGAGATCATCACCACGTGAAATCTCGGATCACCCTCTATTGTGTTGCCATCATGTGAAGTTGTGACTTTTGGACCGACATGCTCACACTTTTGAATCATGACATCTTTCCATCGTAGTAGCGGAAGCTTTATCGCTCATGATATTTGCGCAGCGTAGCGTAGCGTAGTATAAAAATATCGAGCCGTGTTATGTAGATATGCACCGCTCATGATTTCTTCAATTAAGTGTGGATGCGTGAGCATGCGGCTTTGATTGATCGCTCAATTCGATCGGTTGCAACCGTCCAAGTGTACCGCAAACAACGAGCTAGCAATAAAACACGAAGTGTCTTTGATCACTTTCACCGAATTGAGGTACACGCCCACGGTTCCTCGCTGATCAAGATAAATACCGCTCGTGATCGTAGGATTCCTAAGAATCTCCTTGACAGGGTTTCGCAATGTTCTAGTCGTTCTCAAACCGAACGCCTCAAAGAAGACAACACGGAGTGAGTGAACCAAAGAAATTGAGATTCACCGATTGATGAAAATGATTTGAAAACAATCGCATATTGCTTGAAGAAAGAGTTTTGCAATACGACGAAGGTTTTATGAGAAAGATCAATTTTCAATCAAAATACTTTTGTATTAGAGAATGAGTACACATTCGACGTGCTAGCGAAAAGAAGAGATTCGCACATCGAATGGTTTTTCTAAAAGTATTTTTCAATCGATATACTTTTGAATTTGAAATGAATACACATTCGACGTGCTAGTGAAAAGAAAGTTTGCACATCGAACGGTTTTTCCAAAAGTATTCGTCAATTCCATTCTCGACCAAGGTTGATTCAAGAATGAATCTCCCCATCGCTTTCTATCCGATTGTCACAAGATTGATCTTTGCAAGATTTCACATGTCACCCACCAAGAGCTTGTTAGATGTTGGCTCTAGAAGGATTTCCATCTTCATCGTGAATACTTTTACATACCACTCGGATGTTCCGCAATACCACAAGGATAATGCGTGGGACTCTTAATATATACTTACTTTCCACATTGTGTGAAAAGCAAGTCTTCAAGAATTTAGTGTCCTAACGAGATATTGAGGATGATCTCTTGGCTCTAGACTCAATAGTGCATTTTTGGTTCCTTTGTCGGAGACTAGGGAGGGTCTCCTTCTTCAATATCAACAATCTCTAAGAGAAAGTCGATAGATAATGTCGGTTCCCATGAGAATGAAACAAGTCCTTTTAAGAGGAACTTGAGTGGTTTGGGAAGTTGAAGTGCAAGCGCCATCGGGTCCATGACGTCTTGTCTTCAATACTAGTGTTACCTTAGTAAACACCAAGAGCATATGTATTGAACCCGGTTTCGCCCTAAGGTTGAATTATTGGAGGGCTCTTTCTTTTCACCCTTTTTACATTCCAATTCTTTTTCATTCTTCAACCCCTTCAATGCTTACCGAGACTTCATAACTAGAACCTTGTTGGGTTTATTCCAAGACTAGCTCTGCCTCATCCGCACTCTTCCCATATCTCACTTTTCTCCTTTTTTCAATATACCTAAGGACTCTACACTATCTAGTGGATTGTCCTCGGTAGATCCCTCCGGTTCGTGGATCGTGGGAACTAATACATAACCTAACCATCCTTATAACACCGCATAAAATAAATTGGTCGGTCTTTTGGTACAGCTTCATTCTTCCTTAAAACCAATTGAAAAATCATTTGAAAACAATCAAGGTACTTGTGATACGAGATCAAAGCATTTTGTACCTTAATGCTTTGATCATTTAGAAAACCTCCCCTCAACATGTGCGTATGATTTAGAAATTGTTTAGCACAAGGAGGCAAGAGGACTTTGAAATATTTTCTTTGATCACAATTTTCATCCGAAAAAGCCATTTGATTTTCATGGTAAAATTCTCCCTCAATATGTGCATAGGATTTTGAAATCATTTTTATCACATAGAGGCAAGAGTTAATTTGAAGCACATCCACAATCACAAGCGCCATTAAGAAACCATTTTAAAACTCAATCAAGGTACTTTATGTTAACACATTGCACCTCGATAGTTTATTATCATTAAAAATGCTCCCTCAATATATGCTTCGAGATTCGAAAGCGCTTAGCACATACGAGAGTAGCTCTGCACAATTAAATCAAAATGATCACCTTTATCAAATTTCATTATTAAATCACAAATTCTCCCCCGATCAAAAATATCAAACCCTTTGAGATTTTGGATCCCAAGTGATTTAATACGGTTTAGAAAACATGGGAGAACTTGTGGCCTTGTTTAAATACTCATCTGGTTTTTGGATAAATCCTCCTCCTCAACATGTGCATTGTGTATTTGAAATCGTTTGGCACATGGAGGCAGGAGTGCCTTTGAAGGACTAAAACCAATTCCATTAAAACAGATTTGAGATTTAAATCACGACCTCTCACCCAATCAAAGATTTCAAACCATTTGAGATTTGTGATCCCAACTAATTTAAATCATTTAGAAAAATTTGGGAAAGACGTGGCAAGATTCAATTTTGAAAGATGATGATAAGGACCATTTTAAGACATTAAAGATTGTTAGTGTCGTATGATAGTTTTAAGAGATCTTTTAAGTAAAACAAAACAATTTCACAATCAAACAAGAACAAAAAAAATTTCATTTTGAAAGACCTTGATTCTAAAGAAAAAATCATACCATGACATAACATTAAATCTTTAGATCACCACTTATATTGTATAATCCGGAACTTTTGTGAAGAAACAACGTTTGAAAATATTTTATTTTAAATCACTCTCCCCCTCAATCCATGACAGAAGTCAATAATTGAGTGACTTAGGTTTTGATAACACGAAGTCCGGTGATTTTCAAAAATTAGTCCAATATATTTTCAAAACAATATTTTCCATTTTCAAACAATTTAATTAAATTATTCAAAATTGTTTAAAAATGGTATCTTGCACAAAGATACGTTAGGTGGTTGAGCCGCTTTTGTTGTTGTTGGTGTAGGGTTTGGAAGAAAACCGTGCAGATGCAAGTGAGACTTCTTCTTACGTTGCATTTGAATGCCAACCGAGGTCAAATTAAGCTCCGCTTTCTTCAATCACTTAGAAGAAAACCATCTGCCGATGCAAGAGACCTCTTACGTTGCATTTATGCCAACTCTCCATAGAATTCCAATTACGCTCCGCTTTCTTCATTTGTCAACACAAGAAATAGTTGCCCTTTCCTTTGACATCCAATCTTCATCAATAGTGGGATCCGGATCGGGAACATTCTTATATACCAATATACCGCATACGTTAGTGAACACACATACAGATATATGGTGGTCGACACCACCCAAGCAACAATCGACTAATAAAAGTCAATTCAACATATCAATCGATCATAACGGTATGGAATAACTGCTTTCAAATCTATAAACATCTAATCCTAACAATCATATCCTAAATTCCTAGTCCTTCTACACGTGCAATTATCATTTTAATTAAGCATGTAGGATAATTAAGAAAGTCCGTTAGATGATATAAATTTGAAAACATTCTCCCCTCAATCAATGACTCATTTTTCCGAAAAGGTTTAAAAGCGTGAAGTCATTGATTGAGTTTTCAATTTTACTAAAAACTCGAATCGATTAATTTTCAAGCAACTCCTTTTCCACCATTTTAGAAAACAACAAATATTTTTCTCGAAGAATTATAGACGGAAAACATTTGTGTAGGAACAATGATCCTTCGACATACTTTCCTCAAATTGTTTTAGGATAAGTGCACCAAATATTTGAAAATTGTTTAGCGTAGCACTTTCCTTTCTTTAAAAGAGCGGGTTGCTATCGTAAATAATAGCAAGCCATCATTTGAAGCCCGGTTACAATCCGAAATAACAGTAAGCCATTGTTTGTGACATGTTTAGAAAAAATATTTACACCTCTCGCTCGAACTTCATCTAAAGTCCCGTGCCATTATTGAATGACATTTCTAAGACCGTAGATGTTATCGATATCGTAAGACATGTCTTTAGAAAACATATTTTTGGTATTTTGAAATTTTCGATTTTTATGGGTTTTTGAAGGTTTTATATTTTTCTATTTTCTTTTGTTGGTTTTATATTTTTCTATTTTGTTTTACTTAATAAATATATACAAGGATAGAATAGATGATATAGTTAAAGAAGATGATGATACGAGTACCGAGATAAGGATATCGAGCAGCCCGTTGTAGAAGATAGAAGTCATCATCCTTAAACATTCACCACCAAAGCTTCCAGTGGCTCGAATAGAAGATAGAACATGAGCCTTTGAGAAAGAGAGACTTTGGTAGCTTCCCCAAACCGAAAATCCTTTAGGTGAGCGATTCAAAACTTTCTTTCAAGCTTCTCTTAGCGGTGCACAAAGAAGCACACCATTATCATCGAACTTGTCGCTCCTTTTAAGAATAATCACCGTGATTCTTCGCTCGAGGTTATATCATCAACAAGAAGGACAACATCGTATCATCCCACACATAAAACAATCTTCTCAAATTTCCTTTTCAACCGACGCTCAAGCGATCCATTCCAAAAGGTGTCAAGAGAACAATTCCCTAGTAGTTGAATTGATGCGCCGGTCTCTTTGTATAATGCTCAAGAACTCTCCGAATACACATCATGAGGGTAATGAAGAACAACTCCCCAATGTTCACATCTTTCGTCCTCGATGAATGTGTATGAAGCTCAAGAACCTCAAGTACACCAATATCCAAGAACTCTCCGAATACACATCATGCCCTAAGGAAAACACCTCCCAATGTTTGTGGTAAACAATGGCTTTCTTCCCCGATGATCGTGTATGAAGCTCAAGGACCAGTACACACATTCCCCAAAGAGAGAACAACCGATAACATTGAAGAAGCGGGCCGAATCACCGATTATCTCTGCGGATAACAATCTCTGCGGATGTCAACTCCGAATAAGTGATTATATCTCGAATCACCGATTAAGCCCTCAAGTGAGACAAATTGAGCGCCTAATGTACACAATTCTCTCCCCGATGATTGCGATAACATCGAGATCATCACACACCAATGTACCTCTTTTATCTTGAAACTTTCATTTACATCACTTCCCCACGACGTTGGAATAAGAACACTAAACGCTTTGATGAGTAAAACCTTGAGTTTCTCTGCGGTCATGACATTTGTTTTCCGAGATAACTTCAATCACTTAGAAGTATTAAGTCCATCAAGTTTACTCGCCATGAGTCAAACCTTGAGTTTCTCTCATGTAATAACATTTGTCTTCCCGGATATCTTCAATTACTTAGAAGCATTAAGTTCATCAAGTTTACTTGCGTTAGATACGTGTCTCCTTCCCCTTGCTGGTTTTGACACTTGTAATCAAAGAACATATTATAAGCCCAAATACTTGAAATCTTTATGAGAAGAACACTTGTAATCTTGTAGGAATCAACTTGTCAAGAATATGAGCAAGTCTAATTGAGGATTAAATTCGATATTTCACTCTCCCCAATTAGTGCTCTCCTCTAAACCGACAACTGCTTGATAAATGCTCGATTAAGAAGAAGTCTTCGATAATCAAATGCAACGCGTCTTTAGTCTTCTAACATGTAGCGTAAAATGTAGAACCGATCAGACTCGACCTTCTTCAAGATTGTCCATTGGGAATAGATAGTTAACATCTTCGACTCACCAAAACACAAGAACATCGCCAAAAGCTTCCCAATTAACTTACATCTTGCAAATCCCTTAATTAAGATCCTCCCAATCAAACAAGAACGTAAAGATGTTCATCAAGGAAATCGAGAATCACCGCGATGAGCACACGAAATGGTAACACCAAGCAAACAATCACATCAAACAAGAACGAAGGTTGTTCGAATCATCATGTTGATGTGCACGTGAAGCATTAACCGGAAGCACTTTGTCAATAAACTCATATCGACTTGTGAAGATGTCAACTAATGGCTCTTAGAAGAAACTCCATGTGAAGATTACCCGATAAGAAGAAGCTCGGTTCTTACATGAGTTTAGAGCGGTATGACCATTTAAATTCTCAAATAATAATCAACCATGCGGTAATTTCACACTTCTTCTCCCCGAATAATTGCATACGGAGTTGCCATTCTTGATTAAATAAGTGAAAATCATCCGAATGTTATATTCACACTTCTCTCCGCAAAATAAGCACATGATGTCGCCATCTTCATTATAATCGAGCAAGTGGAATGAGAAAACAATCGATGGTAGCCCGGTTCACTTGATGACCAAGCGCATGGAAAAAGTATGAAGCATGTTGATGAGAATGGTCATAATAAGAAGATTTCTTCTTCGTAAGATAAAGCGCATCGACACGCACACTTTTCTTTTCTTTAGGGTACGAGGCATGAACCGATGTGTTCATACGTCATAATGTTGAAGCACGAGGCTGAGAATCGATGTGAGCAGACGTCATAATCTCTCTTTTCAATCTCTAGGAAAACATGTAATCAACCCCATTATCATTCAAGAGGCTCTTTATCGTGACAATGATGGAGAAAACCGATATAATGAATTTGACCTCAAGTAAACTACCCCAACTCGTGACTTAAGCTTGCACATATGTAACAAAGAGCGGTGCCGATTTCCATTAGCATCTCTAAGTACTCTATGTACTCTATACTCTTCAACCAACCAACCATCAAGTATAAGACGACATTACCTCTTGAAAATCCACAATTGAATGTGACACCGAGCACTACAACGCTACTCCTTAAAGTGATAGTTATTTTGTAGTGGTACGAGCCCAATTCCCCAAGTGGTAAAAGAAAAGGTAAAAGACACCCAACAATAACTAGATTTCCAAGTCTTTGTTTTTGATAATAAGCTCGAACAAGGATCTCAAGAATCTTCATCCAACCATCCCCGATACCTTCGGATACTAAGTACACTCGCCCGTGATATTTCACTTCAACCTCAAATAAATAATAGTGAATTAACTCCGTTGTCACATCTTCCGAACTACTCAACTCTAGCCTTCTTTGGCATTTAAATGAACTTTGATAATGGGTTCATACCGACCATGGTTAAAAGAACATAACCCCGTAAAACCTTGTAATAACCAAACCGCCATGACAAATATCCAAACACACATCCAATTCATGAAGTACACTCTTTATCCCTTCTTTGAAACGGAAAACGAGCACCAACATCAAAAGAGATCTCGAAATACACTTTCCTTTCTCCAAGATGGTTCCATCATTACGGATTTTACAACTCTATGGTTTAAACCGAGAAATAGTTTCTTTCATGGATTTTACAAAACCAAGAATAAACCGTAAGATAGATCCGAAATGCACTTTACTATTACCGGATGTTTCCATTGTCACGGATTTTACAAGTCTCGATTTAAACCGAGAAATAGTTTCTTTCATGGGATTTTACAAAATCAAGACAAAACCGTAAATAATGTCGACTTGAATGTATTATGACAATTTTGGTTTCGTGAATATCTGCTTTAGGGTAACATGCAGTGGTTCATCAATGGTTCAAACACCAACATCAATAACATCATCAACCATCCAATTAAACACTTTGGTAAATACATCAATCACGCATTCTGTCGGCTATAGTAGTGATCACATGGTGAAGTAAACTCGATATGCCAAACTTGATCATGAAGTGAACTTCCCCAGATTTGTTACTTAAACTTGTACTAATCCTTGTGAAGAAGAAACGTGTACCCAATGTACAAAACCTCTTGACATTCTCAATCGAGTGAGACACCGAAGTGATAGCTACTTTGTAGGTTAAGCGAGAAAGAATCACAACCAGAATCGAATATGCCAAGTCTTTATCACCTCTATAAAAGCCCAAACAAGTCATCTTCATGGAAGGGTAGAAAGAAAGAAGACGAATTAAGTAAACGCTACCAAAAACCTCACTTTAAATTCAAATAAGAGATACCGTATAAATAATTCCGTTGTCAACCTTTTCCAATAAGCACATTAAGTCAGTGACCAAATGCCCTTCGTGAAAATGCATAAACCAAAGTATCGTGCCTCACAACACATCAAATCTCATTATCACCCCAAATCATATCAACAAATTTCTTCAGTATCAACGCACTTGCAGTCATCAAACGTACAAATTAAACATGAGACTTTTGTGATATATCAATGAATACCCAACACATCCGGATCATGTATATGGACATTAAATGAGGCCCAAGTCAACCAAACAATGATAAATCAAATTGTGATATATCAACATCTGTGGCCAATTTGATTTGTTAGAATACACGAGCCAAATCCAAAAACCATGAGACCCAATTAATTGTTGATTACAGCCCATCTAACAAGAACCCATACTTTCCATTCATACTTTGCCACTCCCTTACATTCTCGGCCAATGAGATCAAGTCAAAAACATGATACAACTATTACAACATCTATAATCCCATGCGTTACCCCACACAAATACCAATCTCAAGTGAATACGGTGAGGTGTAAATCATTTGGACAACACTTCACAGGCTGGGATTGTGCGAACAACATAGATTGGCCCAATATTAGAAAAGATAAGGCTTGGCCCATGATAAGAATGCTAACAAATGGTCCATTGCAATTCATACACCGGATGTATATAAAAAAATGACCAAATCACGGAAGTATAAAACACCCATCCTATCCCTAATTTATCTCACCCAACCAAACCCTAATCATATCTCATCCGCCCCCTCCTCATTTCTGTAACTCTCCAAACCCTAACACATCTTCAAAAATAAACCGCCTCTTTATTCACTCAAACCTCTCCCAACACTGATCTGGGAAAGAAACGTATCACAACTTCTGAACCTAAAGATTTAGAACATCACCAAAGCTCAGTCCCCTATCACCTTCACGTATCAAAGAAAATTAAACCGATTTGCATCAAGTAATTCGACGACCACAAGTATCAAATTAATCTTGTCAAGCCACGTGGATGGCATGAGACATCACACCATGTGGTTGGTTTTATTTAAGAGATGGCCAAGAGAACAAACAAAGTCTTCAAGGTAGGTTTTAATTGACTAGGATGTTTAAATTATTTGTAACCGAATAATGAATAAGGTTTGAAACCCTAAATGGTTTTGAACTTTATTCAAGCATATTCGGATATTTTAACAGTTATAGATCGATGAAGATGACATTGTGTGAGTATTAATATTATGTTCGGATTTAAGATGAGAAGCACACAAAGAAATATGAGATCTTGATGTTGTAAACAATCCATTCTTTCTCAGTCCGAGTGAAAGAGAAAGATGATTTCAATGTTAGTAAAAGTCTTGATTTAATGATGGATCGATGATGGTGATATGTTTAACTAAGTGTCTTGTAACCGATTTCAAGTTACTTTTAACACACTGAGATCTTGTTTTTGTTTGAGTCAAGATGTTGTTGTTGTGATAGATGGATGATGTTAAAGCAGTTGTAGTCTTGGTGTTTTGGTTGAGGTCGAGACATGGTGTATGACTTTATGGTATTAGTGTTGTGGTCAAGTGGTCAAGGTCTATTCTCCTTCTTCATTTCTGTCTGTGTCGAAACAGAGTCATAAGCCAAGTCGCTACCCGTTTTTACAAAGTAAATCGCTACCCGTTTTTTCAAAACAAGTCGCTAAGACTCAAGAGTCAAAGTGGTTTAGTCAAGTCGCTAGATAATGAGCCAAGTCGCTAGCATAGCCAAGTCGCTAGCATAGCCAAGTCGCTAGCATAGCTGTTGCTAGCCGCAGCTTGACTCAATAGTCAACTCGCTTTGAAAACATTGTATCTGGACATTTTAAGGACAACTCGCTAGTATTTTATGACTTTTCAGATGAGTTTTCCGACTCAGCTCCGACCATATTCATATCAACCCAGAAAACATCATAAAAGATGCTTCATTTTTGACCCGTTTAGACCTCGTAAATGACCAGAAAGACCCATTTGACAGTAAAGTTTATGACCCATGTAAAGAACAGGTTTCTCAAAAGGTGTATATGACAAGTTTCATAAAGAACTGCTTTGGACTAAAGACACATGATAGGATACCACACCGCTTTTGACCAAAAGTAATATACAAAACATGTTGTAAACAGATTCTCACAAGACTAGGAACAGATTCTCACAAGAAAATTTATCCGACCAAACAAAATAGTACCAAAACAGTAACAGCATGAATCATAACGAACCACAAACAACAACCATGGTACGAACCACACAAATCAAAGACAACACAATAACCTTGGCTCTGGTACCAATTGTAGGATCGTTATTTTTATTGTGTTAGATGATTCGGGTGGTCTTGGGAGATCAAAATACATGTTTTCCATTTTAGAGAGAGAAAGTAGAGAGAGAGGGTGTTCTTGCTAGAGGTTTACACAAATGTTGAATATTAGATTATGAGAAGCACCACCCTTCCATGGATGGAAGGGGTATTTATACTCTGCACTCAACGACCTCCTATCGGCACGTGGATCGTGCATACGGTGGGTAAAGACCCGTCCTTCCTCCACGGTGTTGCACTACACTATTCTACGCTACAAATTAACTAATTAATCGCTAACTAACGTAATTAACGACAAGTCTACGAGCTAACTTAAGCTAGATAACATTTGGGGTGACCGACTCTTCACTAAGGAATTTTCTAATTCTAACATCTCGAAAAGAGGCGATATTTCCACTAAAAGTACCGCTTCTCTAACTCAAAGTATTGTGCCTCAAAATCTGTCTCGTATAATGCTCCCACCTATGCTCAAAGAAACCTCACCACCTACTAATATGCATTCATATGAAGTTGTGTGTTCTTTCTTTGCACAACAAGCTTCACACACGTCGTTTATGAAGAAGATCTCTCCAGTTGATGAGGATGCATTAGAAGAGATTGATATCGGTGGCAAGTTGCTTTGATCACCGCAAGGATCAAGAAGTATATGAAGAAAACAGAAAGAGCATTGACTTCAAACCTAAACAGGAATCACTTTGACAAATCCAAAATTGAATGCTTTAATTATCAAAAGACCGGACACTTGGCAAGGGAGTGTAGGTTTGCTAAGTATCAAGCAAACAGGATGATCGAGAAACCAAAGTCGGAGCTAAAAGAAATCCCATTCTTGAAACAAAGGCTTTGGTTGCTCAAGAAAATTTGTCAGAAGTTGACTGGAGTGAAGAGTTTGATAATGAACCAGTGACTTATTGTATGGTAGCAGTGGAAGAAGCATTTGAAGATTCGGTAGAAGAATTGGACTGGAGCACTATTTTTGATGAGGAAGTTGATCATGTTGTTTTGGAATCTGGAGATGGGTATGGAGGATTTGACTGGAGCTTGGAGTGTGAAGATGATCCTGTTATACTTGCAATGGTAGCTACTTCACCAAGTTCAAACCCTATCTCTGAGGTATGCTCAAATTGTCATGATTTCTATCAAAAACTGCTAAATAATTATGTGTTTGAAAGAGATAATTGTGTTAAGGCTAGGTCTGAGGTAGCAGGTTATCAAATAACGTTAGAGTCAATGGAAGCCAAAATTATAACACATGAAAATAATGAAATGGCTTGGGCTGAAAAATATGAACAACAGGATTACCAGTTAAAACTTAGTGAATGGAAACTAAACTTTAAAATTGCTGAAATTGAGAAACTCACTAAGGAGAGAGATGATTTTTAGCAAAGTTTGATGCTGGAAAGAATGCAGTCTCATCACATGTTACTTATGTTCAAAAAAGTAGAAGAGCATACATTAGAACCGGCTTAGGTTTTGGTATGGACTTTGATAACATAGAAGAAAACACATCTAGTGATAAGGATGAAGGTGATTTTGAGGATGTAACCACTAGTGATGATGAACTCATTAATTATGTAGACACGAGATAGTAATGAGGGTTCAATTAGTGAATCACCTCCCGAGTATAAGAAAGACAGAGGTTATCATGTTGTTCCACATCCGGTTGGTAGTCATCAACCCATAAGACCCGATGTTTCACGTTTTGGTGTAGGCAGGTCTAGAGTTTAGGAAGAAGCTTATTGGTCAATCTAGGATTGAAACCCAAAAGAAACTGTTGAAACAAATTTTCAAAGTCAAGCGGTACCTTCACTCAAAGTATCGCTCCACAAGCAAGACCTTCAGAAAACCTTTTCAAAACAAGATCGCTAAACCTTTTGGGATAATTTTGGTCAAAACAGATTTAATCATTCACCTAGAAGGCACAATAGTTTTGGTCATAGACATAGAAGAAGTCATATTGGGAGTATGGGTGAAAAAATGTGTTTTGTGTGTTTTAG
Organism: Chrysanthemum lavandulifolium; assembly: GCA_022545495.1. Classification (NCBI taxonomy): domain Eukaryota; kingdom Viridiplantae; phylum Streptophyta; class Magnoliopsida; order Asterales; family Asteraceae; genus Chrysanthemum; species Chrysanthemum lavandulifolium. Next base: position 112,470,570 of record CM040241.1, on the reverse strand, counting down.
TCCTAATCATTTAATCAAGAATTGTGAACATCATTCAGAATACCTTAGAAAATTTTCAAAGAATAGGTCTGCCAACCAGAAACCTAGAGAGAACAAACCAGTTTGGAATAATTCTAATAGGGTCAATCACAGCAATTTCTCACCGGATCATAGGTACCCCACCGTAGAAGACCTTTTTCTAAACCACCAAGATTTCACCGCCAGTACCTTCTCAAAGTCTTGCTCGGACAAACCAAGGTACTGCGAATACCACTTGGCACGAAATCCTAGGAGATCTCATTACTATCAACCTAAAAGGTACTACAATTCACATAGGGGATCAAGATCACAGAACCAAGTGTTAAACCGAATGGGTTAAGAGAGAAAGTACTTCGAGGCCAAACTGTACTTTCAACAAAAAGTGAATCATATGTTTTCATAATACAAGAAAAAGAGAATGATTTTGCAAAAGATAGTTCATTGAAAATCCGAAAGTTTTGAAAATCCACATGCTAAAAATCAAAAGATAATCACGGATCATGTTTTGAAAAATAGTGGAAATTACATACTCAAAGAATTTGAGTTTGTAACTCCACAAGGGAACACAAGTCAAGAATGGCTTGGGTTCCTAAAAGACTAACTCTCTAAATCTTTGTGCCGGGCAACCCGTAAGAGGAGCTTAAAGATCATTTGATTGTAGATAGTGGTTGCTCGGAAGTATGACAGAGACAAGGATATTCTCGATTTTAGATCTTTTAGTGGAGGAAGAGTTACATTTGGGAATGATCCCAATGGAGGAAGGATTACTTGGAAAGGAACTATCAAAGCGGGGCATATAGATTTTGAGAATGTTAGATATGTGAAGGAGTCAAGTTCAACTTATTGTCGGGCTTTCAAATCGTGACAAAAAGCATCTTGTGTTATTCATCGACACGAATGTCTCATCCTTTCTTCTGAATTCGAGCATGTTGATGATAACTTGGTAGTACTCAGAGTACCAAGAACCAATGATGTGTATAGTCTGGACATGAAGAGTCTTAACTCTTATAGAAGAGCCACCTGTTTAGTGGCAAAAGCAACAACTAAAGAAGCACATCAGTGCAATAGAAGATTGGGCCATGTAAATTTCAAGAATATCAACAAACTGGTCAAAGGCAATTTAGTTAAAGGTTTACCTTCAAAGACTTACAAGAATGAACACTCCTGTTTGGCGTATAAGAAGGGTAAACAACACAAAGCTTCATGCAAGAAGCTTGAGGAGAGGACAATTAGAGAACCTTTGAGTCATTACATATGGATTTGTTTGTTCCTGCTTTACGTGGCAAGTTTAAACAAGAAAAATCTTGCTTAGTTGTTCTGAGATGATTGCAGAGATTCGATTGGGTATTTTTCTTTGGATTTAAAGATGATACTTTTGATGCTATTCGGACATTAATAATAGCCTTCGAAAACCAATTGAGACTCAAGGTCGAGGTATTAGATGTGACAATGGAACCGAATTCAAGAACAAGCTTAAGGATGAATTTTGTGCTAACAAAGGAATCAAGAGGGAGTTCAAGATTGCAAGAACACCACAGTGAGAATGGTGTTGCGAGAGGAAGAATAGGACTTTGATTGAAGCAACTAGAACTATGCTTGCGGTTTACAACTACCTATTCAATTCGGGTCAAGTCGTAAGTAATCGCTTGCTATGTACTCAACAGAGTATCAGTCACAAAACCACAGATGAAGACACCTTATGAGTTGCTAATGGGTAACAAACCCAACATTCATTTTATGAAGCCTTTTAGATGCCCTCTTAGTATTTTAAACACAATTGATAATTTGGGAAAGTTTGATGGCAAGTCAGAAGAAGGATATTTATTGGGTTATTGTACCAACAGTAAGGGATTTAGGTGTACAACAGAGTCACTAAGAAGATTCAAGATTGTCTTCATGTTGAGTTTTTAGAAGATCATGACAATCAGAAGGGTAAAGGTCCTGATTGGATGTTTGATTTTGAGGTTTTAACTCCTTATATGAACTATGTACCTGTTAGAGAAGAAAATCAACATGTACATGATGTAGAAGACTCACAGTATGTTGTTCATGGAGTTTATATTAGACCCGATGTTTGTTCTCGATGCTACAAAGCAAAGCATTGAAGTTCCAAAGCAAAGTACCGATGCCCAAATAAGCAAATCGATATACCAAAACTTCACTATCTCTGAAGATCAAGATATTCAAGAGACACTTAATCGATGCTTTTACAAGATGTAATGGCACATTCTTATTCGATGAACAAAGAAGAGCTTATGAAGCGAAGAAAGAAAAGACTAATATCAAGAATACTCTTACAAGATTTTTGACAAGATTTTCGACCAAAGTACTGTTGCACCAATTGATAGTACTTTAGATGATTTGGATGATCCTACCATGCCTGGATTAGAGGAAACTGATGATGAGTTTGCAGATGAAGGTATTTTCTCAGATTCCAATGAAGATGCTGATTTAACTAACTTGGATGATGCGTATGGAGTTCCACAGTCTCCAATCTTAAGGATTCATAAGAATCATCCTACTGATCAAATCATTGGTCCTTCTACTTCTGGAGTGATGACAAGACACAAAGCTAAGAGTTTTACTAAACCTCATAATGCTTTACTTAGCTTTGTCTACAAACAGAACAGGCTGAATCATAAGGACCATCAAACATGTCTGTTTACTTGCTTTATTTCTCAAGAGGAACCCAAGAATATTTCTCAAGCATTGACAAAAGAAAGTTGGGTTGAAGCTATGCAAGAAGAACTGCTACAATTCAAACTTCAAGAAGTTTGGGTATTATGTGATCTTCCAGATGAGAAGAAAGTTATTGGAACCAGATGGGTTTTCAGAGTCAAGAGAGATGAAAGAGATAATGTCATCAAGAACAAGGCTAGGTTAGTAGCTCAGGGCTACAGACAAGAAGAAGGAGTAGATTATGATGAAGTATTTGCTCCTGTAGCAAGAATTGAAGCTATTAGAATATTTCTTGCTTTTGCTTCATATATGGGATTTCAGGTTTACCAGATGGATGTCAAGAGTGCCTTTTTATATGGTACTATTACAGAGGAAGTATATGTCAAACAACCTCCTGGTTTTGAAGATCCTAAACATCCTAACAAAGTCTACAAGGTGGTTAAGGCTCTTTATGGCCTTCATCAGGCACCTAGAGCTTGGTATGAGAGGCTCTCCACATTCTTATTACAACATGGTTACAGGAGAGGAGCTATTGACAAGACTTTGTTTATCAAAAGAGATAAGAAGGATATCATGTTAGTTCAAGTCTATGTTGATGATATCATCTTTGGAGCTACCAAACAGTCTATGGTTAAGGAGTTTGAGCAGCTGATGCATAAAGAATTTCAGATGAGTTCCATGGGTGAGTTAAATTTCTTTTAGGGACTTCAAGTTAAGCAGTCAAAGGAAGGCATTTTCATAAGTCAAGACAAGTATGTATCTGACATACTTAAGAAGTTTAATTTTGATGACATGAAGTCTGTCACTACACCTATTAAATCAATTAACTCATTGGGCAAGGATGAAGATGGAAACCCAGTTGAAGTCAAGTTATATAGATCAATGATTGGTGTCTTATGTATCTTATCGCATCTAGGCACGATATCATGTTTGCGCTTTGTTTATGTGCAAGATATCGAGTCTCACCAAAGATTTCTCATATGAATGCAAGAAAGAGAATTTTCATTATTTGAAACAACAACCTAAGTTAGGGTTGTGGTATCCTGTGGATTCACCTTTTCACTTGGAGGCTTTTTCGATAGTGATTATGCAGTGATAATTATGACAAGATCAACCACGGTGGATGCCAATATCTTGGAAGAAGATTAGTTTCATGGCGGTGTAAAAGCAAACAATTGCAAAAACATCATCTACGAAGGTAATATGTAGGCTGCGCAAGTTGTTGTGACAAGTTATGTGGATGCGTAATCAACTCTTGGATTATGGGTTCAACTTTAAGAATACTCCTATCAATATTGATAATGAGAGTACTATTTGTATTGTGAAGAATCCAGTCTACCATTCCAAGACCAAGCACATTCGATTAGGCATCACTTTATCGAGATTGCTATGAGCATGCACTCATTAATGTGGTCAAGGTTCACACGGATGATAATGTAGTGACTTACTCACCAAAGGCTTTGATGTTTCAAGATTTAATCACTTGGTGGTAAGCATTGGCATGATTAACTCATCGAGCTACATTTAAGGGAGGACTATTTAGTATTAGTATAGTCCCGTGCATTGTTTAAGGGAGGATATTTTGTATACTTAGCTTATACAGAGGAATTTGGAAAAGTACTATTTTTATGAAAGTCTTGCTTGGAAAGTCTTGCTTGGGAAAGATTGCACACGTGGAAAGTCTTGTTTGTCTTATTGAAGTCTTGTTCCAACGGTAATATTGAGGGTAATTCTACTAACGGTAACTTTGTTATTATGGGCTGTGATTTTTCAAATCTCACCTATAAATAACTACTCTCCAATTTTCCCTCTCATCTTGATATTATCATATCTTTTCCATATTTCTCTCACCATCTCTTTATTATTCGATTATATCTTTAATTGTGCTTACATACTCAACCATGGCGAATCGTCCTACTGTTTCAAAGCACAATATGGTGGCGAATTTAGATAAGACTAAAGAAAATGAGTATTTTCATGATATAATTGATTATCTCACTGGGTCGCCAATCAGTTATGCTCTTTTAGTGGAGCCGGATATCATTGAACCTTGGATTCAAGAATTTTGGGCTACTGTAAGGGATAATATGGAGAATGATGAATTTTATATTAGGGCTACAGTTGTTGGAAGAACTGAAGATTATCAAGCATCTATTCGAGAAGACTTATTGTTTAATGATGCAGAAGGGGCTATTCGTTTTGCTAAGGAGTTGATTTGGGAAACTTTTGGGCACCTTGGTTATGAAGGGTCTCTAACAGAACAAACATTCAGGAAACAACTATTTTGTCCTTAATGGAAGTTTTTAGTGCATGTTTTGCATCATTGTATTAGTGCTAAAAGTACTTCATGGGAGCAATTTGGATCTAACAATGCATCTGCTATGGTGGGATTGGCTACAGATCGTTTTTTCAATTTTTCAAGGCTGATTCTAGATGGCATGCTTTCCCACATCACTCATGGATCAAAATGGTTAATGTATCCTGTGTTTATTCAAGTTTTTCCGAACAAACAACTTGCGATGTACCAAAGCCTACATATTTACTTCTGTTATTGTACAACAAGCAAAAATTTTACCTTTATGGCGAGAAGAAGTGATCTATTCAGAGGTCGTGTGACAACTCGCAATTTCGTGTCATTTCTAAACAATTCATGCTTCACAATTTCAACATTTATCGTAAACTAGGTTTACGTGTTCCAAATTCGCGTAACCTTAAAGGTTTAGAGGCGAATTCATGATCATATCATCACGAACATTTCATATGGACTAAGTTTAGTCTACATTTCATTAACATCATTTGCATCATGTTAGTTCATTCATGACATTTCATTTCACATTAAACGCGAAAATTTTATATTAAATAAACGTTATCGCGTGAGTTATTATTTTTGAACATTTAATCCATTACTTTCAAAAATGATCCCGATATATTTTTTATACTTACATTTAGTTTATAAAAACTATATTTTGAGTTTACCTAGTGTTCTAAATTTATTTTGTATATAAATCGTTAAATTTATATTATTACGACGTTTTTCTTAAAAATTACACGATAATTATTATATCACTCAAATTTTACAAGGAATGTATTTTTACAATTTTTATGATTTCATTATACTTCATTTTGATCCATTAAAACTTATTTTAGTCCATACTACTCAAAGTTCACAACTATATACAAGTTTCAACATCTTTCACTTAACTACATTTTTCTTACAATAATTACACAAGTATATACAATATATAAAAAAAAAAAAAAAAAAAGATATTTGTTGACACAATCCCCCAAAACCGGTTCTAGGGGGATGTATGCATTATTGGGTTGGTTTCTTGTTTTCTTTGATTGTATACATTTGTACTCTCAGGTCTAACTTCACTTCATTCATTCTCATAATTCACAAGTTGATAAAAACTTTTCTCTCTTGGTTCTAGATCCTCAAAACCGCCATAAGGTGCTTGCAAAGGGATCATCAAAAATTTCTCAAGATCAAGTAATAACAATCTAGATAACACTCTTATTAAGGTTTTGAAATAAAAACCTAGGGTGTTTAGGTTAACCTTTGTTCTTTGCACCTCATCATAGTTTACTTGTAAGCATATCATTTCATTTTACATATTTCACTTTCATTTCATAAGTATCTCTTCATTTTGGAGCAAGCATGCAAGATTTGTGTTGTTTATACCATTTTACATGATTTTTAGAAATATATATATATAAGGTCATCCTATAATTATCCCCTTGGTATACTTTGGTCTTGATGATGTTTAGGAACCCATGACACCCTAAGAAGGTGTATGGTAGGATTAGATTAGCTTTGGAGTTGATTTGAAGGGATTGGAATAGGTTTAGTACGAGAAAAACTATTTTCGATAAGTATAAAAAGTGTTCTGTCCTTGTTTTGATTTTCTGGAAAATCCGACAGTAGGCACGAAATTTTGGCCTTGATATTTAGAAAATATACTTTAAAACGAATCCGTGGCGCTTGAACGGATTAAAACGGAGTTATAACGAAGAAGTTATGAATTTTTAAAGTTTGACGACGAAATATATATTTTTCGAAATTTCAGATACTATTTTTACCTTATACGAGTCAAAACGAGCCTTAAGCTTCACAAATTATTTCGACTTGTCAAAATATATTAGTATACTTTGATACGAAGCTAAGGACGTATAATACGTGAAAACGGATTTGAAACGACTAAGATATGCACGTTTTCATAAAATTGCCGTAACTATTATTTTCAGAAAACTATATTATTTTTACGAGACAAGTGTTACGGTAACTAAAACGACCATGTTGAGGGCTGTTTTTAACGATGATGTGGAACTTTTGGAACGAAATGTCTTCTAATAAAATCAAGATCACCAAGCATATTTTTCAAAACAACCAACCGTTTGTATAGCGGAGTTTTAATAAATTATTTACGGATGCTTAAACTTGGCGAAACTCACTTTTACACAACAATTAGACAAAATCACCATCTTTAACCCTTATTATCTTTATGTTCGAGACCTTTATGTCGAAAACTCCTGAACTGAAACTTCTAGATTTTGATACAAACTTTCCAAAACCGTCGAGTTCGTTTCCTAACGATCGACGACACCATTTTACGACTAGTTTTCAAAGCCATTTTGTCACTTTCAAGAAATTTCCGACGACTTTATTTTACTGACGAAAAGTGAAAATTTCACCATAAATCATTACAAAACCATTGTAGGATGACATTTTGACGTAAATACTTGTAAAGTGATTTTGAATGGTCAAGACGTCAAAAGAGTATTTTTCGACGATAAGTATTATTTTCAAAACTCATGAAATGGTATAAATAACATACGAAATGCATGCATAACATTACATTGCAACTCATTACATATCATATCATTCGTAATAGGTCCAGATTAAAGTTTCACATATACCTCGGTGTACTCACTCTTGTCATCATACCGGTTTATCAAGTGAGTTTTCATAGCCCGTTTACAAGTTTTACATTATTTCAAACCTACGGGAGAATACATTGCACAACATTTTATTACGATACCAAGTATGTTAAATTCATTTACATTGCTTAAGTTACCGCGTTGCCAATTGAAAGTCCCACTTTACGAACATGAACCGTTAATTTTAGAAGCGTGGGTGAGTGGATAGATCTATCGAGGGTGACGCCTCCATCCGGGTTGGTGAATCCCAACTAGTCATACGGATGCATTTCATTCATAAACATTATTAGAGTTGTTTGGCAAGACACTCTGTTGGGGCCTACATCAACAGTCTAGTTTCGGTGTCATGCGCTTAAGCAATTGTAACATTTTATGTGACATGATTGTCATACCGTAACATTTTACGTGACATGATTGTCATGCTGATCTATACTTGCGTAGTCGTATAAAACATTTACCAAACCTATGAATTCTCACCAACATTATTGTTGACCGTTTTAGCAATGTATTTTCAGGTAACTAAGGCATTATCATCATGGCATGGTTAAGGAACCACCTTTTGAGTCGCGGCGTCGACTTACATCATTGTGCACTATGGCACTTTCTTTCAAAACCATCGTTTGGACTTGTAATATATTTATGTTTCCGCAAACTTTGTAAACTTTTGGGACCTATGTTGTAACTCTGAATGCTTTTATTAAATATCCAACGATGTGTTTTTAAAACGACACTTTAGGTCGTTCAATATAACTGTGATTGTGATGCTATGACAACAATCCCGTGAATTCCATTCCACGCAAAATGTAATTTGGGGTGTGACAGATTGGCATCGAGCTTGATTATAGAGAACTAGGTTGCATCATTGACCCTAGACTATAACTACATTATCATAGCATCTCATCATTTCATCATAAATACATAGTCACTATACATGCGGTTTTATACGCACATTTTACTGAGTTATTTACTTTCATTTTGAACTCGATTGTCACATAGATGCCTTCAAATACCCATCCCATTATACTCACATCACTTTGACATGGAGAATGCCTTGTCATTCCCTATCACAATTTTAACATCGATTGACTCAACACCGATAACATCGGATGATGACACCGAGACCTTTTAGGAGGACGAAGTTGCACCTACACCATCACGATCACTATTGATTCATTTGTAGGATCGGACAATTTTATCACTCGGTTGGACAGATCATACCATTGGGTAGAATTTATAGGCTTAGTCCTAATGAACCTATTTTCTTAACTCACCACAAGGATTTCCATTATCATCATTGTCATTATTTTCATCATCATTATCATTTCGAGCACCATCCGTACCATCACATCTCATACCCGATACTCATACACCCGACTTGCGGCTTGGGAAGCGTGCATGATTTGACACACCATTCCATCTACCACTAAGACTATAGACACTACACCATCTCATAGGTTTGAGGACTGTGAGAGTTCTAGGGCTATTGTTGCTAGACCGCCTACTACTCCTACACTTGAAACACGATTAGACCACCAACAGAATGCAGATAATAAGTACCTTCTAGCTAATGTAATCTTTATCATTTATTATCTCTACGATAATCACCACCTTGTTTATTTCATTCCTTACTCCAATTGCCCAATTTTCCATCATTTCACGACGATACATCACTATCTTACTAGGGTTAGGCCAACTTTATTCTCGACCAATTAGTAGACTATTACTACTCGATAAGGTTCTCCTATGTATCCTACAAACCATCCAACAAATTTTATTCCAAATTATCCTGCTACTATTTCATGAAATTATTTCACTTGATTTTATTTCAACTATTTTATCACCATCTTAGAAACGTTGTTTCATAAAGTTTTAACGCAAGTTGTTTTATTACCAACTTATCAATTGGTTTCATCATTTTATCAACTATTTAATATCCTCATGCGAAACGATTTTCATGTTACTCGAAAAATCATTGAGCCATTATCTTACAAAACAAAACGTTGAATACCATCCAAAACTTGGAGGAACATAATACCATTTCAACAAAAACAAGCATCACATCATTTGTCCTTGATTATACATGGCACGATCACCTATGTATAATTCAGAAGAATTATGTCATGAAAGTAACAAGCATCATTTCAAATCTCCTAAAACAATTCTCATTTAAAAGCAAAGTTTATAATCGATAAATCGTGCATAAACATTTCTTTTGTTAACACTCTATAGATGCTTACGCCATTTATCTCTCACTCAACCGATAAGTTAGGATTTGACGAGTGACCTTTTAGGAAAGACTTCCTATACCATCTGTGAGGAGGATTCCTCGATACAAGAAAACAATGGAAGGATTTTGGAATTACCAACAAGGACTAGAACTAGGTGGTAGGATGATTCAAAACTCAACAAAAACCTTAAGACATCACGAGACCTTCCGAACCACTATTTTGGATTAGAATCCAAACTCTATCATTCCAAAAGTTCTAGCTAGACTGAGTTACGAGATTTAATACGAAGCGAATACCCATGAAGCAACACTATAGGGATATACCAAGTCTTCTAATCGAGACTACGAACATTTCACTAAACATGGCCTCAACAATATGTGAATTTCCCTACAATGAGTTTTCCTTAAAGGAAAAATTTGGTTAAATTAAGGTTATCGATATAAACTTCCCTTAAGGCATTGTGTTCTCAGAAATTCCAAGTAACCTCACTTCCATATCAAGAGATGCCACAGGTTTGAACATGTCGGACAATCAATGACTCCCCATCTACAAGTGAAACTAGAACAGACATTCTTCGACATAGTATAAGCTGATATCTATTTTCTTGTTAGCCTGATAACAACATTAGTGATGAACTATTTTTGGAAGCACACAATATCGGAACAAGTCTTGAAATCAACCACTACACCACCTCACTTAAATATTTAGGGTTTGTGACTTTACAACATGGAGCATGGAAACACTTCGTTAATCAAACAATAAACAATTTAGTCATAGAGACTAAGCACCTTAGGCAAGTAAGACCCAGGTCATGACATTCGATAGGACTAGAAACTCGAGGAATCACAACTGTTACCTATAATCTATTCTTTTCAATAAGGTCCTTTCCGATGAGTTTAACATTTTGAAATCTAACACGAGACACGTGGTATCAATTCCGATTGTACCTATTATAAGCTATTCGATTCACCTTAGATCGCGACGGTCATTTCGAGATTTCCATGAAACCTACTAGGACATGATTACCGCCTACTATCCTCAACTCAATGGTTAGAGCTAGAGAGCAATTCCCACATTAGATAATATGCTCAAGCCAGTATGACCTTCTAGAAATGGTTAGGTAAATCATTCTCCATCGACAAGTTTCTTTGCAACAATAGTTAGCTCATGAACATATTGACTACACCATTTGAGGCACTGTAAGGTTGAGGTATCAATCACTTATTCAAGGATTAAAATCAGGAAAGTCCGATTCATTAGTCCATAACTCATTCATGAAACAAACAAAGAAGTCATACAAATCAAGAATCAGTTACAAGTAACAACATATAGCTAGATAAGCTACATCGTTATACGATGCAAATTTTGGAAATATGTCCCATAAGCCGCAAACCATTAGAATCTCAAGTGGGCAACAAATTATGCACAAGGACCCGTCTTGGAAAGGCGTGGTACGATTTAGAAAAACACTGGACGAACCAATTCGACCCAAATATTCTCATCTATCGTACTTTATTTTCTTTCCGATTTGTTACTATTTACGAGAATTTTAATTCCTTTTACTTTAACTATCATTGTAACGACACGGTTTAAATCCTTGTAAACATTGAGAGTTATAACAACTAAACCGAACGTCACGTCATCGTTCCTTAATTATACATAGCCTAGCTAACTATGTCTAATTCGGAGGATCACGTTATATTGGGAGCGGTTATTTATAAATCTTAGTGCAAGCAAAATCTTCACATATTTCAAATTCAAAGTGTTACTTATGAGAGATTCATCCGATAATTTTCTTTACTACGATGTTTTGTACGCTCTCAATCATCGATAACCGTAACGACACTTCTCCATGTCTTCTCTCCTCGATATTCATCACAAACTCAAAAATTCGATAGACTAACACGAACTGAATTCAGGGACTGAATTCCTTTTTGGATGGGAGAATGTGACAACTCGCAATTTCAGGTCATTTCTCGAAACAATTCATGCTTCACAATTTCAACATTTATCGTAAACTAGGTTTACGTGTTCCAAATTCGCGTAACCTTAAAGGTTTAGCGGCGAATTCATGATCATATCATCACGAACATTTCATACGGACTAAGTTTAGTCTACATTTCATTAACATCATTTGCATCATGTTAGTTCATTCATGACATTTCATTTCACATTAAACGCGTAAATTTTATATTAAATAAACGTTATCGCGTGAGTTATTATTTTGAACATTTAATCCATTACTTTCAAAATGATCCCGATATATTTTATACTTACATTTAGTTTATAAAACTATATTTTGAGTTTACCTAGTGTTCTAAATTTATTTTGTATATAAATCGTTAAATTTATATTATTACGACGTTTTCTTAAAAACTACACGATAATTATTATATCACTCAAATTTTACAAGGAATGTATTTTTACAATTTTTATGATTTCATTATACTTCATTTTGATCCATTAAAACTTATTTTAGTCCATACTACTCAAAGTTCACAACTATATACAAGTTTCAACATCTTTCACTTAACTACATTTTTCTTACAATAATTACACAAGTATATACAATATAAAAAAAAAAAAAAGATATTTGTTGACAAACATCCC
>CM040241.1:111791518-111857997 GCA_022545495.1 Chrysanthemum lavandulifolium | reverse complement strand
ATCACTTGGTACAACTTCACTTTCACTTTGTTTCACGTATTGATCGTATGGGACAATATTGTTATTACCCATATTTTCAACATTTGATTCAAAAGTTTCGATTGATTGTACTTTGTCATGCATCATTGCACATCGACATCATCGTATAGTTTTAATACCTCCGAGATGAGTTTGTCCTTGGATGTGCCACTTGTGGTGAAGAAGAGACCTTGGGAGAAACCATTGGAGAAATGCTAGCCATGAAAATTGTGTGTGCGATGGGTCCATCATCTACATAGAGTCGTATGCATCACGGTCGGCGACTTGAAAGGCATTCGATGATTGTGACCTATCTCCGAATAAGTCGCTCATCCACATCTCGCATCATAGGTCTTGGCATTGCCCTCAAGAAGAAACAACAATTCCTCTTCATCCAAAGGCACCATTGTCCCGAGCTTGTGCGGTGACATCTTATCTCAAGTAATCGGCGATACGTGGACGCTTTGGAGATGTGCGTTCCTTGCAATGTGTCCTTCACCACCACGGTTATAACATTTGATTGGCTTAGCTTGACCTTGGTTACCATTTCTTCCTCGATTACGGTTGCCAACATAACCTCTCCGACTCCACCTCTTCCCCGATCATCTGTCTTTCTGAATGGTTGCACCACGATCCTTCCATCTTTAACGGTGGCTTGATTGTGTGGGTTAGATGCGATTCGAGGTTGTTGTTGGTTTGTGGGAGAGAATTCATGTTTTGACTAATGAGAAGAGCTAGTTGATTGATGAAGTTACCCACGTGAGCATCAAAGATCGCTTGTTTGAACATAGGATCGAGGAATGAGTTTGTGATTACCATTACCCAAGGGTATGACTTGTGATGCTTTGGTTGTGATTCCGATGTTAGAGTAGAAAGTTGTTGAGTCATTAGCCGAGCTTGTCTCTCCTCGGTTGGTTTTGAACCGATTGAGAATCAATTTTTCAAACATAGCATGTCTCTCATTCGAAGGAGGAAGGCATAGAGTTGCTCATAGTTTGTATTCTTCAATCCTTTAGTGAGCTTCACAATGGTGACAAACTTGTGCCATTCGGGATTCATGTTGTTCACAAATTTTGAGTTCAAATGAATGTTAGGCATAGTCATTCGATGTTCCTCATGCCATTCACTAACTTATGAAATCTCACATAGTACTCATAGACATTCTCATCCGGTTTCATCTTGAAGTGCTCAAATTCGTCATAGAGTTGGGATTCTCGGTCTTCCATGGTTAATTCGAACACGAGAGAAGCATCTTTACATTATCCCAAACCGCCTTTGCATCGGTGTTATGATTGATTAGCTTGTAGATGTCTTTAGGAAGACCTTGAAGAACAATGTTTGAAGCCACGATATACGCATCGAATCTCTTTTCTCCTTATCATCAAGCTCATCATACATCTTAGGTCATCCATTCCGTAAAGCAGGAGTACCATCTTCATTAGTATCTAGTATGTCTCTAGTCGTCTCAACTCGATATGGTCCTTCATCAATGGATTTGAGAATGTTGACACCATTTTCCTTTCCAAGGCAATACAATCGATTCGTTGAGCCCAAGAATCGTAGTCGATTCTGTCAAGCATGGGTGGGCGAGTATCCGAGCCACCGCTTGTACATCCTCGACAGCGATGGAGATGATAGTAGGGACGTTGGTAGACATGTTAACAGATTATACGGGATTTTATAACTCTATGATTAAACCGGAAATAGATTCTTTCACGGATTTTACTAAATCAAGAGAAAACCGTAAACAATCACTCAAGTCGCTAGAAGATAATGCACTAAGTCGCTAGAAGATAATGCACTAAGTCGCTAGAAGATAATGCACTAAGTCGCTAGAAGATAATGCACTAAGTCGCTAACCCTTAATTCGCTACACCCCTAAGTCGCTAGAGTCCCAAGTCGCTAGACAAAAAGCAAGTCGCTAAGTAGTAACTCGCTAAGCCTCAAGTCGCTAGCAAAAATTTGGCAGCAATTCGCTACACAAGTCGCTAGAGATACAAGTCGCTAAAGAGCAACTCGCTACAGACCAAGTCGCTACCACCAAGTCGCTACTCGTAGTGGAGAGTCCACTACTTGTACTTTAACTCGCTAGATCTAACTCGCTAGGTTTAAAACTGTAACTCGCTACAATTTTGTGAAGCAAGTCGCTATGAAGAAAAATAAACCGTGAGCTAAGTCGCTAGCAAGAAAAACCTTATAAACATCACTTTTCAATCCAAAAACAACCCAACCAAGATGATTCAAGCTAACCAAATGAAAACCTAAACACTTGTGATGATTCTAAACATGAAAGTACTAACAAAATTCAAACTTTAACACAAGAAATCAACCAAATGATGCAAAAACCACTAAACTTTTCAAACTCAAAACCACCTAAAACCACTATAAATCCAAAGATGTGCAAGATATGATCTAACCATGGCTCTTGATACCAATTGTAAGATATAACTTTTCACATACACATCAAACCATAACACAAAGTAGCATATAGATGGAATTCTAGAGAGAAAGTTAGAGGTTTAGGGAACTTAGTGAGAGAAAGTGAAAGATATTATTATGAGCTCCAACTCTCTACCTTGGAAGGTAGAGTATTTATAGTCTTACATAAATCGCCACACATCGGGCCATGGATCGGGCATACAGATGGGTAAAGACCCGTCAGTCCTCCACGGTGTTACTTAACTAAATACTACTTAACTTAAGAATTACTACGACTACGAGCTTTCTAACGAATACATATACTTGAGGTGACCGACTCTTTAATACCGGGAATTTCTAATTCCTAACAAGGTGTGAACACTGTAGTACAACGAATCTGTGATCGGGTGATATTGAATGGGAAAAGGTTTGTGAATTGGAATAATTATACCTAAAGGAAAAAGTTTGTAAATTAAAACGACTTAAATGCAAATTAAAGAAAATTAAAAACCTAAAATATATTAAATAAACGCTATCACTATTCTTAAAGTAGATGAACGTTTAAAACCTAAAACGTGCGTTTAAATAAAATTACGTAAACGTACAAAATTAAACGTGAGTTTTAAGAAATAAAAGGCCTACAGAAAATGATATTATTACAATCCTAATAATAAAAGAAAATTATTAGAAAAAGAAAATTATTTTTAAAACTATTTATTTAATAAAAACTATTTTTAACTATTATATAATAACCTAAAATATGATAAAATATGAAATAAAGCTAGAAAAATAAAATTATGACTTAGAAAAATCTAAAATATTATAAAACTTATTTTAAAATTGAAAATATATTTTTTTTTCACTTTTTATGTATTTATTATTAATTAAAAACTATTTAAAACTAATTAAAATGCTAGAAAATACTATTTAAACTAAGAAAATTATGGAAAAATATTTTTTTAGCTTTTTATATTTATTTTAATCTAGGAAAATTGAAAATATATTTTTTTAAACTTTTTTTGATTTATTTGTAATAAAAGCTAATTAAAAAGTCTAAAAACTGAAATTAAATGCAGAAAAATAGTAAATGAACAGTGAAAAATATGAAAACTTCCAGAAAATTATAAAATAAAATTATAAAGCTAGGAAAAATAAAGTGAGAATTGTCTAACCCATAATAAGCAGAATGGGCTAAATAAGCAATTAGCTAATAAGCCAAAAATAAGCTAAAAAAAAACAATGCAGGAAACCAAAGGCTCAAATTAAGTAAAATAAGCATAATATGACAGGAAATGGACAAATAAGCAACATGGAATTGAAATAAGCACTTGGCTTCTTTGTTTTCTAAGACAGTTATGGGACAGAATTTGAAGGGCAAAACAAGTGGGGTCCACAGAGCTTAAGCTCAAAAGCTTGACTGAAACAGATAGTCAGCTGGGTGGTGATTCCAAAGAACCAAGAAACACCTCTCGGGGCCCACCGAGGTGGCTGAAGGACCCACCAAAGTGGTGGTGATGGTGGACGTGGTGGTGGTGCATCACCACAGGCATGCTTTTGAAAAGGACTCAAAAGAAGCTAAGAAATAAGGACTTAATAAGTCGATTATAAGTGAACTAATATTTTCTAATTTAGTTAAGCACTAAACTTTAATTTCCCAAAAGATAATTAGCTAAATCTTAGTATTAAATACACAATAAAATTCTAAATTTTATTCAAAAACTGTCATTGAGATAATTTGACTTTTTTATTACACTAGAACTTTGACTTATATGAACTTCTAATTGATTCTAATGACTGAATATGTTATAATAAGCTATATTAAGATGAGATTAAGCTATTGTATCAAGTTATAAGCTACTTTGATGCAATATGTATTCCTAATTCTCAACAGTTAATAACTAAGGAGATATTAAAGATCATTTTGACTTTTTATTAAAACAAAGGCTGCATTTTATTGTTTGACTGAGCTAATAGATACTAGTATGACATGATACAACAACAAACAACATAAAGCATAAGCTAGAATGCCACTAAATCAGCAAATCCAAACACCCTTCAACTAAGCGTATTGAAGCTAAATGTACTAAAACTAACTCTTAAACCGAGAAATCTATTTATTAACTTATAATTACTATATTTAAACAAGATTAGGCCAATATTAACGGATTTAAGTACTTATACTAGAATATGCAAGTTTTAAGGAAATTGCTTACAATATGAGCCCAAGCTCAAAAGCGAGAACCGAGGATCAATACCACTTCCTATAGCTTTCCACAAAGCTCTAAACCATAATCAATCCATAGATTATCCCGCTTCAACCTCTTGCACCATTTTCCATTGATTTTTGATTTTTAATCTATTTTCTTGGTATTTTAGGAATTTTGGATTGTTGAATAAAGCTGGAACTTTAAGGTTTCTAACGACTTATAAGCCTTGTCAAGAGCTTATATGAGCTTAAGAAACAATAACAACAACTATTAACAACATTTGCTTATTTTGAGAATTTAGACAATGAAATAGCATAAACCGAGTTGGTAAATAAAAGCGAAATTGAAGTCGAAATTAAATCTTTATTACAATTGAAATATAGTTTGATGTGCCCGGTTGGTGCAAGTTTTAAATTTATAAAGGTGAATTACCAATATTACCAATAACACATACGAGCAAGTATACTCGTCCGTTATAGCAAGATTATGAAGGTAAGTCGGGATCGTTCGCGAGGATTTGAGTGAATCTAAGCACAAGTTTGAATTAACGAGTCTATCCAAAACATATAACAAAGCAAATAGATATAATGAAATTCAGATGATTAAAAACTACACTTGCTTAAACTAGTTTCATATCATAGATTAATGTGATTGTGTTAACCTCTTAACATGTTGGTTATGATAATTAGTTGGTGTACTAATCTATTGTTCTTACAAGTTAAACTTTGATCAAGAGTTTAGTTTATAAAAACAAGCATTAAGTTTAACCAATCAATTCAAGATCAATTCAAGTTTCATAAGTCTACATACATAAACTTAAACACAAAACATCCACTTGTTCATCAAATTGCTTAAGAAATGGTCAATACAAAAGGTAACCGATCATAGACAAAAGGCTACAATTGATTCTCAACAACTAATCTTACGACCATTTAGATGTTTCCAACCAATCCAATTTGATAATCAAAAGCGTTTCTATTACAACCACACCTTAGTTCCTTTGTATAATCAAGAATAATGGGTAAAACAATCATCCATAGACAAAATGATTATGACTAGTTGAATAACACGAAGTTCTTTCGACCCCAACGATTATTATCAATTAGCCAAACTTGATTAACAAATGTCACTATGAAACTTTAGCACAATTGGATCTTAGAATCAACTTGAAATTGAATTAAAACATGTTAACACAACCACTAACTAATCATATGATAATCAACATCATTTAAGCAAGTGTATAAAGAAACTAGCCACTCATAGCAAACATAAACATAAACTCGAACTTTGAACATTAGAAAACATGATTGAAAGTCTTACAATGCTTGGAATAAGATTACAAATGGTGTAGTAATGATTCCCAAAGTATTGGTGATGACTTCTTGATGGTTTGACCTCCAAATGATGACTTCTTGGACCTCCAAAGTTTCGGAACTTTATGAACGAATTTAGGCTTTGAGAGAGTAGTAGTGGTGGTAAGATAGGTGTGAGAGAAGATCTCTCAAGTTTGGTGTATTTGGATGATGAAATGAGGTTGCAAAGGCCTCTATTTATACTACTTCAAGCCTAGGGGTTATAAATGCATTTCTTGGTCACCAAGGAGCTTGGAAGGACTAGAAGACATGAAGGAAGGACCTAGAATCGTTTGGAACAAGTTTGGAACCTTAGTAATGGAAAAATGGCTGAACAGGACCTCCAACCGATCGGTTGAGCTCCAACCGAATCGGTTGGTCTACGTGACCAGTCTCCAACCGGATCCGGTTGCGGGTCTCGACCGATCGGTTGGAGCAAAATCACAAAAGTCATAAACAGCAAAGTTGTAGATCTTTCTCTTAGCTTTCCGTGGTCATGAACCGGGGTCAAACGGAGTCCGTATGCAAAAGTTATGGCCAAAATGGTGAAGGTGTGTCGGGAACAACGAGGCTTCCAATATCTTTTCGTTTAAGCTTCTTTTCTTCATTTCTTTCTCGTTTTCCTTCTTGAACTTTATTCTTGAGTCTTTGGACCACTAACTTGATGACTTTATCTTCTCGAATATACTCCACAAGTCTTGCTTTGGTCGGAATTCTTCATATATGGAGAAATCTTCAGTATTTTACTTCTTTTTCCGTCTTTTCTCCACTTTCCTATACTTGGCTACAAATGAACTAGCAAACGCACTTTGATACGATTAAGCAACAAAAGCATATGATTATAACCAAATAACATACATTAAAACACAGATAGCGCTACTAAAAACATGCACAATTTGAGCGTTATCAAATTCCCCCACACTTAAACTTTGCTTGCCCTCAAGCAAATCTAGGAAAAACATCCACTGGTACAAGATCGTGATTATGAAAATCTGATGCAAATCAACCAAGTATAAATACGAGAGAGGATTCATCAATAATGCTTTATAAGGGTGAAACATCAAGATGTTTGACAATATCCAATGATTTTCTTGCATGATTAACATTTCAAAACACCTCACGAAAAAGGAACGAAATATAATTCACTCAATCACTCATTTTTAGTGGAGTAACAAGATAAATCACACTCATTGCTCAGTCATGATTAGATTATTACCATAAGCTTGTACAAGAAACAAAACTCCACCGACGTGGCGTGAGCACCAAGTAAAAACATCTAAAGAGGGCTTTTATTCGGGTTATAATGATATGGCTAAGGGTTAAGGGTATGGATAAGGCATGGGAATGTTTATGAAATTGGTGTTAAAATAAAATGAAATCAAGTCTAATACCCATGTTGCTAGCTACCAAACATTCCACGAACCAAATAAACGATTATAGCTTTGCTTTCTTCTTTTCCACTTTCCACGACTTTTTGCTTTGCCATGACAATTGTTCTCGATCATAGCTCATTGGCTATTATTTCCATACTTTCAACACAATTTTTTTTTTTTTTTTTTTTTTTTTTTTAACATAACATAACATGGCTCAATCAATCACATAGGATGTGGTACTCATAATCATTTGAACAATCTTCACTTTCCAGCGACTAGCAACCAACCGTTTAGACATTGATATGGGATAGGCTAAGGTTTAAAGTGTAAAATCTTTTGTATTTTCGGGTGAAGCAAAATGAAAAGGATGGCTCAGAAGGTGTAACTAGGGGTATCTAGTGCTAAAATGAGCACTACAAATGGGTCCATGTGGGTGGTTAACTAACCAATGTGGCTAGCTAATATATCATTAGATGTAAAATGGAAGGCCATTTGGGTTAAATCCTAAGGTGCCTCTTTATCACACGAATTCACTTATATCGCACGAATGCAATCTCACTCATGTGCGGTAATGATTTACAAGCACAAGTTCTAGAATAAATAAAATCACCGGCACACTCATAGCAAAAGATCTAAGCATAAAAGATGTATGCTAATAAGAACTAGGCTAAAATCCTCACAATTTAGTGGAAAGGGTATAATATGTGCTAGCAAATGTTTATC
Organism: Chrysanthemum lavandulifolium; assembly: GCA_022545495.1. Lineage (NCBI taxonomy): Eukaryota > Viridiplantae > Streptophyta > Magnoliopsida > Asterales > Asteraceae > Chrysanthemum > Chrysanthemum lavandulifolium. Next base: position 111,849,906 of record CM040241.1, on the reverse strand, counting down.
GATCCCAGAATGGATTGCAATAGTAATCGGAACACATCTCGAAGTTTCAAATATTACCAGTTTTACCGAGTGGAATGATCCATTATTCTAATAGATAATCCTAAAAGTGTGAAAACAACTAGATCACAAGGGCAAACAAAATTTTAAATTTAAGCATGAAAACTCTAATTTTCCTATTCACCCCCACACTTAAGTTAGACATTGTCCTCAATGAAAAACGAACTTCAAAGTATAGAAATAGGAAAATAGAGATGAAACCAGATATGTCAACGAGTTTATCGACTTAAAATTCTTTCTTCATTCTGGCGGCCCATGGAGAAATCATCACCGCACACAATCTTATAAACAAACAAAAGGTTTTATTAAAGGATGGCACCCACACTTAAGTTCAACCAAAGGTTAAAACTTTGGGAGTGACCACAGAAAAAAATAAAACACACGGGTTGCCTCCCGAGAAGCGCTTGTTTTATTACCGAGTCATCACCGACTCGAATCTTCCCCGGTTAGGATACTTTGACAATACGGTTCAAATGGGAATTTCGGTTCTTAAACGTTGAGGGTATGGAATCTTTGGTTTGTACTCCACAATGGATGGGAATACATTTGATTCTTTTGGTTTGACCAAGTGAAAGTCCTCTTTGTTATCTCGAACGTTTGGTCAATTTCATTAGAAAAGAGGACGGTGGCGGATCTTTTGATTTTTCGGAGGATCATCGGATTTTCCACTCCCGGTGAATATGGCATCCACATTCTCAAGGTGAGATGTAGGAGGTGGCTTAGTCCTACCGTTTTGATTTAAAAAACCGGATCTTGTGGTTCGGACCATTCTTCTATCTTTCTTTCCAGTTCTCCATTCCGTTGCCTCAATTTCGTTGAACTTCTTATCACCAACATGGTGTTCAAAACTTTGTAATTGAGTGGTTGGGATATGCATGGTGCAATCCTCAAGAAAAGGTAACACGGTTGGTGAGTTAGACTTGATTTGGTTCGGATTTAGCGTGGTTGGAATATGCTCGGTCTCGTCCTCTTCGATAAATTCAACCTCACTTTTATCGTTATCGTTTCGAATTAAGGGTGGTGTGTAGACAAATTCATGTCTCGAGTTGGTATATGTGGTGTAAGGGAGAGATTCAGCATGGTGGACTTTCTGCTCCTTACTTAATCTTTCTATCCTCCTCTCCAAGTCTTGGATTATCGCTTGTTGGTTCCTTCTACCTTGATCGACTTTACGTTCCAATTCAACCAGCAAGTTCGTTATATTCTCATTGGCTTTTGTTTGATTGGCCATCCACTCTCTCATCATCTCCTCCGGTGAGGTTTTAGGTGTATTGAAATGTTGTGATGGATGTGGCTGATATCGAAAATAGTTTTGGGTTGGGTTGTGGTATGGAAAGGAGTGCAATTTACGGAATTTTGGTTGTGATATCTTCCGTGATATCCTTCATGTTGAACTTGGTTCGCTTCCATGGGATCACACATCGGCATGCCATCCTCGGCATCGTGGTTTGAGCGTGGTGATTATTTCGCAGATTCCATCATCTCTCCGTATGCTTATGAATTTGGCGTTGATGTTTGTTGAGAGAGCTCCAATTTCTCGATCAATAAGACATGATCGGTATTGATGTTGCTTCCACCGCGGAAACAACGGCTTCGTATTGGAATTGATCATAGATTTTTCGAGAGATCAAGCTTGAGTTGGACCTTGTCCTCGAGGATTTTGAAAGCTTCGTTTGGAGTTTTATAGAGGAAGATTCCTCCGGCGAGATTTCCTCGAGTTGGATCGTCTAAACCGTGATAGAATATTTGAATTATCGCTCCTTTGGTTAGACCGTGTCCATGACAAATGCGAAGCATATCTTTCATGCGGAGCCAAGCGTTAACGAGAGTTTCATGATCGATTTGGTGAAACTTGTGAATGTCATTCAGGAGACGTTTAAACTTAGCGGGAGAAAAGTATCGGCTAATAAAAGCTTCTCTCATCTCTTCCCACGTAGTAATCGTTCCTTCATTTAACTCGTTCAACCAAATCTTGGCTTCTCCGGTTAATGAGAAAGGAAAAGTCCTCAATTTAACCACTTCCTCTTGATTTTCACCATATTGGAATAGGTTACTAATCTCAAGAAAATCGGCTATGTGTCGGTGAGGATCGGATCGGATTCTCCCATCAAATTGATTCTCCGAATCATTTGCATGTGGGTACCTTTGATATGGAAATTATTGTGAAGAGGGCTTTGAATAACAATGAACTAGGTGTTGGTGCAACGGTCCTAGTGCTTGACCACATGGGTTGGTCATCGGGATCAATGACGATTATGGTAGGGGAATCGGGTGGAGGTTTGACTTTCTCTTGAATATGTCGATTCGACAAAAGTTCCTCGATGAACGGTGGTTTCGAGATAAGGTTTGGGTTTAGTCCTTTTTCGATTTGACATTTAAGCTCGTAGAGTGGACTAACGAGTTGATCACTCCAAGAGTGTGAGTTTATAAAACCCAAAGCGATTCACAAAATATTTTAAAAGAAAAATAAAAGATAAAAATAATGAAAACGAACATGAAGAAAAATCTTTTGTATTTTTATTTTTAGAAAATGACTTGAAAGAAATAAACTAAATAACTTTAAGACCCTTTTTATTTTATTTTTTTATTTAAAAAGAAAACTAGTTATGACTTTTTTTTTCTTTTCCCAAGGGTTCTCGGTAGCTCCATTGAAACGCACAAAGAAGCGGAGAAGTAGGTCAGCGCGAAGCATATTAAAAACCCAACTTCTTTAGGGAATCAGAGAGACCCGCCTTATACCTCTCACACAGTTTGTTTCCAATGGGTGAGCCTTACTTTCGAGGGAATTTTTTTTATTAAATAATCTACCAAACAAACAAACAAACAAGGAAAAACACAAATTTTTTTTTTTTATTTATTTTTTTTATTTTGACAGAATGGTGAAACCGATCGGCTGGGATTCCAGCCGATCCGGTTGGATTTGGTTTCGATGTCTAGCCGAATCGGTTACGGAGGTGACCGATCGGCTGGACGAACTGATGAATGGGCAAACTCGTAACCGATTCGGTTGAGGGGCAACCGGATCCGGTTAAGGTTTCTGAGATTTTTTTTTTTTTTTTTTTTTTTTTTTTGGGTTGAATCGACTTAGGGAAATTCAAAAACTTGTTGAAACACAATCAAATCCCGGCGCGCGCTAAAACTTGATGTGCCGGTTGGTGCAAGTTTTAAATTTATAAAGGTGAATTACCAATATTACCAATAACACATACGAGCAAGTATACTCGTCCGTTATAGCAAGATTATGAAGGTAAGTCGGGATCGATTCATAGGATTTGAGTGAATCTAAACACAAGTTTGAATTAACGGAGTCTATCCAAAACATATAACAAAGCAAATAGATATAATGAAATTCAGATGATTAAAACTACACTTGCTTAAACTAGTTTCATATCATAGATTAATGTGATTGTGTTAACCTCTTAACATGTTGGTTATGATAATTAGTTGGTGTACTAATCTATTGTTCTTACAAGTTAAACTTTGATCAAGAGTTTAGTTTATAAAAACAAGCATTAAGTTTAACCAATCAATTCAAGATCAATTCAAGTTTCATAAGTCTACATACATAAACTTAAACACAAAAACATCCACTTGTTCATCAAATTGCTTAAGAAATGGTCAATACAAAAGGTAACCGATCATAGACAAAAGGCTACAATTGATTCTCAACAACTAATCTTACGACCATTTAGATGTTTCCAACCAATCCAATTTGATAATCAAAAGCGTTTCTATTACAACCACACCTTAGTTCCTTTGTATAATCAAGAATAATGGGTAAAACAATCATCCATAGACAAAATGATTATGACTAGTTGAATAACACGAAGTTCTTTCGACCCCAACGATTATTATCAATTAGCCAAACTTGATTAACAAATGTCACTATGAAACTTTAGCACAATTGGATCTTAGAATCAACTTGAAATTGAATTAAAACATGTTAACACAACCACTAACTAATCATATGATAATCAACATCATTTAAGCAAGTGTATAAAGAAACTAGCCACTCATAGCAAACATAAACATAAACTCGAACTTTGAACATTAGAAAACATGATTGAAAGTCTTACAATGCTTGGAATAAGATTACAAATGGTGTAGTAATGATTCCCAAAGGATTGGTGATGACTTCTTGATGGTTTGACCTCCAAATGATGACTTCTTGGACCTCCAAAGTTTCGGAACTTTATGAACGAATTTAGGCTTTGAGAGAGTAGTAGTGGTGGTAAGATAGGTGTGAGAGAAGATCTCTCAAGTTGTGGTGTATTTGGATGATGAAATGAGGTTGCAAAGGCCTCTATTTATACTACTTCCAAGCCTAGGGGTTATAAATGCATTTCTTGGTCACCAAGGAGCTTGGAAGGACTAGAAGACATGAAGGAAGGACCTAGAATCGTTTGGAACAAGTTTGGAACCTTAGTAATGGAAAAATGGTGAAACAGGACCTCCAACCGAATCGGTTGAGCTCCAACCGAATCGGTTGGTCTACGTGACTAGTCTCCAACCGGATCCGGTTGCGGGTCTCGACCGATCGGTTGGAGCAAAATCACAAAAGTCATAAACAGCAAAGTTGTAGATCTTTCTCTTAGCTTTCCGTGGCATGAACCGGGGTCAAACGGAGTCCGTATGCAAAAGTTATGGCCAAAATGGTGAAGGTGTGTCGGGAACAACGAGGCTTCCAATATCTTTTCGTTTAAGCTTCTTTTCTTCATTTCTTTCTCGTTTTCCTTCTTGAACTTTATTCTTGAGTCTTTGGACCACTAACTTGATGACTTTATCTTCTCGAATATACTCCACAAGTCTTGCTTTGGTGGAATTCTTCATATATGGAGAAATCTTCGTATTTTACTTCTTTTTCCGTCTTTTCTCCACTTTCCGTACTTGGCTACAAATGAACTAGCAAACGCACTTTGATACGATTAAGCAACAAAAGCATATGATTATAACCAAATAACATACATAAAAACACGGATAACGCTACTAAAAACATGCACAATTTGAGCGTTATCAAGAACTCTTGGAAGTGTTGTCTCGGCATGGACTTCCTCATTCTCCTGGACTCTTCATTCCCACCAAACCTTGCTTTGAGCCATCCGGATGTCCTTTGCATCAACCATGTGGTGAAAATCACCCAAGTGATCTTCGTGAATAGATTGAAGAATGATGGTTCTTACTTTGTGCTCTCTTTGTCTTGCAAGAATCTCTTGACAATTTTGGGAGGAGCAATTGTAAACTTACCATCAAGATCAGGATAGTCTTCTTGATGTTGCCATTCTTCACAATCTCCCATGATTCCAATCAATATTAGAGATCGATTCGCATCTTCATGGTCCGCGGATCATACTCTTCCTTTTCGGATAAGGAAACTTGCCATTCTTGTTGGAGAGACTAAGTTCTTTGCATAGATGTGGTGTTTTGATGTTGTTGTTGGTGGTGAATTCGATTCATCATCGGTTCGAGCATGGTGAATATGTTTTGGTTGTATGGGGTGAGGTAAATAAGGTTCTCAATATCGTAAAGACTCTCCCGAGGCTCGATACCACTTGTTGAAAACTCTCGGACCTTGACGGATCTTTAGCTTTTCGTGGATCGTTAGTGTTGCCTATGTAATCATAAGCAAACTAATAGACAGTCTCTAAAACTCGTATTCTATAGCGGAAAGTAAATACAAGTTGTTATAACTAAGAACACTTAGATCCTCTATGGATCTTTTTATTAACTGAAACTCTATGTTCCAGATTGTTGTTTATTACGAACTATGAGGTTCCTTTTATAGACAAGGAACCCTAATCTATTACTACCCAATCGACTAAACATGCAAGCATGCATTTAATGACTAATACACTAAACTATATTGAGTAGTACAATAAAACCCATGCTAACCTCGGGCCATTCAAGAATAATGATGGGTTAGCATTTAAATATCTGACGCATGTCGATCTAGTCGACTTCCACCCTTCGGCGATAACACGATCGGCTTTTACACTTGAAGAGAATCCTTCTTCAACAGATTTCGCTTCTACTTCATTGAGAATCCTTGGCGATAATGATGTGAAATCCTACTTCACATAATTCCCAACAGAAACTTATAGGTTAACTACCGGTTACAGCATTGTCTTTCACGTTATGATGAAAGTCAAATAGTCAACAGTCAAAAAGTAAGATAGTCGTTTTATTTTATGAAATTTATGTCACATTAGTTAGTTGTCAAAAAGTAAGATGACGTTTAATGTTAAGAAATAGACGTAGAAAATGGATATATATATTCTTTCATTAAAATATTATATTAATTTAATACAGTGTGAAATTTACCGATGGTTACAATAATCGAGCTCGAGCCCGAGCTCTATACAAAAAGCTCGAGTAGGCTCGCGAGCCTAAACAAGCCCTAGAAATATATACGTATATATATTGTTTATACGTATAAACGAGCTTAAAAGTAGTAAATAAGCTCGAGCCTTATGTAATTAACGATCCAAGCCGCATTTGAACTTGGTTTTCTTAACACATCATATAAATTAGTCAAGCCCGAGCCGAGCTCTAGCTTGTGAAAATTTTCACGAGCCGAGCTCGAGCTCAAAATATGAGGCACGAAACAAGCTCGAGTTCGAGCTCGAGCTTTATATATATAAACAAGCCAAGCTCGAGCTCTGGTGAGCTCGAGCTCGACTCGGCTCGTTTCCACCCCTAGATATGATGAAACCCCAAGATATGCTTTTGAACAATTTTGGCTTTGTTTTCTTTGATTAGTAAAAATAGATTTTTCTGTAGCATCTGGTCATTAAGGTTTACAAGTATGATTTTTTTGTCGACTTTGTTTCTTGAAACATGTTTAGGTACGCGTTGTTCACTTAGCTAGATTGTCTCATATTTACACTATATATAATGGATGACTCACTTTTCTTTTATTAAATGACTTATTTTTAATGAATATAAATTAATATGCAACATGTACAAATTATTAATGCTATGAATAGTACATTAAACAATAATTATTTTACACATAATCTATACTACATAAAATGGAAAAACAGTCAAAGTGAAAAAGTGGAATGGTCAAATGAGAGAGAGATATATAAAGGCATATTTAATACTCTCTTATCACAACCCACTCAAAAACACATACAAAATGCTCTCTTCTTTCACACATCTCATCAAAACCCCTCCACCACCACAAAACCCCACCACCACAAAACCCCTCCACCACCGCACCACTACACCACCGCACCACTCTATCATCGCATATCGTTAATTGTCTGCCGTTAGGAACCGCTGCCGTCAGGCGCGGGTACTTGTCTATAATAATAATTATTATTTTCTGAAAAGTTGGAATATTATTGAAGGCTCCAAGGCGAAGCCAAAGTAAACAGATTATAGAAAAAAGTCAAAACACCAGAAACTAAATCAAAATAACTAAACCAAGACGCAAGACAAAACTAAACGCCATTAAGCATAGACCAAGGGCTTGAAATCCAGCAGCTCCACTTACAAGAAATCGATGAACAACAAGAAGAGAGACACGTCTTCGAAAGCATTTGAATAGAGGGGAATATATCTTCATCAAGCACCGATGTATGCAAATATGGAGTCGCGTGGACCACCTTATTTCTCCATTGCCAAACCAACCATAACCCACATTGAAAAACATCATTAAGAATCTTGCTGAGATTTGGGCTACCAAGGTTTACTAAAGATCCCATACTAATATCTTTGATAGAAAAAGATGGGAACGAGGTAGGAGGTGTAAGCTGCCACCAGCTCCACACCTTTCACCAAAAAGGGATGACCATAGGACATTCAGTGAGGCTATGACAAACGGTTTCAGTAGCAATATCACAAAAAGGGCAACTGATAGACTCAATGTTTATTCCTTTTGAGAAAAGATTATACCTGGTAGGGAGTCTGTCAATGGAAGCACGCTAAACATAAATGTTGATTTTACGTGGATTCCAAGAGTTTCAAACATGGTGGTACCCGAGACTATGGTTAGAAAGAATAATTTATTGGAGATTATCCGAGAGAATTTTCACCTTGAAAGTACCCGAACATTCATTAATGTAAGCTTAATGCCAAGTTTTTGTTTGGTTATCGACATATAAAACTTTTAGAAACTGCATATTCAAAAAAAACATTTATCATCTATGTATGCATTTTACTACAAGTTTAGTGAAATCCTAATAATTTGCTAATAAATTCGATCGAAAAAAAATTGTACATGTCAAAGTACGAAGATTTTCAGATGTTTTTAAAAGTATGAAAACGTCTAAACATGTAAAATATGAAGATTCTCTATGTTTACTCATTATATAGTATTGTGACAAATATTACACAACATCTACTGATTAGCAAGTACCTTTCACCGTCAATCATTACAACCTTGTAATACTATTGACTAATGTTTTGGTATCGCCATTATATCGTGATGCACATGTACTTGACATTTTAATATGAGATAGTATATGATAAAGTTATTCCTTAAAATATTGAAATAAGAGTGCAACTTCTTTTGCGCAATTATTTTAAATCACAAAGAAAAATGAAGAAAATTTTCTGATATGTAATAAATTTATTAAGCATATAATTTTTTTGATGTGAAGTGATTTGCCCACTCTTTAATTTTATTTCGACATTTAATTATAGGGTAAACTGCACAAAATGTCCCTGAGTATTGTCCAAATTGCATTTTTAGCCACTCCAAAGATAAAACTGCAAATTATGTCATTACCGTGGATGTTTCCATTCAATTTGTGTCCCTCGGCCTAACGATCGTTAATAAAACTCGTTAGTTATTGTTCTAACCCATGCGAAATGACTATTGTACCCTCATTTTTATACTCAGTGACATTTTTTGCAGTATACCACCGTCTTTATCCCTTTTGGTCTTCACCAAACATCTGACAAAAACATAAACACAAACACATACTTTTTTCTTTCAATTTTAACCATTAATTTCAACCAAACTAACCTAATTATGATCACAGTAACATCAAGAACACAATTATCAAATAAATTTTGTTCCATTATTTACCCACTCCACAAGTAGTCACCACAATATTTGAAGATCAAAAAAAATGGCGAGAACTTATTCAAGGAACAAGTCACATCGAATCACCCATTGTTTCTACATATATAGCAAGATGAAAATACATATATTTTAAATTCATAGATGCTCCAAAAACATATTACATAAACATAGTAATAACTGAAATTAAGGCAAACTAAAAGTCAAGAAAGCTGAAAGATAGATTGGAAAGCTTTCACGGTTTTTTGACCAGTTCCTCTATGAGTTGCACGATATAGTTGTTAATTGATGTCCACATGTGGCACGCCTCTTCCTCAAACATTCACGACCCTGAAATGTATTTTTGCAACATTGACAATTATATGCATGTGGTTCTGGCATGGGTCGAAGTGGTGGTTCAGGGTCAACGGAGTGATACCATTCTTGAGAGCCTTATACTTTTAATGGGTAAAGGACCGCACGGTTGTGATTTTGTTGTTGAGTTTTGGATTGTGCATTCATGGTGAGCTAAGAGTTTAATGAGTTTTATGAATTAGGTTGATGAGATGAGATGGGTAGTTTTATGTGTAATTGTGAGAAGTAAATAAGTTGATGAGATGAGATGGGTAGGTTTGTGTGTAATTGTGAGAAGTTAATACTCCTTTATCTCACATAATGAAAGTCAAACGGGTGTATTTCAAAGCATATCAAAATAGTCTCGTATTATGCTTGACCACACAAAAAGTGCCATGAGTTATTTTCAAACTAGATGAGACAGAGTATGTCTTACTCGTCAACTATTTCAACTCATCAACTATTTTATCAGTGATCTTAACTTTTTCCAATACTAGCTTATCATCCACAATCCCCTCTACAATCACTTTTCCCTTTCTTTAATCATCCTTTACAATCACTTTTCCATATACCTTATCATCTATTAAAGATAGCTAACAATGAAAAAAAATAAGAGACTAAGTGGAAGGTACTACTAAATGTGATCACTTATAAAGAATGAAACATGAATCATGACACAAGCAACTCCATACTACTGCCAACCATTCACCTAATGCTCAACAAGACTAGGTATACTCATGGAGAAACCATTGACTTATCAACATTTCCATTCAAATAACTACATTTCCATCGTGATCAAATTTAAAACACATAAACGAACTAAAAAACATAAACATACCAGCATCCGAAACCTGTTGCTTCCTTCCACTACCAATAGGTCTTCTCATTTTTTTGTGGTTTGGGTGCAATCGGGGTAGGCGATGCAACCGAAGGCGCAAGTGTTGGAACGTATTTTCTAGGCCTTTTTATTTATTTATTTATTTTTATTTATTTATTTATTTTCCTTATAACAACCTCGTTCCCGCTTTTACTGCCACCATCCATGTTAAAACAATTAGGGACTTGTGCAGTCTAATCAAACAATTATTTTTTATGTTTATGTTTATGTTTGTGTGTAACCAATAAGGGTTTATGTCTGTGTGTGTAGAAAGAACAGAGTATATGTTTATGCTTATGTTTTTGTCAGATGTTTGGTGAAGACCGAAAGGGATAAAGACGAGGCTAAACTGCAAAAAATGTCCTTGAGAATAAAAACGAGGGTACAATGGTCATTTTGCATGGGGTTAGAACAGTAACTAACGAAGTTTTTTAACGATCGTTAGCTCAAGGGACACAAATTGCATGAAAACATCTACAATAATGGCATAATATGCAACTTTATCGTTGGGGTGGCTAAAAATACAATTTAACTATACTCACGATCATTTTTGCAATTTAACCTTAATTATACAAGCAAATAGAGCATACTATAGATATTGTACAAGAGTGATGATATAAGGACCTAACTAAATGGGCCTAAAAGGAGACTTAACGCATAAACGATTTGTACAGTTATGCAATTGTACAAGTCATTTATGCGTTAGACCATCTTTTAAGCCCTTTAATTAAGTCCGTTTATCATTTTCCATTTTACAATTATGTAATACATAGAATAAAATTTCAATAAAAACATGTATTTGCAAATCAAAATTCTCTATGGATTATTTAATACTCTATAAAGTTATGAGAAAATCATGTCTTATCCTACTGGGTACTTTATAAAGTATTGGCAATTGCGGTTTGACTTTATACTTTGGTTACCCAAATGCATCCCCTCCTCTTGTTTAGTCTTCCAATAAATCTTCACTTTAGCAAGTTTGGTGCTGTCAATAGGATAGATTTGGATGGCATGTGATCATGTTCTTACATATATGGTAATATAAGAGTATTTTGTTTCTTCAGCAATACTTGAAGTAACTTAGTATTTTGATTTTACCATGTGACTCATGTAGTCTTTTAAAGAGATGGGTATATTGGTTGATCACATAAGTTACATAACACATCAAAAGAAGTAATTTTTCGAATGGGTCATTTCAGGTTGGCTGAGATGAGGATAGATTGATCCGCACACAATTTTGTTTAAATTATAAAGTGTTGTAGATAAAGAGTGTATCATACTCCGTATTACATTTCATTTATGCATTAGAGCATGTCCTCCCATATTCGATTTTTACTGAGATATAGATGGTTTGATGTTGGAAAAAATTACAGGTATATCACAATTATATATCTTAAACAAGTTATATAGTGATGTGAGTCAAAATCCTGGTTTTAAGCTGTTTAACACAATTTAGACGTGACTACCTTGATCCAAATACTAAAAAACAATGTTTACATCGAGTACTTGATTGTTCTTTAGCTTGCAACATGGTTGCGTTAACCAGAATAACTAAGATCAGTTAAGGCCTAGCTACACCTAAAAACGTTTGATTTTTCATTTAAAACCGTGAACCATTACTACGAAAAGACCATTTAAAACCTTGAACATGCGATGGTTGTGTTGGTGGTTATTCGTCCCAAAGCAGGGTGAAGATAATCAATAAGCTGTTCGTGAAACAACAAACTGTCGCGATAGCGTATACCACTTGGTGGTTACGGATATCACTTGGAATCGTGTGATCACTTTCCAAAGTAAACTATTCGACCCTAATGCGGGTATCACGAATATCTACTTGGGATAAGACCAAATGCGATTAGAGAATTAGGCACAATTCTTTAACCCTTGCGCTTATAAGTGTTATGTGTTTTACGTGTGTTTTTCATGCATGTTCGGATCTCCTATTTATAGGAGGTTACTCTTGACCGTTCAATGGAATTATGAGTATTAATCGGCCCATTAATAGCCTCATAATCATCCCCATTATAGCCGTTAGTGGTTACATGACCAATTAAGCGTGGTCATAATGATGCGATTATAATTGTCATTTATCGATACTTATATCGGTACTTTCATAGTGCTTTCGGTGGTTACACTACTTGATTGGAAACGCATGCGCTTGATGTAAACACAACTTGGTGAGATACCACCGGTGGAAACAGCGATCTGCTGAATACTTCGCCGGTGGAAACACCGATAATCGATGTTAACCACACGATACTTTCACCAAGCACTACCAATACATACCACTATTAGAGTCGGGTGTTCATGGACCTTATGGGTGTACACTCCGTACCTCTAACCCATTACAAGGTGTGAACCATCCCACAAGTGCACTAAATTTTCCAACAATCCTCCCCAATTTAGTTCACTCCCTTTACATGTAAAATAAACATCAAGCAAAACATGTGCATAAGCGAAAATGTCACGAGGATTGAATTTCCATCTTAGTAATTACACGTTCAAATATTCGAGAATCGGGGTGTTCTAAGAATTGAACCCTTCAACCCATTTGAATACATGAAGATAACTACACACAAGTTTTCAAACACTTAAAAGCTCGACACTATACAAGCCATGTGTCCATATCCAAATTCATAAATGTTGTAAAAGCTAAAGTCCAAAAGCTTCACAAGCGGCAAAACTTAAACATTTACATAGGTGGTTCCTCTTTAGTCATGCTCGCCAAGCACTTTTTCAAAGAAAATATAACCATTAAAGTAAATACTTCATCCTCCTTTCGTGAGTTACGAGCACAACCTTGGGATGTAAATAAAACATGTGCTCGATCCAGCTGAATGTTCGACTTTCCACATTGAACTCGGCTCCTAAGTTTCCTCGGGAGGAGTTGGGTGTCCTAGCATTCGATGACTAAGTTGGACTTAAACCCATCCCTTTAGCAGACTTTATAACCAAGTCTCTAGCGGACCTTCGTCAGTGATCGGCTAAGTTACATTGAGATCTCACAAACTCTATAGATACCACCCCATTCATGATAAGCTCACGAATCATGCTATGCACGACACCTAAGTGTCTAGACTTACCATTGTACATCGGCTATAAGCCTTAGCCAATGTAGTTGCACTATCACACCGGATAGAAATAGGTGCTATAGGTTTAGCCACAATGGAATCTCGAAGCAAGTTTTTCAACCATTCGACTTCTTTACCGGTAATTGCTAGAGCCACAAATTGATTCCATTGTTGAGCGGTGATGCAAGTTTGCTTCTTGGATGCCCAAGAAATTGCACCTCCACCAAGTAGGAATACCCGACCACCGGTGAGCGAATTGTCTTGATGTTCTTGATCAACTTGCATCGGTGTAACCTTCCAACAACGATGGGTAACCGATATATGAGAGACTATAATCCATAGTTCTCTTCAAATACTTGATACCCCTCGAGCGCTTGCGATGATGAGCACTAGGATTACTAGTATACCGCTCAATTTTCCCCTTGCAAAACCAATATCGGGTCTTGTACAAGTCATGGCATACATCGGTGCACCAATTACCCTAGAATACTCAAGTTGAGATCTGACCTTGCCATGATTAGGCATCGACTTCTCACGGTATCCATAGGTGTACTCACTGGAGTACAATCAAAGTAATTGAATTTCCTCGGTACCTTCTCAATATAATGAGGCGAGAGATAGAAATTCTATTACTTTCATGTTTAATCCTTATACCAAGGATAACATGAGCCTCCCCATGTCTTTCATGGAGAACCTTGATGACAAAAATTCCTTTGTCGGTCAACTGATTTTGGTCGGTGCCAAAGATCAACATGTCATCAACATATAGACAAATGATGACTCCTTTACAGATTCATCAAATTTGCTATATACACATTTGTCGACTTGGTTAAGAACATAACCACTAGACAAAACCACTTCATCAAACTTTTGATGCCATTGCTTAGGTGCTGCTTAAGTCCATAAAGAGACTTAATCGGTTTACACACCTTGTTTTCATTTCCGGGCATGATGAAGCCACGAGGTTGGTTCATATAAACCTCCTCTTCCAATTCACCATTCAAGAAAGCATTTTCACATCCATCGATGAATAACCGGTTGTGAATAGATGCCATAGCAATCGGCAGTCTTATGGTGCGTCACGAGCCACGGGGCATAAGTATCAAAATAGTCTATTCGACTTTTGTTTAAAGCCACGAATGACTAGTCTAGCCTTGAACTTTCGATAGTTCCATCTACCTTCATTTTCTTTTGAAAATCCATTTGCAACCCGGAGGTTTGCAACGGGAGGTAGATCAACCAACACCCAGTGTTGTTGCCCATGATGGAATCCATCTCATCATTGATTGCTTCTTTCCGAAAGCAATATCTTGGGACTTCATTGCTTCTTCAAATGTCTTAGGATCATCCTCAACAATGAAGCAATAGGAGTATTGGTGCGAAACCTCATCCTTGTTCCTTCAACTAAGTATAGTTGAAACTCGAGTCCAAATGACTTTGGAGTCGACCCTTTTGCTTTTCACGAGCACGAGTTCGAGTTCTTTGAACCACAACCTCATCGGGGACCACGATGGTTCATCATCGGGACCTCGATACACCGGTGTCATGAGTTCCATTAGGAATCCTCGACTTGGTCTAGGGGCGATGAGAATCTATTCTCATCAAAATCGCATCCCTTGATTCAATTATTGTGTTAAGCGAAACATGTTCATTAGGTTCAATAACATAGAACCTAAAAGCCTTGGAATGCTCGGCATATCCAACAAAGATGCGATCAATGCCTCTTTCACCCAAAGTCTTTTGCTTTGGATCGTGGAGTCTTACATGACTCTACAACCCCAAACCTTGAGATAATTCGGGTTGGGTTTCTTTTAGTCCGAGTTCATAAGGGTAACCTTGTTCCTTTTGTTGGGAACTCTATTTAGCAAATAGCAATTTGTTAACATAGCTTCACCCCGAACCCTTGACTCGATCTGAATAGGACAACATGGAATTAACCATCTCCTTGACACCTGTTTTCCTTTCGAAATACCATTTCTTTGAGGAGTATAAAGAAGCGATCGTTTCATGGATTATTCCAACAGATGAAATCTTGAGTATCCATGTACTCACCTCCCTATCGATCCTTAATCTTTTGATTAAAGACCCAGTTGTAATTCAACTTGATTTTAAACACTTTGAATTTATCTAATGCTTCATCCTTGGTATGTAATAGATAGACATAACAAAATCTAGAAGCATCATCAATAAATGTCACAAAGTACTTCTTATTCCCCAAAGAAGGAGTGGCATGCAAATCACACAGTCGCTGTGAATAAGCTCAAGATCTTAGTCTCACGACTAACACCACGAAAGGGTTTCTTGGTTATCTTGGTCAACATGCAAGTTTTACACTTTTCGGTGTCCATGTCAAAAGCGAGGATTAAACCATCCCTAGACATATCTTGCATTCTTTTATAGTGAACATGACCAAGTCTAGCATGCCAAAGGGTAGAATCGGTCGATCATATGTGGTCACAAATCTTTGAAATAACAACATCGGTGGTAATATTAAGCTGAACATTTGATTACATAAATAACCAAAACCAATAAAAACACCACATTTAGAAAGAACAAATTTATCGATTCAATAACTTGTTTATATCCATGATTATTCAAAACACTACTTGAAACCAAGTTCTTCACGATATCGGGGACATGAATAACATTAAACAAAGTTACAATCTTTCGAACTAAACCTAAGATCTACACAACCACGACCATGCACCAAGGTTGTTGACTCATTTCCCATGTGAAGAATAGAACCATCATTCGGTGACTCATAAGTCTTGAACCGACTTCTATCTTTACACACATGAGCTGTTGCACGAGTCAACCCACCACGCAACATCATCATCCTGCACATAAAAGATTCGAGATACATATGTAACATAATAAATCGAAAAGACTTATTAAACATATTCGACCTTTCGGTGAGTTGGTGAACCACCACTCCACGAACCATTAGTGCACGATCCATTGGCTTTACCACCAACTTTAACACCCTTGCGGTCCCTTTTAATGTGACCGGTCTTGCCACATTTCCAACAAGTAGGTGTTGCCTTCTTGTTAGGATGCGCCTTGTGTTATCATGAAATTTGCGTTTGCCTTTGTTGTCATTGTACACGGTAGAGTTGTTATGCTCTACCATATTGACAACAGATGGTCCGGCGACATTGCTACTCTTTGGCTTGTCATTATCACGCACTTTGAGAGATTCCTCAATATGCGGATGACCGCCCAACTCAACAAGAGTTAACTCCTCCTTCATATGTTTCAAGGTATGCTTGAAATCTTTCCATGAAGGAGGAGTTTATCAATGACACAAGAGACTTTGATAGCCTCATCCATGTTCATTTGGTGTTGTGTAAACCTTCCAAGTATTCCAAGAAGTTCATTGTATTGTTCCATGGCGGTCTTGAATCGGTCATTTTGTAATTTGTGAAATTACTAACAAGGAACTTCTTACTTGATGCATCCTCGACCATATATTTGGCATCGAGGAATCCAGGTTCTTTGGAAGATTCAAAGTTCGATAAATATCAAACAAAGAATCGGACATACCATTCGAATAAGACCTCTGCATATGTAGTCATCATTCTCCCACTTGCTCCTCCTCCCGATCGATCCACGGTAGCATCATCACCATCATCGAGAATTGGAGTAGTCGCACATAGACCACACTCATGCTTGGCGGCAAGAAGTGCATCTTCTTACGCCACCTCCTAAAGTCCACCCTTCAAACTTGTCCAACTTAGCAAAGTTTGAAGCCATGTGTTCATTGCGGCAATTGCCATTGATTATCACTAAATAGTTTACTTTGATTGTTGGTGGTTATTCGTCCCAAAGCGGTGAAGATAATCAATAAATTCGTGAAACAACAAACTGTCGTCGATGCGTATACCACCGGTGGTTCGGATATCACTTGGAATCGTGTGATCACTTTCCAAAGTAAACTATTCGACCCTAATGCCCGGGTATCACGAATATCTACTTGGGATAAGACCAAATGCGGTTAGAGAATTAGGCACAATTCTTTAACCCTTGCGCTTATAAGTGTTATGTGTTTTACGTGTGTTTTCATGCATGTTCGGATCTCCTATTTATAGGAGGTTACTCTTGACCGTTCAATGGAATTATGAGTATTAATCGGCCCATTAATAGCCTCATAATCATCCCCATTATATAGTTAGTGGTTACATGACCAATTAAGCGTGGTCATAATGATGCGATTAGAATCGTCATTTATCGATGCTTATATCAAGACTTTCATAGTGCTTTCGGTGGTTACACTGCTTGATGGAAGCCATCGCTGCTTGATGTAAACACAACTTCGATGAGATACCACGCCGGTGGAAACAGCGATCTGTTGAAATCTTGCTCGGTGGAAACACGATAATCGATGTTAACCACAACGATACTTTCACCAAGCACTACCAATACATACCACTATTAAGTCGGGTGTTCATGGACCTTATGGGTGTACACTCCGTACCTCCTAACCCATTACAAGGTGTGAACCATCCCACAAGTGCACTAAATTTTCCAACAGGTTGATCGTGATAGAAAGAGATATCAACTGAACTTCATTATCATTACACTTGTTTTGACTCGTGATATTTATAAACGTATAGGCTTCAAGGTTTATTACACTTGTTTTAAGTTTTAACCGTTCACGTATTTTCTATGATGTTTCTACTTTCTAGTATGTTTTCATTTGCTAAAGGCCCCACACTTATTGGCGCTTTTAAACCCTGAAATAGATCAAAAGAAACTAAGAAAACAAGAGAAAGTTAGGGCTATAGTTATCGACCAAACTCAATACGTATTTTGTATTTGTGAAGAAAATAATCACATGGAAGTTATCTTAGGGGGTGTTTACTAAATTAAGTGGTTTGGATAAATATCTATTTTAGCCTGAAAATAAAGGTTTATGCCTACTCATTAAGTGGAAAAGAAACACCCCATAGACTTGTTAGACAATGCATCTTCTGGGAATGGACGATCCAAGGCTAAAAAGAATGACTTGCTTTCAAAATTTCTTAAAAAAACAAAGTCAGAATCCAAACTCATATACAGTACATGCATCTCACGTTACGTTCTTTGCTATATGTTACAACCAAAACCAGTATCCTTTGTAAACTGTTTGACAGTTATTATTATTATTATTTTTTTTTTCAGGTCAATGCATAATCTGTGCTTAAAATGGTGTTTGCAAAGTTGATGTGTCATGAGATGTGGTAGATGGATCACGTTAAGCAAATGAAAACACCTTGAAGCGTTTATTTATGTGTGAACTACACCAAAGTTTGTGATAAGCACTGAACCTTTTAAGAAACTTCAAAGAATTGAAGTGCATGCATGTGTTGGACAATGATGTTGATTGTATAGTTTTGTATTTATTATTCGTATTGTCAAAAGATGGATCAATTGCAATGAAAATGCAATGAAGCCATTATTGAGTCCCAAAAGTAGGGGAACGGTGCAGTAAAGAGCAAGGAAAGTAAGCACCAATGTTAAAAAAGTAGACAATTATGATATTTAAACTTGACATGATAATAGGATCAAAGGCCGTGTCATTAAAGGTGTTTGTGACAAGTTGCTTCATAACCAACTAATGCATCAAATTAAAACTAAACATAATAGGCCTAAAAAAACCCACCCATAGTGGTAGGGAACAACCACTTGTGAAGCAAAATTTGGGACATCACGCGTGTTTGTTGTTACCAAAGGTGTTTGTTCACACATGTAACCACCACCCCCCTCCAGCCGAATGAAACTGCAAATAAGTACGATTGAAATAAACTTTGTGTGTGCATTTTGTGGCGTATTCACGTTTTTAAGTAAGGTACTAAGGTATATGTAAATGTTCAAAAAGGTGACAACTACTACTGGTTAAAGGTTGGCGGAAAGAAAAAGATGTAACACTGATGTAAAAAAAATTAAAATAAATAAATAAATAAATTAAAAAAAAAAAAAAAAAAAAAAAAACTCTTCACCTTTTAGGTCCAAGCAGTTCTATAAGCAACCCAAAGTCCTTTGATAAAAGTCACCGGAATTATACATTGATATGCTTTTAAGTTTCTAGGAGAGAGATCCTCTCAAGTTGTATAACACAAATTGACTCAAGTTAGACAATTGTGAGCCATTGGATTTGATCTAATGGTTCAAATTAAAAAAACTTCTTTTGATTTAAGCCATTGGATCAAATCCAATGGCTCATAATTCCCTAACTTGAGTCAAGTTGTATTTACAATTTGAGATGATCTTCCTCCAAATTTCTAACCATGTTAATGGATGTCAATTTGTACCCAAAAAAAAAATATACTTCGCTACTTTTTAAAAGATTTAAACGCATTTAACTCTCATTGTTTTGAAACAAAGATGTATAGCTCATTTAAAAATTAAATGGTCATTAACAGGTATATGTTTTTTTTCAAATCAATTATAGAACATTACAATTGTCTTTAACAAACAACTTATAAATATAATATATGTTTAGTTATTTAAAGGGCAAATCACTTCAAAATGTATTTAACTTGCCATTTTTTATGATTGTATGTATCTATCTTTTTTTTTCACATTGTATCACTACACCTACATCGTTAGTCCTTTCTGTGTACCCGTTATCAAAAAACCCTGCATCGTTAGTCCTTTATACTAACGACCGTTAATAAATAACTTAAAATTTGGTTATCTTACGCTAAACTTGCATCGTTGGTCCTTTATACTAACGATCTTTAAAAAATAACTTCAAATTTGATTTTCTTACGTTTCCGTCCGCTTTTTTCACGTTTTCGTCCATTTTTACACTTTTTCGTTCTTTTTAACACATCTTCTTCTGTTTTTACACGCCACCCGTTTTACGCCGTCCGTTTTGCACGTTTTTCTGTTTTACACTTCGTCCGTTTTAACATGTTTTCGTCCGTTTTAACACGTTTTTTCACGTTTTCATCCGTTTCAACACGTTGTCATCCGTTTTTACACATTTTCGTCCGTTTTTTTTACGTTTTTATCCGTTTTTACACTTTTTCACTCGTTTTTGCACTTTTTCATTCGTTTTAACACATTTTTTCACGTTTTCGTTTGTGTTTACAGGTTTTTATCCGTGTTTACACGTTTTCGTCTGTTTTTACCCGTTTTCATTCGTTTTAACACGTTTCGTTTCACGTTTCGTCACCTTTAACACGTTTTCGTCCGTTTTTTCACGATTTCATCCGTTTTTACATGTTTTCATCCGTTTTTAAACGTTTTTGTCCGTATTTGCACGTTTTCGTCATTTTTTACACGTTTTCATCCGGTTTATCACGTGAAAAAATGGACGAAAATGTCTTAAAACGGATGAAAACGTGTTAAAACGGACGAAACGTGTTAAAACGGACGAAAACGTAAATACGTCGTTTAAAACGCAAAACGGATGAAAACGTGAAAATGGACGGAAATTTGTTAAAATGGACGAAACGTGTTAAACATCTGGAAACGTAAATACATCTGAAAACATGCAAAACGAATGGCGATAAAACTTATGAAAACGTGAAAAAACGGACAAAAATGTTTAAAAACGGATGAAAACGTGTAGAAACGGATGGAAACGTGAAAAAGCGAACGAAAACGTGTTTAAACGGATGAAAACGTGTTAAAACGGACAAAAACGTGTAAATACAGACGAAAACGTGCAAAAACGGATGAAAACATGAAAAAACGTGTTAAAACGGACGAAAGTGTAAAAACAGACGAAAACGTGCAAAAACGAATGAAAACGTGTAAAAACAAATGAAAGCGCGTAAAAGCGGATGAAACGTGAAAAGCGGGCGAAAATGTGTTAATCTGAACGGCGTGTAAAAGCGGAAAACGTGAAAAAAACGGACGAAAACGTAAGAAAATCAAATTTTAAGTTATTTTTTAACGATCGTCAGTATAAAGGACCAACGATGCAAGTTTAGCGTAGGATAACCAAATTTTAAGTTATTTATTAACGGTCGTTAGTATAAAGGACTAACGATGCAGGGTTTTTTGGTAACGGGTACACAGAAAGGACTAACTATGGAGGTTTAGTAATACAATGTGAAAAAAAAAGATAGATACATACAACCATAAAAAATGGCAAGTTAAGTTATTTGCCCCTATTTATATATATAAAGAGGAGAGTTATTTTGCATACCAAACATTTGTTACATACCAAGGGACTCATCTCCACCATACATTTAAAAAGAAATCAATGGCTGAGATTAAAAGAATTTTATTATTTCACATATTTTTTATAATTTAAATTACTCTTAAACCGTTAATCGTTAAGTGAAAATATTTACACCATCGCGAAGAGCATTTAATTATCTTTCATGATGCAAGACTTTAATATACTTTCGAAAAAGAAAAAAATTGCGTTTTTTTCACGTTTTCATTTTTTACGTTTCTTGAAATTTGCATGAAAAAATTATATATGATTAAATCTTAATTTGAATATCGCACGTGATATAGTGTTAAATCATATATGATATGTGATATCGCGTGTGATATCATATGTATATCATATATGATATTACACTAATATCATATGTGATATTACATATCATATATGATATAACACTAATATCAAATGTGATATTTAAATTAGTGTTTAATCATATACGATTTTTAACGCAAATTCGAAGAACGAAAAAAAAAAAAAAAAAAAAAAAAACGTGAAAACACGAAAAAAATTTTGTCGAAAGTATATCAAAGTCTTATTTATGAAAGATAATTAAATCTTCAAAGAATGATATTTTTTTTTTTAACGAAGAGCGGTTTGAAAGTTATTAATATTTGAAAAAAGAGGATGAAAGTGGGTTTTTTAAATTGTTAGGATTAATCTCATCAATTAGATCAAATAAAAATGGATGGTTGAAATTGATCCCTATGTAAATAATCTTTTGTTGTCAAATGATCTTTAATCATATAAAAGAGTTACGTTTGAAAATTATTTTTTCATTATTTTAACATAAGTCTGGTTGGCCGTTCGTTTGGGCATGTGACCCAAGCACGCCCAGCCCGTCATTTTGCCACCTATGTACACCTCTCTAACTTGCAAAATAACCAGTTCTATTCAAACACTAAACCAGTTTAAATTGTAGAAAATAAGAACATTAACAAAACCAAGCATTAGAAGCTACGTATAATATTCTCACAAAATTACAACAGCCAAATCCCAAACACCCTCTCAACAAAAGCAAGCTGCCTATAAAAGGAGAGAAGCACTAAAAAGCGGTAATTAGTAAAAGGGGATTTTCATATATCCTCACATAGACACCCATATTTACTTTATGCATGATGTACAAACCTCTTAAAGCACTATTTGAGAAAATATGTAAAATATGGGTGTGTGTGAGAATATATGTAAATGCCCCTTAGTAAAAAAAATTAACTTTGAAATAACCAATTTAACACAGACACAAAGAGCTGCTTAAGAAATTAGCAGAGTTGAAACAACTATAACAAACAAATCTGAAACACCCAAAGCACAACTGAAGTACCAAATTTTCAATTAGATTCAATATGTGGTTATCGCCGAATCCTTCACCTGTAAATATATAATATATCAACTACGTTTGTAGTTGTTGTTTTTAACTTTTATGACCGAAAATCCATTGAGAAAACTCAGGCAGACTGATCAAAAAATAAAACTTAATAGCGTTGAGATGTGGGCATTACAATACAAATTCATTCTCACAATTTTTCTAAATGTCTTCCATTGAAATTAATCTGGTATTACACAAACTGGGAGGTACAATCTTAAACACCATTTCATTGACATATCAAGAATAAAAAGTGAAAGCTAACAATTTTTATTCTTCCACCATTGAAGATTAGGAAACACTTTGATCAGCCCATGGCATACTTCTGCGTCCAGCTACGTGCAGTGGCTTCGTATTTGGACTTATCAGTCTTGTACATATGAGCAATTTCTGGCACCAAAGGATCATCTGGGTTTGGGTCGGTCAACAAGGAGCAGATGGAAAGCAACACCTGTCATAGAGAGTAAATATCTAAGTAACTAGCAGGCAATAGAAACTAACTTCTTTCCAGAACGCCAAAATCATAAATTTAGCAGAAATACAAACAGAAGGAAGATCATACCTTGGAGATAGTTAGTGCCGGACTCCATTGTTCCTTGAGGATATCTAAGCATATGCTACCATTGCTGTTGATGTTAGGATGGAATACCTTGGTCCTAAATGCAACCTGAATTACACAAGATCAGTAACACATAAGCAACATAAACTAAAACAAAATGAAACTATCAGTAATTCTTGAGATAAGCCCCAAAGAGTAAACTTTACACCACATGCACCAATTTATACAGCTAACATGCACGTAGACTGAAACCCATGGGCAGAAGAAAACAAGCTCAAAAGAGACAACGAGACATAAACAAAAGTCTCAGTTGTTGTAAAATTTAACAAAGTTCAAAGCAACAAACTTGTACCCAACCAAAACAGATAAATGAATGTGTGAAATATCAAAACATAAGCACATCAACCAAATTTTAGAAGTTACATCATTGCAAGTTTTTTTCATCCACAATTTCTTTTTAAAAAGTTTACTTTAAAAACCTATGTATCATATCACCATTCAAATACAGCAAACGGTAATACATGTTTTAACCAAGTATTTGTCCCTTTAGCAAAAAAAAAACATCAACACTCCTAATACACTAATAAGAAGTCAGCAATAGCATAGGTAACATACCTTTGGGGGCTTAAAAGGATAGTCTGGAGGAAAATGAATTGAAACTAGGAACACACCGCCAGAGTATGGGCTATCGGATGGTCCCATAATTGTCGCCTGCCAATGAAACATATCCTCGGCAACTGGACCTGTAAGATACAGTTGTTAGCTTCAAAACAAGATCAATCACCACATATCAATGTAAATACAAACAACCATGTGCCATAGGCTAATTGATCAAACAAGTGTGTGACAAGCCAATGACAAAAATCACATTACAAGCTAATTGTGAAACAAAACATGGTCCATCTACATCATACTTCAAAATTCAATATATCTGATTAAACTTAAGAGCCAACAAATCAGTACTCACAACTATGTCGGCAAATACACTAGACAAACCATAGGCCATGACAAAAGCAGGACACATTCCCCAAAAAGAATGTGAGCATCCCATTTAGTCAATCATAGCTTACATGTGCATCTAGTCTAAGTAGAATCTGAAACTTGAACTCAAAACCAATCAAAAAGGCAAGCTATTCCTAAAACTAACAGAGCCAAACATAAAGCATTGAAGCAGTCGCATAATATTACCAAACTATACTTACTCAAAACACATCATCTACCCCTTATTCCTATCCAACAGACTCTCACAAATACCAATCCCATACGAAACAGCAACAAACCATCCATACTCTATTCAGCACAAAATCTCACATAATCATAATCAATAATGTTTGGTTCTCTACCTTCAATCAATAGCTAAACCAGTTACGTAGTATAAATAATGAGATAGCAGGCCTTGTTTGTGTTGGCTTAATTATTTGGCTAAAGAGATTAGACAAATGCCTTGTGTTAGCTTATTTATTTGGCTAAAGAGATTAGACAAATTTCCAAAGATAACCAAGCCTACCTTTCTCAGCTCATGATCTTTTCAAGCCTACCTTACACCTAATATAAGCTCATAAGCTCAAAGCCCCAAAGGCTAAAAATTAGGCTTAAGCCATTTTTTAAAATTTACATTAGCTCTCATAAGCTCCTACCCAAGGTTCTTTGACTCAGGCGTACGCGGCCAAAATTGTACCTAATGAGGTTTAAACCCTAGAAGTATTATTAGGTCAATATCGATACGAATAAGCTCATCTCTAAACTCCTAAATCAGCTTTTCAATTCACCAATCAACTAACTCCCTTAAAATAACAATCCCATTGACCATAACCAAACTCAACTCATAATTACACATAGCAAAACTAAACTTCACAAAAATTTATATATACAAAAAAAATTACAAATTTATACCAGCACTGCATGACGTAGGAGGATCCTTCTGCAAATCCTTCAACTCCTTCAAAATTCTCTTCGACGCCATCAATCACCGCTTCTTATAAATATATCAAAACTCCCAAAAATCAATACCTAATTACACAAATTCACAAAAATCAAATCAATCAACACAATCAAACAATCAACAATCACAGATCTACGTTACCCCAACTTAATAAACCAAAAAAAACACATAACGTCATGATGACGTCATCATACCTAGATTCAAATCAAGTGAAAATTTGTGGTTGATGAGTACCTGATTGATGAGAAGATGGAGTGGATTTGGTTAGTTTTGGTGAATTGAAATGAGGATCTGATTTGCGATTTGTGATTGGAAATTAGAATTAGGGTTTTGAATGAATTTGGGGGTGTTTGGATTTATAGGGTGGATGGGCTTCTAGAATATTCGTAATTGGTGTGGGGCCCAGTGTGGCGTGTTTTGAACGCTGGTTGTTGGGTTGTGGATGGATGGATGATGGCGAGTTCTTTCTTTCCACTTTTTTATGTTGTGGCCCGCTTTTGCTAGATTCTTTTCTCTTTTTAAAACCAAATTCCTTTTTTATTTTAGAGAAAAATTCGTATTTACTCATCAAAATTTGCTTATTTCCATACCACTAAGAGCACTCTCATTCATAACACCATAACATCGTTCACGTCAGCGCCACATCCATTAATATCTCCATAAAACACCCACAACCATAACATCCCAATAACATCAATAACATTTCATATTTTCAATTTCAACCCCTAAACTAAAACAAACGTTTCGTTTATTAAACACATATCACATTTAACATTAAACACCAAGACATTAAGCGTTAAACACGAATTACATTAAAATTAAAGATACAACGACATCTTGACGAAAATAAAAATACTAAAACTTAAAAAGCGATCATCGAGTCCCAACCATCATGGCGGTTGGCGGAGAATAAACTCCCCATTAAAGTATCGACTCTCCATTATGTCGAAATAGTTGTCTTGGAGTCTTGAGCTTCCGTGCTTCTTGCGCACGGCGAGCATCCTCTTCACGTGCTCTCTTCTTCCATAATCTCCCTTACGGTTTCTTCGTCTCGTTCCGATTCTGGAGGAAGCCTCACTTAACCCGCCGGTGGTTTGAAAATCCTGTGGGTACATTCACAGTGGAGTAGGAACAATTGGGAGGTGCGGGATGTTTTCAAAACCCACCGGAAAGACATTTTACGGTGGTGTGAAAAACATCGAGTTACGGTAGAGTTGGAAAGGCGGTTTCCGTGAGTGATTTGGATTTGGAAAGTCGGTTTCCAAGAACTTTTAAATTTGGGAATTCTTGAGAAAAATCTTTGCGAGACATTTTTTGTGTGTGAGTTGTGTGTGTAAACAACTCTGGTAGAGTTGTTTATATAGGCAGTTTTGATTTTGAAATTGAATAAATCCCGCTCATATTTGATTTTTAAATTTCAAATTTGAATTTGAATTTATCCCGCCCATAATTGACCAGTATAATTTAAATTTGAATTTGAATAGGTTGAGGGGGTGTAAGTGAAAATTTATTTGAAATTATATAGGGGGTGAAATGAAAATATATCTTTTTTTTAATATATAACGCGTGTTAGCCCTGTAACGCCCAGGGACTAACGGCGTGAATAACATGCACTTCCAAGGGTAATAACGCAATAATGGCGTTGAATGGGGGCTTAACGTCGTTTCGGCGTTAACATTGAAAGTGCTCTAAGTGTAGTCACACGCCACCAACGTCACTCATATGTGACAAAGATTTGGCTTCAGCCAAAGCCAAGCTACCAGGCCCCCTCCTCTCCCTTCCTTCCCGCCCTCGCCGTTATACGAGTTATTGTTCATATTGAAACATATGAATTATAAATTGAACGGATGATAATGTGTAGGTCCATGTGGTTTGGTTTATATGTCGATTGATTTTGGTTTGTTATGAATTGTGATGAATGATTATATTGAATTGGATGATTGATATTGAATTGGTTGATTGATAGTAAAGATAGTGATCTGTTATTCGTAAACGAATAGTCGTTTCAACAGATGCGTCTGCTATTCAGAAGGCGATGCTTCAACAGATTAGAGAGAAATAATTCTCAATTTAAACACAATGGTTTAACTCATAAAAACGCATGTATCATTACTTGAGGCTAGGCCTCTATTTATATACACATAAAGTAGATGTAATAGTAACATATATTATTCCTATATACTACTAGGACACTACAGTACCATAGTCGACATTTATTATTTTTACATCATTACTAAAAAACAAAACACACAATTATGGCCGACAGGCCTTACATTATTATTATCTTACACACATCACACCACACTAAAAAGAAACTAGTGCCTAAAGAGCTAGCACATTTCGTCTTCTACGTTATTTCACCGAACAAGTGTCTTCAATGATTTTCTTTTTCTTTTTCTTCATTTGTTTCACTTGACTTGTCATCATTGAGGATTGTTATTTTTTTTAGTACTTTTATCGTCTGTGAACTCATCTCCCCAACCGGTTGCTTTAATTTCTTATGTCGGGATTATGTTTGTCGGGACTTCATATTTGACATAGTAGTCCCATTTTCCTGATGGTTCACCGAGTGTTGACCAATTTTCCTGTGGCCTTTATCTTGGTTTATTGGAACGTCTGGTTTTGTTTAATAGCTCATCTTGTATGACCCTTGCTTCCTCCAGGAACTTCTTACATAAACATTGTTGTTCCCTATTCACTATCGTATAAAAACATTTTAGTACTTAAAATAGACTAATAGTGAATCAATGACTGAAATGACATAAGTAAAACACACCGATAAATTTTCAACAATATTCTTTATTAGAAATCAATCAAAGAATACATTACCCAAGTACTTGCATAGCAAGACTTGGGATTGAAATGACAAAGTGTTGTAACTCGTCGCGAAGCTCAGGCTAAGTCTGAGCACAACTACAAGGAACCACTGAGCTATCTCAGGGACAAAGTTGTATTTGGAGGAGTGAAAGATGGCTTGGGTGTGTGTGTGTTTTACAATTCATAAGCTTAGATCTTTCACTCCATATCTTATGCTATTTATACAAGTATGAGTTTTAACTCTATCCTAAGTGATAAACTGACATTTTACAGAAGATAAAATACGGATGTATTTTGTCTCTGTTTACAAAGACTATATCAAGTAAGAGACAAGGCTTCTTTCCACAAGTCAGTGATGACACTAAGCCTGATAGTTTGTCATTCTGGGAAAGTTGACTTTGGTTGATAAGGACTTCTTCTTATATGATTCAAACTTATCCCGCCTTATCCCGCTCATTCTTGATCTTCATTGCCTTGAGATTCTACTTGGTTTGTCTTGATAAAAGTAGTTGGTGAGAGTTTAGGGATTGATGAGTTATTGTCATCACTCACTGAATCCACCATCTTCTTCTTGACTCGGTCTTCACCCCTTAAGTTCGCGCTTCTTGGTGGAGACTTCTTCTTCACCTCTTCTTGAGTATCCTCGGGATGGCTCATTGAGATCTTGTGCACTCAATGACCGTTAGTGTTTAACGTCATAAACACTTAGGGTATTTTCTATTCAAATCCTTGATTTAAGGGGTTTGGGTATTCTTGAACCCAACAGTCTCCCCTATTTGGATATACAAATAGCCTAAGTGTTTGATCGGTGTAAGTGAGCAAATGGCTTCTTCTTACATTGAATGTACTAATGAACATAATAAGGAACACGAATATTCTAACAAAACATACATCGTTTATTGATCAATTACAAAGTTCCTATCACTAGTACAAAAGATAAAACAAGATGCCACTCAATGTGGATTCCCGATTGCTTCAAGTTTTGGTTTCTTCTTGAGAGTGTTTCTTTATCGGGATGCTCTCTTATCTTAGCATTCGGTCATTCAGAACCCGATGTTCTTTGGGGTTTGGATCGAGAGGCCACTTTGGTATGTAGCTTAGCATTGTAGCCACACCTGCCTGATCAATGTCACTCCATCTTTGGAATGTTGGGTTTCCATAGTGTTGGGAATAATACTAACAGTTACCACGGATAGTATTGTGGTTGACACTGCTGAAGAAAACACTAGCAGTGGAAACTTATTCCCACTGCCAGTACAATTATTACCACTGATATTGAATAATTGTTTAGTATTCGTATAATAATAAGTATAGAATAGATTGTGTGTATATTCTATATTGATAGGTTTATTCTTATCTTGTAAAGGACTCCTTGTGTTATAAAAGGAGGTCCTAGGTCATTGTTTTAGGTATGAAGTTAATCATCTACGTACTTACAACTTCAAGGTGTAACCCTAGTGATAAGCTAAGATCACTCGTATTATTCATCAATAATATTGAAGCTTAAGTTTTGTGTTTAATCTGTGTTCATTCACAATACATCATACAATCCGTCTTCTAAGTATTACTAAGTAAATTCCGCGTGCTTAATAATATTATACAAAATATCATTGACACAAGGTGTGTGTCCAGATCCATCAAGTGGTATCAGAGCGAAGGTTCTGATATTTTGTTTTAGAAGATCCAAGGAATAAGCTTAACCTACTCACTCAATTAAATGGAGATGGAAAACAACCGGTCCAACTCTTCTACACCAAGGCTACCTAAGCTCAAACTTAATGAGTTTGAGATGTGGAGATCTTGATTGAGCAATACTTCCTCATTCGGGACTATGCTCTATGGGAGATCATTCAAATTGGTGATTCTTTCAAGCACGTGACTAGTACTCGAAGGTTGGTGACACGGATGTTGTGAAAGTTTACGTACTGAATCTAGTATTGAAAAAGCACTAAGAAAGAATGATCTTAAGGCTAGAAGTTTGTTGCTGATGACTCTTCCTAGAGATCAGATCATAGCATTTAGCAAGTTCAAGACTGCTAAAGAACTCTTTGAAGAGATTTGCTCTGTGTTTGGTGGTAATGATGCTACAAAGAAGACACAAAAGACATTGTTGAAGCAAAGTTATGAAAACTTCTCTGCTTCAAGCAATGACTCACTTGATAGCATCTTCACCAAACTCCAGAAGATTGTTACACAACTAACTGTGTTTGGCATTGAGGTTGAAAAGGAAGACCTTAATTTGAAGTTTCTAAGAAGTTTGCCTTCAGAGTTTCAAACTAATGTTACTGTCTGGGAAAACAAATCAGAAATTGAAACAATGAAACTCAATGATCTTTACAACAACTTCAAACTTATTTAACAAAGGTTGAAGAAGGCTGGGAAACTCAGTACAAGCTCAAGTACCTTGGCTTTGATGTCAACCTCTGTTGACAGTGAAGATTCTGAAGATGACATTGATGATGATATTGCCACTGCTGGTTCTACAGTTTCCACTGGTAATGTTAGTGTTACCCTTGTAGGTTCAAAGAAGAAGGTTGCTAGTATTGGAGATCCTACCTTTTATGCTTTTATCTCCACTCAAGTCAATGGCTCTATTTTAACTCATGAAGACATTGAGCAAATTGATGAAGATGACTTGGAGGAGATGGACATAAAATGGCAAATAGCTCTGCTTAGCATGAGAGCTAGGAAATTCTACAAAAAGACTGGCAAACCTATTCACATCAATGGTGGTGAAACTGCAGGCTTTGATAAGAAGAAAGTGGAGGGTTTTAACTGCCACAAGTTGAGACACTTTGCTAGAGAATGTAGAAGATCAAAGACCAAGGACAACAAGTCTACTTGGTACAAGCAAAAGAAGGAACCAACTGTGGAAGAACCAAATGCAATGTTGGCTATTGATGGTGTGAGCTATGATTGGAGTTTCATGGTTGATGATCAAGAGGAAGGATGCTGCTCTTATTTCTACTGAATTTGCTCTCATGGCTTTCTCTGACTCTGAGGTACAAAACTTTAAAAGTTGTTCTAAAACATGTAGGGCTGCTAGAGAAGTTGAAAGGCTTAATGATTTATATTCTAATGAAAGACAAGAGTTGTATCTTGCTAATTATCTTTGTGTCTAACCTTAGGAGAGCTATAGGTGTATTAGAAAACCAACTAGAGCACTATAGAAAATGAGTCAAAATATAATGATGATATGATTCTTCTTAGAAGAGAGGTAGAACATACAACATTGTGAATGAAGCATACCAAAAGAGCTTGAAAAACTTAAAAGATAAATGAAAATGTCAATTTAACTGTAGACACTGTTATTATCGGTCTAAGTCAATTGATAAAAACGGAATGCTCAAATTCATAGTAAAGTTAAGTGCGGTATGGGTTACAATATAGTGCCTCCACCACTAAGAGGTGTTCCATCACCTCGGTATAGATTTAGCTCATACTGGGCTTAGAAGAGTTTCGGGATCTTGAGCGTGAATATGGTCCTTTAAAGGACACTATGGTGAAAGGTGAGGAAGAAGTTAAGCATGATAATGATGTTTTTGAGAATGCTAGTGACTCATCTATTGTAGATGAGAATGTTAAAAAGAATGTAGAGACTTCTATCCCAAAAGTTGTAAATACTGTTACAGAGGAACCTAGGAAACCAGTTAATAAACCTATACCAACTGTAAGGTATGCTGAGATGTATAGGAACAAGCCTACAACTCCTAGGGGTAAACAAAGGAGTTGGAATCATGTTAAATCTCAACAACTAGGTAGTGACTTTGTGATGTACAATAAGGCATGCTATATCTGTGGTAGTTTTTATCATTTGCATGCTAAATGTGACTATCATTTTGGGAGAAGGGAAGTCCGTGGGAATAAAAGGGTGGAGTCTAATAGGTTTCAAAATAATGTACACCCTAATTCACACTGCAAAATGGTCCCAAGAGTAGTGCAACTAAGAAGTGGCCTCAAAACTTTTGCCATTGCAAAAGCGTGTAACTTGCCACCCTAAGTCACATGTTAAAAGTGCAAAGTCCAAAACAACTTTTGCAAAATCTGCACAAACAGGAAAGGAACTTTTAAACTAAAGGTTCATTCTAACCAACGATGGGTACCAAAATCAAACCCGTAGATTTCCATTGCTTATTCAAAAGTTACCACTGCAAAGGTTGTAAACAAGAAAAGGGGGACATGGGCGTCTTGTGAAGGCCTCAAAGACGTTGGGAATGGAAACCTAAAGGAACTACCTCTACAAAAGAAACTAACTCTTTACTTTTATGTGCAGGAACATCCAAGATAAAAAAGGTCAGATCAAGGATATACAGATAGTGGGTGTTTAAGGCACATGACTGGCAACAAGTCCTATCTTTCAGATTTCGAACATTATGATGGACAGTATGTCAGCTTTGGTAATGATGTTAATGACACAACATGTATGATGCAAGAACTCTAATGTTAAAGGAAAACATGGATCATTATTATTATTTCACAAAACTGCACACTGAGTGCAGTAGATACATCCATGGATTACAGACTACAAGCATCATTACATCAACTGAAAACAATAAACAACAACGTACTCCAAACAAAAGGTTCACAACTAACCACCATCTACCACCTATGGCTTCTTTGGAATGGCCCATGTTGGCATCACCTTAGGTGCATTACGCATATCTATCCAGTCATACACCTTAGGGCTTGCTAGTCCCATCACCACTTTTCTAACAGGTGGGGAGGATGATGAAGGTCCCTTTTGTGTTGGTTCTGTCAACAGTGGTGGAAAAGAAGGCATCTGCAGTTCTCCTGATGGAAGGATTCTAGCAAGAGCAGGCACATCCAAGACCCTTGACTTAGTATCATCATTTGTGCTTGTACATGGGGAAATGTAGCTTGCATTGGAGTCTGAGCTATCTTCAATGATGACAGCTTCTTGTGGTATTGAATGAGTTGAAGAAGGACCAGCAGCAACTGGGGTTGAATAAGCATCTGCATTAGCTCTTTTTCTTGATGAAACAGCTTCAAACACCTCTTTCTTCTTCTTACCTGGATTGTTGAGCACATAATGCCAAACCTCTTCATCCCAAAAGCTATCTGAAATTGAACTGTCATAAGAGATGTTGATTGGGTTTGAATTGCTCATGGTAATTTTTAATAAAATTGCTTTTGATAGATTTTAGGAGAGAGAAGTGTTGGTGTGATAGAAGGTTGTAGGTGCTTGGTTCTTAAATACAAGTTTAAGTTGGAATCAGTTAGTTAATGAAGGGAAGATATAAGTTGTTGAGAAATAAATGAAGCCTTTGACTTTGGTGGCCCGATTAATGACTAAGAGTTGACCAAATTAACTTGGAATTTAGCCACTGCTTATGGACTCACTCTTTGCTATTCTCTAACCACTGATATTTCACACACTCTTTTAGTGTATGATCTCTGTTTGTGATATGAAGATTTGAAGGATTCTTTGATTACATTGAAGTGGTTGCTCTTTAGTGTTTGTCTTTTTAGTTTTCCACTAACTTCTATGCATAAATTAAATCTTACAGTGGAAACTATAATGCAAGCAGTGGAAATATGTTATTCCCAAATTGGATAAAGGAAAACAGAGATATTTAAATTCAAACAAAAGAGTTATTACATCCAAAAGAGAGTGTCAACAACCACAATCAAAACACAAAAGACAACTTCCTACACTCCTACACCCTACATCAGCTACTCCATTGGCTTCTTGCCTTTGCCCACATAGTCATGTTTGTTTTTCTGAGCTCTCTTCCTTTTGTTGTCAAAGGTGGATTGCATTCTTGGACAAGGAAGACCAAGAACTTGTGGAGGAGGCTTTGGTAGCATTGCAGACTTCGTTGGTATGGATATCTGCTTCATATTGGAGATAGCTGTTTCCAGTGCTTTTGTAAGAGCCCTTGGTAATTATTTGGCCATGGAATAGGTCTCATCATCCTCTGATGAGCTGGAGTAAAACTCAAGAGATGATGTAGGTTTAGCAGCAGGTACACGCTTGGCAGTCTCTGTAGTGTACTTCTTGGATGAAGTGCTTCCAGCCCATGATGGAAAGTATCCAGCCCATCCTGATGTCTCTGAGGAAGTTTCTAACTCGATCACATACTCTTCTTCTGAATCAGAGGAGATGGTAATGGTGTTGGAAGGATTACTCATGATTATATTTAGGGATTTTGTGTGTTTGAATGTGCTTTGATGAAGATTACAATACGCCAAACCTCCTTATATAGACAAAGTCGGTTACAAGGGTTAATTAATGAGTTTATTCACTTTTTCCTATTTTGGTAGGTTAAAGAGTAAATATAGATATTATTGAGTTGATTTTGGAAGATATTTTTTGGATTGTGGCTTGGTTAAAAGTAACTTTAGTTAAGAACAAGTTGGTTATTCCTATCAAATGCAGATACATAACCTTTATGCAGCATAGATGGGAGTTGATCTTAAAAGGTGTATAACTGAGATACACAACAAATGGTTATTGATTCACCATGTCTAATCCACATAAGAATCAACTAGCCCAGAGCAAATGGCTACTGGTAAAGACTTGACAAATCCGTTGATGGTTGATAGTTTACCAAAAACTATATGGTTATCAACTCACCATATTCTCTATGATTAAGAGTTGGCTAGTCCATAGCAAACGGCTCATGGTAAAGACATATCAAATCCGTTGATAGCGGTAGTTTGCTAAAAACTATGATAAGAGCGATCTAGTTTTCATATGTTTTCTTTACCAACGCTCTTTGAAATTTTGTGAAAAATTATCCTTTGCTAGTTCACGGTTTCATCGATAGTGTTATTTTACCCATTGTTGTTCTAGCCGTTACAATGTTGTGTCAATAACAAAATTTTTACTAGCCGTTATAGAAAAATATTGCTTTCCATATATATAGGGTAACTTCTAGAAAATTATCTACTTTTCTATTTGATATTTATCCTCTAAAGATAAATACTTTCCTTAGATAATTTTTCTTGCGCTATACTCTTCAAACCTACCTCTATATATCTTTTTATCTCAATTGGCTAGTTATTCCTTCAATTATTACTGACATAATATCGTTTTTTCATCAAAAGTTTCTATGGCACCATTAAAATTTGCAGATGAGCACAACCAAGTGGCCTACCTACAAAAGTCAAACGAGAAGAGTGACCCTGTTTTTCATCAGATTGTGGACTTTCTCAATACTACCTATATAAGGTATGCTTTGCTTTTAAAACCCACAATCTATATCTCTCAAATCAAACAGTTTTGGACTCTCGTCAGTCCATAACACTTGAGATTAGAGATACACATGAAGCGATGGATGCTCTAAGAGCCATTGTGGATGGGGTAACTATTGATGTTACTGAGGCATCCTTGAGGAGAGTTATCCAATTGGATGATCTCAATGGTATCATCACATTACCTATGCCAGAAATACATGAAAATTTATCATCCATGGGGTTTGATACCACTGATAAAAAGGCTACTTTAAAAAAGAGTGGTTTTTGTCCCCAATGGAGATTTTTGATACATACTCTTTTACATTGTCTCAGTCCAAAGAAAACATCTTATGAGCAATTTAGTTCAACCATGGCTTACCCTTTGGTTTGTCTAGCCAGCGATAAGATTTTTAAGCGGTCAAAATATATTTTTACAAGTATGGTGGCAATATAAAGAGTTCAACAAAATTTTAATGTATCCAAGGTTTGTCAAGCAACGATGCTA
This sequence comes from Chrysanthemum lavandulifolium, assembly GCA_022545495.1. Lineage (NCBI taxonomy): Eukaryota > Viridiplantae > Streptophyta > Magnoliopsida > Asterales > Asteraceae > Chrysanthemum > Chrysanthemum lavandulifolium. The sequence goes on along the minus strand of CM040241.1, from coordinate 111,813,987 downwards.
AATGAGTTTCAAGCTGCAACCCCATACAAATGTTTATAAAATCAGTTGCCTCAAGCCTAAAGTTTTTCAAAACATGAACAAAGATGGCAACATGATTTTTACACCTATCTTTCCTCAAATGCTTGCAAAGATTACAACTGAACAAAACTCACCTATAATCTCTGTTCCAAACATTGATTATACTTCACCTGTTTCTTACACCTATGAGAGGAGGAGCAAACAACCACCTTCTTTCATGACAACACAACATGTTTCTGAACCTTTTGGTCTAGGAACAAGCAGTGGTGGTTCTAGACTTCAACCTAGCCCAACTACGGAGGAATCTGAGCCTTTGCCCCATGATTCACCTCTCCCAACAGGTCACACAGTTGGAAGTGACGAGGGCAGTGGGCAACAAATGGAATTGATGGTTTTGTGTACCAAATTAGTCAAGCAGGTTGAATCTCTACAGAAGGACCTGGCACATGTCAAGAAGCAACATGCCAAGGATATTAAATACTTAAAAGAGGAGATTCGGACCTTGAAGGAAGAGTTGCGAGGGGTTGAAAAGCAAAGGAAAAGCGCAAAGTTGGTGATCTCATCTTCATCCTCACCTAATAATGGTGATTCGGTGATTTTGATCAAGATTTGGGTAATTCTCCCAAACAGGGAAGGAAAGCAGATCTTTGAAACTCGGGGAGGAAAATTGATTTTGAAGATAAAGGTGTTTCTAGTAAAGGTGCGAAGAAGGCGATACTCAAGAAGAGCAACTAGAGCAAGATATTTTCTCAGGTCGCAACCGATTTTACCATCGATCCAATTTCCACCGCAGAGCCAAATAATATTCCCAGCGATGAACATAATGTTGTCACCGCAAGTGAAGAAATTGATAAACAAAAGAAAGACAAAGGTAAAATTGTTATGCAAAGCAAGGAGCAAAGCGGAAGAAAGATTTCAAAGAAAGAACAAGTTCGATTGCTCTTGATGAAGAAGTTGCAAGGAAGATTCTTGAAGAACAAGTTCTTTGAAAAGAAAAAGCTTGAAGAATTGGAAGTTGTAAGCTTTATGGAGGCTAAAAGGCTGGATAGATTGGAAAATCCAATTTCCACTGTTCCACTTACAAGATTTAGAGAAAAGACTCCAGAGTTCAGTTATGTACCTACTGAAGAAGAAATTGATTTCTTGATTGCAAATGATCCAGTAATCAAAAGGAAGGCAATTGACCTTGTAGCTGATAAATCTTTAACTGCAGATGTTAGCCGTAACATTTTTATTAGAAGTGATGCTCATTCACATTTAGGAACTTTGTAACGTGTGTTAGATATTGTATTAGAATAGTCAACGGGCTCGTGGATTGGACTAAGCTAAATGGCTAGAAGTTATGTTAAGCTAGCCTTGTATAAGTTCTTGTAACCCAACCAATCTAAGTCCACCACGGGGCCCATGGAAAGCCCATTAGGGCGTCTAGAATAAGGACTATAAATACCCCTCAAAGTCTCATTTGAGGGGTGTGCTTGAAAAAGTGCGTGTGTGTGTTTTCTTTATGCAATATAACAAGTTCTTTCTTTCTCTCTTCACATACACGGTTTTATAACATCAAGTCACCATCTTTCCTTTCTTCTTAATCTTTCTACGAATAACGTTTGTGTTTGTGTTTCACGTGTTCTACGCATAACAGTTTGTGTTTAACGTGTGTTATACTCGTGTGATAAAGGTTGGGTATTGTGATAAGGTTGAGATATTTAAGGTCCTACAATTGGTATCAATCGCCTAACAATGGTTTAGGAGTGTTGTGTTACGTTTTTTGTTCAAACTTTACAAAGAAAAGTTGCGTTTTATACATAAACGTGGGCTTTTTGCATAAAGGTTTGAGTTTATATTTGGTTTTAAGGTTAAAGTTCTCGACTTTATTGATATTTACGTGTTTTGGAAGAAGTTTGTGCAAAGGAAATCATTTGGAAACGTGTTTTTAGGTGAAAAATTCGTGTTTTTGCAAATCTGGGCTGTTTTACGCGTAAGCATCTTTTGGTCAAAACCCTCTTTTTACCCGTAAACAAAAGTCAAAACCCTAATCCTACGCATAAGGTTCTACGCGTAAGATTTTCTGGTTTTTACGCATAAGAGTTTTGTGCAGTTTCTTCGTGCTATAACGGTGAATCAGTGCTTCCCTCACTTGGATAAGTGTGTGGAACACTTCGAAATTTAGATATCTTTTACACTTGGACAAGTGTGAAGGATTTTGGGCAAAACCCTAGATTTACGCATAAGCTAAATCTTACGCGTATAATTTCTTACGCATAAGCATTTTCTTACGCCTAAGCTTGTCTTACGCATAAGTAAATCCTACGCATAAGGATTCTACGTTTAAGTTTTTAGTCTACGCATAACTCTATTGTTACGCGTAAGTTGGGTATTACGCGTAAGTTCTGTCTACGCCTAAGAAAACTCTATGCATAAGCACAATCTCTACGCCTAAACATCAAAGTCTACGCATAAGCACTTATTCTACGCATAAAAACTGGTTTTCGAGTAAAATCTTCTACACAACTTCAATCAACAATAACTTTTAAATCACAACTCCTTTATCGTTGAATCGATCCTACATCAACTTTATCATCAAATACCTTCATCAATGGTAACTCAACAAGACATTCATGCAGCCGGTGCTGAAAACCGTCCTCCTATGTTGGAAAAAGGTAGTTATCTTCAATGGACAAGTCATATGCTTCGTTACATTAAGACCAAACCTAATGGAAAATTGATGATTCAATCCATTACGAATGGACCCTTCATACCTCGACAAGCCCAAGACCCTGGAAATGTTGATGCAACACCTCCCGTCCCAACATCTTTTCGTGTTCAAAAGGAATTAGAATACACTGAAGAGGATCAGAAACAAGTCGAAGCAGACGACATGACAATTCACATTGTCCAACTGGGTTTACCAAGAGACATCTTTGCTGATGTAGACAGTTGTGAAACTGCTTTCGATATGTGGGAACGTGTTAGACGGCTTTGTCATGGAACATAAATTGGTCAACAAGATACGGAGAACAAGCTGCTAACTGCATGGGAGAAGTTTACATCTACTCTAGGAGAATCAATTGAATCCTACTATGGAAGGTTTTGCACTTTAATGAATGAGCTGATCAGAAACAAGTTGACACCCAGAACTATCGTTGTAACACCCCCAATTTCGTGATACGCAGCGGAATTCAAGTTGGGTGTTACTTCATGGCACAACAGTTATATCAATAGAAAACGAACCCTAATTGAGTCGTTTTAAAAGATTTATCATTCGATTTATATAAATATCGAGTTTACAAAATGAGGTCCCGGTGGTTTCTGAGTTTATTAAATAAGTTTTCGAATGATAATATAGCCTTCGAGTATCCGTGCCCTTCCGTACCATCCTCGTAAATTATGAACCCGAGATAAACATGCTAAAAAGTCAACACAAAGGTTGAGTGAATCCATAGTGTTTGTATAATAATCGTTGAACACAAGATAAGCGGTAGTAAAATCGGTAATATTGCGATGCAAGTATATTGCCCTAAGTCTCATGACACGCAAACCTTAACGATGCAGGCGTCATAATAATGACGTGAGTTACAAACATCATAATGATGATGTGAGCAACAATGCCCTCCGGTAGGAGTTTGCCATTCTCTAGTATTCTCGAATAACGTGCATTTGGTTACCTATCCCAAGCAAACCAAATGGGCGTCAACCGCCAATAGATCTATTCACGATATTCGCGTTCACTCGCAAGTGATTAATGGTTCATGATATGAGGGGCTTTTAGTGGCAACAGTAGGTATTAGGCAATATCAATCAGGATAGCATACAGAAAAAAAAAATACTTGTGTTCGGTTTTTGTAGCATGTATCTCCCCACAAGTTTTGAAAACAAATATGTAAAAGTGGGACTATGAACTCACCTCAGTGTTATTGTAGTCTGGATGGAAAACAAATTAGATAATATGAACAAACTGCTCCGACTCTCGACCTGATTTAGTATATCATGTATTTAGTATTCGTATTCAAGTTTATGCGACGGAAATGTTCTATAGATAACATGAAGTATCTACAAAAGTTTAATATACTTATCATACTTATTATTATGACTTAAATGATTAATAATGAGTTTTATCAAAACCAAATTTGTTAAATATCTTATGTTTCCAAAATATTATAATTTACAATTTTAAGTATTTACAGTTTTTACCCTTGTACTTTCATAAATGACACTTTAAACCCTCAACTATGGGTTATTGACAAAATCAGCCCTTATATGACTAACTTCACAAAAATTACATTATTAGTCCAAAGGAACTTTATTTTACAAAAATTACAATTTTCATGCTTAAAATTTTATAAGAGAAATTTACTAGTTTTTGGCCTAAAAATACGGGTGGATAAAAGCGAGGCCTTAATAGGTTTTTACTACGTTCTTGATCCTTTCAAGAGTTTTTCTGGTGGTCTTTCTAATGGTTCAAACTAGAGGTCTTAAGCTCTTACGGTTTGGTCGCAATGATATTCCAAAGTAGGGGGGTTATGTGCTTTTTGTTGTTTTTGGGCGATAACGGGGCTAAAAGAGGGCAGATTTTACACAAGACCAGCTAGGGTTTCTACAGCGCATTTGACCCTTCAAACACTTTGCTATAAGCGCTTCTAAATGGTATAAGTCTCATGTCCTAGTTCTGTTTGATTAGAAAGATACAAGTCCACGAACATGGCTACTTGGCCACGACGCGTTTTATGAAAATTTCAGTTTTAACCCATTAACCTTTACGGGGTCACCTAGAGATGTTGTAATATGTTTATTAACTCTTTTTAAGTCATTTCCCATCATCCTATAACTCCCACGACTCAATTTTTGAAAAGTGTACACAAGGCCTTTTATGAAAATGTCCGTGAGTCACCCTCTTTGTGGTTAATTATAAAATAGACTATAAGTTCTTTTAAAGACGTTATTGAGGCGTTAAAAACTTTGCAGCAAGCCCTTTAAGACGGTGTAAATCTCATGCTTTGAAACCCTTTAATTAGCAAAATATTAACAACGGAAAAGGGCTACTTAGGCTATTCTTGCCAAATTGCAATTTTCGTTTTTAAACCATAAAACTCCATATCTTTTGCATGCGACCTTGTGAAATATTGTTTCACCCATTTCCAATGTTTCCAATACAGTTCCTAATCAAATTTATCAAAAATCCCATGTTTTCCCATATATTTGTTGTAAAAAAACTTTTTGACATTCATGACTTTTGACAAAAATGATGGTTGTTTTTAAAGATAACGAGTAGGCTTTTTAACCGGGTTATGGGGGCGTTTTGTAGTATCCTAGGTGGTGTTTACAATGGTACTTTGGTTGGCCTTAATACCTTTGACACGATGTAAATAAATAGGGCACAAGTAGGGGGGTGTTGGGTTGTTTTGTAAGATATACCTAAGAGCTGTTGGGATTTTTATTAAATTCTGGCTTCGTTATGCCTTTTCTAGACCCGTGCTCCTGAGTTTTTGAAGAAAACGTCGTTCCGGACAACTTTCGTGTTTTAACTTTTTCATGAAACGGACCAGAAATGCCTCGTTTTGCGTGTCCGAACTTTCTGTCACAGAAAGTTTTCGACTGATTATTGGCAACTTGTTTAGACCCTAACTTTTGACTCGTGTACCCGTTTAAGTGATTCAAATTGCTACGCTTTCCTTATAAAGTCCTTTTAACAGTATGTAATTGATATTAAAAGTTTAGAACGAAATAGGATGAGTTTAAAAGACTTACATGCTTGGGATTCAACTAGAACTAGATTATCTTTCAAATGGAGCAAGACTCTTTCCTCCTCCTGTGCTCTAATGTACCCTTCCTTCTTCCTTCTCTTAGACTTAGAATCGTAAGTATGTGTGTGTGAGAGTGTTTGTGTGTTTCAAATGGTGATGAGATAAAATGGGAATGTATAGGTCGATTTATATAGGGTGGAGGATTAGGATTTGTATGGCTACATATAGGAACACTTGTTCAAGAGAACATGGAACATGGTGTTTATAAGATGTCCATACATTAGGTTGTTGGTTCGAATGGTTCAAAAGACGCCATGTTTCTCCATTTTTAACCAAGGGTAGAAGAGGAGGGATGATGTGTCTAATTTATGTTCATACTTTAGGTAGTTGATTCAAATGGTTTTTACAAAGAACACATTTACTTGTTTTCCTCCATTTAAATCGAATGGGTAAGGAAGAGAACACCTAGGCGCATACTTGTTCAATTTCCTAGCCACAAGGGTGGAAAATCTAGGGGACAAGGTGATGTGTTCATCTATGGTGCAAGGAACTAATTGTGGTTAAGGTAATTACATGTAGTATATGGTAAATGTTTAGTTCAATTTTAACTAAGGTAACATGGGGGGGGGGGGCGTTAGGCTTAGGGTGTAGTACCTAGGGCTTAGTGAGTTGTACCTAGAGTGTAGAGATGTAGTATACTTAGTTAGGTTTGTAATTTTACTTTAGATAATTACTAATTTAACTTAGGTAAATGATATATTTAACATATATGCATAAAATACTTGTACCACAAGCATTGTAGAGTTGTACATTAGGTTTGAAAATTTAGGAAAGTCAATTTTAAGGGCTTGTGCAATATAGGTTTGTATCATGTGCTTTAAGGTAGGTACATTGAGGTTTATAATGTGATTTTATGTAAACATTAAATTTTATGCATTAAGGACTTGTACTTATGCTTGAAAGACTTGTACATTAGTATTTTGAAAATATATCATGTACATAAAATCATAGAGTTGTATATTAGGGCTTGGAACGGAATTAAAGTATAACTATGTTCCGTGCTTTAATGACTTGTACTCTAGGTATAAAATGTTGTACTTTAGGAATTATGATTTAGTTGTGTAAAATCATAGCTAAAATAAATTAGGGCTTCATGAAAACTCTAATAAATGGCTAACGTTTAGTTCGAAAGTTTAATAAGTATGTTAACGAAATAACGTAAAGTGGTAAATAAAAGTTGAAAACCTTTATAGTTTTACTTATAAAGATGTTTATGTTTATTAAAGATGTGAGTTCATCACATTGGCTAGTTTTTGTGATCAAATAAAAGAATATTGTTTCTAAAAAAAAAATTTGGACATAGAAAATGGACATGTATTCTTTCGTTAGAATATTATATTAGTTTAATACGAGGTGAAATTTACCGGTGGTTACAATCGTGAGCAACATCAAGTTCCTGAACAATCTACCTGAAGAATGGGGACGATATGTCACTATTGTCTACCAAACAAAAGACTTACATCAAGTGAACTTTGATCAACTCAACGATTTTCTGAAACAAAACCAAACTGAAGTGAATGAAGTTAGGAAAGAAAGATTGGCAAAGAATCATGATCCATTGGCACTCATTGCAAAGACTCAAACTCCAGTGAATACACAACAACAAGCTTCATCATCTTCCACTAACAACAACTTGCAGCAATACATTCCAGAACAACAAACTGTTATCCTCAACAACAAATCTATCCACCGAACAACAACATTACCGTAAACAAGGAATCACCGATCTTGAAATTGAACAAGAACAAGCTTTGCTACATGCATTTGCATTTTGGGTAAAACATTGAAGTCGCTATTCCACACCAACTAACAACAACCAAAGGATTTCATCAAACACTACGCAACAGCAAATTGCACGGTGGGTGTGAACATGGGTCATCAAGGACAAATGGTTGGAGTTATTGCGAACCCAGGATATGCTCTTGGATTTCGGATGGGTAATCAGTGGTTCCGAATCGGTGTCGGTTGGGTCGAATGTTAGAAATCGGATGGGTCGAATGTTGGGAATAGAGCAATGGGTAATCGAATGGGAATGTTGCGACTCGATCGTTGGGAATTATGGAAATGTGAATCAGGTAATCGGGTTAAGTGTTATAAGCGTAAAGGATTGGGTCACATGGCAAGGAATTGTCCTACTAAGCCGAAAAAGAAGATCGCCGAGTATCTTCGAAAGCTATGTCATAGCACGAAAGTCGAAGCGGGATTACGGTTGAGTCTTGAGGAAAATGACTTTTCGCTATTATGGATGATTTGGAAGACCTCGAGGAAATCAATGCAAACCGCATCTTCATGGCAAATCTTGAGGAGACTAAGTACGACACCGATTCTCGACGCACCTCCGTCTATGACGCCAATGCGATTCGAGGTACCAATCAGCGATCCATGCTATAACAATGTCATATTTGATGTGTTTACTCATGACGAACAACATTTTGTGACATCGCACCTACTTATGATACATACGGACAATCCGAGTTGTAGCAATACTAACTCGAAACTCCGGATGTGGATCCTAGTGGAGCGTGTGGCACAAAATATCGAGACCGATGAGGAAACAATTGCTTACTGAATCATTAATCAATAAGCGTGGCATTGAAATCGAGAAAGTTAGAGCGGTCAATCGCGAAGTTAAGGCGCGAATGCTAAATTGACCACCGAGCTTGAGAGTTACAAGGAGAATGCAAAAGCCTTTGAATTTCATAAAACAAAGAATCGAATTAGAAATTGGTTATCGAAATTTGGTTTCTAAAGAACAACTATTACAAATCAAGTATAACACACTTGATGTGAATTTGAACTTGAAAATTAAATCCTTAAACAAGGAAATTTCGATTTAAATGACCAACTTTCTAAACAAAAAGAAATGTTTTCGACCTTGAAAAGAGAAGAAGCGATTGATTACTTATTTTTCAAAACGAGAAGATTCTCTTCTTGATGAAATTCTTGATAAAATGAAAAAATCCAAACTTTGAAAAATTTTCTTCTTACAACGGGTCACTCTGCTCAAACAAACAAGATGCTTTCTAATCAAGTAAATCCGCGTTTTCATACTAATCATAGAATGGCACTTGGTAACGACCCTTCTTCGTTCCTCAAGAAAGCTCGAAACCTCGTAATGTGTTAAACAATGGAAATGTTTTACATGAACCCATTATTGTTTGTGATTCTCTTGAAGCGTTAGAACTATCTAAGGAGAGTAGAGAAAGAATGAAACAAAACATCCGAAATCAAACCAATCGACTATAACAAATGGAACAAAATTTGGAATTACTTTTGTTAATCAAAAGAAAAGTCAAAGTTTTCCATCACACCAAGTGTTTCAAACAAAGAGTCAACACTGTTTCAAAATCTGTTTCAAAACCAGTTGTTGTCTCAAATTCTCTTCGAACATTGAACAAATGTATTCAAACAATCCTTTTAACACAAGTGATGCAAGAAGTATTTTAGAAAATGTGAAAACTAGAATGCGGATCTTCAAGACATCATTAAAACTAAAACCAATATTACAACAAACATCCGGTTTAATAGTTTTGATAATGAAAATAAAAGTATTTTGAAACTCAAATTGCCCTCATTTGAATAACATCAACTCAAGGGTAATTCATTTTGAACAAGCGTTTTGAAAGAAACAACCGACTTTGTCAAGGACCATAAATCCCGGTAAAGCAAGCTAATGATCGTGTCGAGCACATCAAATTTTGGAAAATTTAAATGACTCTCTTCAAGATGTTCTAACTACCGATATTATGTCCATTATTTTACAAACATATTCTGTTGAAGATCATGAAAGACTCACCGAGACCTCCAAAATTGTTTCAAAATATGAAAAAGCACTTGAGAAACTTGAAAAGAAAATGTCTCATATTTTAAACAACTTGATCGAAAAGCGAGGAATGCAAGTATGACAAAGCGTCGATGAGCGTGCCTACAATGACATGAAAGCGAAAAATGATCTTTTGAGGGCTCATTTGGAATGTCAAAAGGAAAGGCGATGGATACTAAGATTTCAAAACCATTGGTGAGGAGAAAGCAAATGTTCCCAAACCGGTTTTAAAACCAAAATGTATGTTTCAATGCCTCCTCCAAAAGTCAATGAGAAAATGATTTATCAAAACCAATCACCCACATGCCTTGCCTATACATAATGTTGAAAAGGAAAAGCGGTTATTGAGAAACCAAAAGTTTTAGCTCTCGTCCTTTTAAGATGAGTACCACTAATAAATCGCCTCCACATCTAAAACATATGGAACAAATGACATAACTTTAGAAAAGCACTCTAAAGAGATTAGGAAAGCTGAAACCACTTCTCTAGATAAAATTGTGAATCCTAATGAGTGTGCCTTACCTTCTACAGGACTAGGAAGCACCTCTAGTAGCAGCAGACTAAAGCCTAAGAGCAATACAAGGAACAATAGAGTCTCGCATGCCTCTAAGAGTAGTCGCTTGAATAATGAGAAGAAAGTAGAAGAACACCCTAGGAATTTACCGCTTTGTAATAAGAAAAACATTTCATCTGAATGTAATGAACGTATGAACTCTGCTAAGTTTAATGAATCTGTTGAATCTGTTTGTTTAACTTGCAAGAAATCTTTAACCAATGTTCATGATGATTGTGTTTCTAAGAATGAGAATGATAAGCCTTACGAAGAACGTTCCTAAAAGAACTTATGCTAAGCGAATAGGAAGAATAGTGGCAAGACTTAGGCTTTACACTACCGATAAGAAGCATAGTGTTTACTTTAGGGATGACATTTGGAAACCCACGGGTAGAACTTTCACACTCGAATGGTAGAATGAGTGATGAACCTGTCTTACCAATAGATAACTTCTATGAGTGTGATCGATTTTACCTCTAACCCAAAGGAACCAAAATCAAAACGGTTTCCAAAATCTTCTTCTTACATTATTGGCGGGTTATCGAAATATGTCTTTGGATCGTCGACTCAGTTGCTCCAAGCACATGACCGAATCAAGCTGGCGATAAATTTCGTTTGAAATTCATGAGAACCGTGACGTTTGAAATGATCATGTAGCAGCTATCATGGGTTATGGATATCTACCTTTGGAAATTATTTGATCACTCGGGTTTACTATGTCGAAGGGTTGGGTCACAATTTGTTTTCGATCAGGCGATTACGTGATGCGATTTAGAGGTTGCTTTTAGGAAAATGCTTGCCGTTAGAAACTTGGATGGTACTAATCTCTTAACGGGGAATCGTGATACAAACTTGTATGCTATTGACATTAACCAAATGGCCTTTTCATCACCAATATGTCTTATGACAATAGCATCTGGAACAAAGTCCTGGTTGTGGCACAGACGATTATCCCATCTCAATTTCGACACCATCAACAAACTGGCCAAAGACAACATCGTCAACGGACTTCCAAAGTTCAAATACACCAAGGATCACTTATGTCCATCATGCAAACAAGGAAAAAGCAAAAGAGCATCATATAAACCCAAATCCGTACCTAGTTCAGAAGCAAGGTTGCATATGTTGCACATGGACTTATGTGTCCAATGAGAGTTGAAAGCATTAACGGGAAAAAGTATATTCTTGTTATCGTTGATGATTATTCAAGATATACATGGGTTAGGTTTTTGAGATCGAAGACGAAGCACCGGGCATCATCATCACCTTCTCGAAGCGTATTCAAGTACTTCTTCAAGCTCCAGAAGAGTAGTAAGAGCAGATAACCACCTTGAATTCACAAATCGTGAGTTAAGAGCTTATTTAAAGATGTTGGAATTACTCATCGGACATCGGTTGTTAGAACTCCACAGAATGGGGTAGTTGAAAGAAGAAATCGAACTCTTGGGGAAGCTCGCTCGACAATGCTAATTTATTCTAGTGCATGACTATTTCTATGGGATCTTTGTTGCTAACGCTTGTTTCACTCGTAACCGATCCTCATCCATCCAAGATTCAATAAAACACCATATGAAATAGTGAACAATGTAAAACCCGATATCTCTTAATTTCACGTGTTTGGCGCTTTGTGCTATCCTACGAACGAGAGAAGATCTAGGAAATTGAAAGCTAAAGGTGATATTGGAATCTTCATTGGATATTTAGATAACTCGAGGGCATTCGGTGGTGTATATGTAAGAACTAGGAGGATCATGGAGACGATGAATGTGAATTTTGATGAACTTTCACAAATGGCTTCGAGAGACTCGCTCTATAACCCGCACCAAACCATGAGACTTTTGGATACATCGATTCGGGACTCGTACATCAAAGAGCTCCATCAACTTTTCTTTGGCTCCTCATGAACATGAATGGGAAAATTTCTTGAGTTAATGTTCGATGAATACTATGGTGGAACATCGACAAATGCATCAAACCATCATTCCACCGCACCCGCTCAACATCATCTACCACCACCAATGTAAGATGCATCTACAACGGTCGAAACCAATGCACCAACTCCATCAACATCATCTACATCTATTCCAAAGAACTCCAATTCTTCAAACAGTTTTACCAGCAGTTGATGAGCAAAACCAAAACATATCATTTCAATAAGAACCTATACAAAACCAGAACGATGCAACGTTAGATGAAGACTTATTTGAAAACCCGTTTGCTACGGAATCAACTGAATCATCCTCAAGCTTACGAGAACCATCTAACTCGCATACGTATAACATACGGTATCCTTCTACTCTGAAGTAGACAAAAGACCACCCAATTGAACAAGTTATTGGTGAACCTTCAAGGCCAATTCAGACGAGACGCCAACTTGCCACCGATTGCGACCTATGCATTTACCTTTGCTCAATTAGCAATATAGAGCCAAAGAACATTCGCGAGGCAATGGCAAAACCCGCATGGATAGAAGCGATGCAGGAAGAACTTCTCCAATACCGTCTACATGACTCTTGGGAAATGGTTCCAAGACCAATTGAGATTCGCGTCATTGATCTCAAATGGTTATGGACTTTGAAGAGATGAAGAGATGACTGTAATTCGCAATAAAGCTCATCTTGTGGCCAAAGGATACAGACAGGAAGAAAGAATAGACTTTGAAGAGTCATTCGCGCCGGTAGCTAGACTTGAGGCTGTCAGGATATTCTTAGCCTACGCACTCACAAAAACATCACGTTTATCGATGGACATTAAGACCGCGTTCTTGAATGGAACTCGAAAGAAGAAGTGTCGTGAGTTAGCGAGAAGGCTTCATAGACATGGAACATCCGGACTCGTCTACAAACTCAAAAGGAAATCTATGGATTAAAGCAAGCTCGAGGCGTGGTATGACGAGCTGTCTTCTTTCCTTATTCTAAACAATTTCACCAAAGGAACGGTCGATCCTACCTTGTTTACACAAAAATGCAAAAATGACATTTTGATTGTTTAGATTTACGTGGACGACATCATTTTTGGGTCCACTAATCCGAACCTTTCAAAACATTTTGAAAATCTCATGAAAAGCAAATTTTAAATGTCCATGATGGGGGAACTAAATTTTTTTTCTTGGTTTACAAATACATCAATCCCCACGTGGAATTTTTATCAATCAAGCTAAATATACAACTGAGATTTTGAAAATCATGGTATGGATAATTGTGACTCTGTTGGCACACCAATGGTAACTTCACCGAAAATTGGAGCCGATTTGTTTGGGAAACCTATCGATCCGAAGAAATATCGGAGCATGATTGGTTCTATCATGTACCCACTCGCTAGTCGACCCAATATTCATTTTTTGTTTGCTTATTAGCACGGTTTCGTGCAAAGCTCACCGAACGCACCTCAAAGAGGTTAAAAGATCTTTCGCACCGAAGACATCCATTCACAAGGGTCTTTGGTATCCGAAGGAATCGGATTTGATCTAATTGCCTTTTCGGATGCGGACCACGCGGTGACCAAGTTTGACAAAAAGTACATCGGGAGGAGCACAATTTTGGGTGAAAAGTTAGTGAGTTGGTCTTCAAAGAAACAAGATTGCAATGTACTTTCAACCGTGAAGGCGAGTATGTGTCTCTATCTGCGTGTTGTGCTCAAGTTCTATGGATGAGAACACAACTCACATATTATGGCTTTACTTTCGATAAAATACCTATGTATTGTGACTCTAAAAGTGCCATAGCCATATCCCGCAATCTGTTCATCACTCAAAGACTAAGCATATCGAGTACGCTATCACTTCATAAAAGAACATGTGGAAGAAGGTCTTGTTGAATTATTTTTCGTGAAGACAGATTACCAACTCACCGATATATTTACTAAAGCCCTTCCAAAAGAAAGGTTTGACGATTTAGTTCGACGAATTGGAATGCGAAGCCTAACCCCTGAGGAGTTAGAACGTCTTCTCGAATCTTCTTGAAAATGATTTTCCAAAAAAGCTTCACTGTAAATATTTTTGAAAAACAAAATACAAAATTTGAAAAACCAACAAAAACAAAATATAAAAATATAAAACTTTCAAAAATACAAAAACATTAAAAAATCAAAAATCCAAAAATATTCTTCTCACGACATGTCTCTCGTATAATCGATATTTTGTACGTTTATAGAAATGTCATTCAACAATGATACGGGCATGTACAGATGCTTGAGCGAGAGTTATTTAAATGTTTTCTAAACATGTCGTTTCTCAAAATTTCTTTAGAAAAATGGCTTTCGTATACTTCAGTACGAAACCCGGACAAAAATGATGACTTTTGATTATTTCAAATCAAAACTCGTGTTTTTAAAGAAAAAATCAAGTGTACGCTTCAGTGCACTACATTTATAACTGGTGAGAAATCATCATCATCTTGAGCACCTTTTCAAGATTGTTCAAAAAGATTTTCAAAATCTTTCAAAATACTTTGTACTCAAGATAACTCTCTCTAAAACCCTTTAATTGATTATGCTTTATTAAAGGGGGAGTATAAAAAAAAATGTTCCAAATTCATGCTTAAATCAAATCCGTTTGTCTCCCCAAAAGATTCTAAAATGTTGTTTAATCCGTTGATATCAAAAATATCACGAATATGCTATTTTTGAGGGGGAAGAGACATGATTAAAATGTGATCAAAATGTTTAATGTTCGTTGCTTGAATCTCAAAATGAGCTCGACTCAGTCGTAACCATTGAATTGACGAGGAATCAAAGTCAGTAAATGTACCATCTCGAGAAACTTTCTATGGACTTGACCAGGATGGGTAATAATTTCAAGCTAGTTCTCTAGTGATGTAAACGTGTCTCGAATCGGTCTTGTTCATTTAAAGTCGATCAATTCAAAAAGTGCGAACTCTACCCTCTATGTGCGATTTACATCAAAACTTATAAGCACATGTGAAGGAGAGTGCTTATGAAAATATAAAACTCTCAAGTATTCCAAACATGTTTTCTATCAAAACACTTTGAGAGATTTTCAAGAAAAATGGTTTTATGGCAACAATAGGACGGTCATGGAGTTATAAGGTGACTAAGGATAGGAAATTATCCTATGATCCGCCAGAGCCGGAGGATCTACCCAAGGACATCACAAATAGTTAGTATTAGAAGTCCTTAGGAATGATTGAAAAAGGAGTAATGTGAGAAAGGAGAAAGAAGGGTTGAAGAATTAAAAGAAAAGTAAAAGAAAGGGTGAAAAGAAATAGCCCTCCATATTCAACCTTAGGCGTAAACCGGGTTCAATACATATGCTCTTGGTTGTCACTTAGATGACGCCGGTATTGAAGACAAAGACGTCATGGACCCAAAGGACGACCGCACTAAACCTTCTAGCTATTCAATTCCTCTTAAAAGGATTTGTTTCATTCTCACTGGGAACCCTACATAATCTATCGACTTTTTCTTAGAGATCGTTGATATTGAAGAAGGAGACCTGATAAGGTTTTAAAATGTACCTTTTTGAGGGGTCGTTTAAACCCTTATTTGATCACTTTTGTATCCGTTATTACTTAATATCGTTCCTTTTCACTTTTTAGGTCTCTTGAAGGCAAATTGCTGTAATGGCACTTATTTGAACGAAAATGTGGAAAACTAGAAGGGGGGGTTGAATAGTTTTACCAATTAAAACTTCCTTTTAAACTATTTAGATCGACTTATGTCAATCTATTTGGTTGTGTGTGTTGGATGTTGATAAACAAGCATATAAAGATATGTAATGAAAAGATAAGAGTAAGAAGCACAAAACCACAACGCGAGTATTTATAGTGGTTCGGCTACAAGGACACCTTCCTTGCCCTACTCCACTCCCCGAGTCACCTACTCGAGAGTTTGTAATCACTACACCAATCTCCTTATGGCGGAGAAGCCTTCACAACGTCGCTTAACCTTTTTCCGGTACAAAGCTAAATACCGAGTTCTTTCACACCAAGGCGAACCACACCTAACACAACGTCACCTACCCTTTATAAGGTGCTAGGCTAACCACCGAGTTCTTTCACACCTTAGGTGAACTACACCTTCACAACGTCGCCTACCCTTTATTAGGTACTAGGCTAAGCACCTAGTTCCATTGCAATGGAGGAACTACTACCACACTACACCAACGACTAATCCCAAAGGAGATCTACTCCTTTACAACATCATCAAGGACATCAATATCCTTGGATCTAATGCTAGTCTATCTAGTACATCAAAACACACCATATCGAATGTACATCTAAGGCACCTTTCACTAATGCCTTTGATTAGATCTATAAGACACCTTTCACTAATGTCTTTGATTAGATCTACAAGACACCTTTCACTAGTGTCTTTGATTAGATCTACAAGACACCTTTCACTAATGTCTTGTGTCTTCACTTCTAAGCACCTTTCACTAATGCTTCTTGTCTTAACTTCTAAGCACCTACCACAAGTGCTTATCTTATAGACGATAGATACCCTTCACTAATATCTTCGTCTTGACACTTGAGACATCTTTCACTAATGTCTTTAACACTACTCTTCTTTGAAGAAAGAAAGGGATCATCAACAAGAGGACTTCAATAGCCTTGATGATGAGGAAGCTTGGCAACTCATGGACTTGAGCTTGCTCGACTTCAAGGGTGGTGATCTTACCTTTAAGAGGAACCTACAAGATCACACAAAAACAAAACTACAAACATAGATCTCTTGGATCTATGGTTAGTGAGATTTAACTCAGGGGAGAAAGTATGTTGGAGAGGGGTGAGAATTAATGAAGAAATGGCTCACTATTTATAGAGGAAAAACCTCATCGCTTACCGGATCCCACGGATCCTTCCACTGGGATCCGGCTAGCACAAAGCTAGGGATCCGTGGTCCGCCCTCTTTGCCCATGGGTATTTTGGGTTATGGGTCATGGGTCATGGGTTATGGGTTGATCCATGGTTTTCAATCTAGATACAATGTACCTTCCTTAAGAATACATTGAACTTGTGTAAGTGGTATATATAAAACCATGGGTTATGGGTCAAAAACTATTTGCTAGTTTTTATCTATTTAGTATATACTTGCTTTTACCCATTTTAGTATATACTTGTTTTTACCCATTTTAGTGTACTTAATATAAGTATGTATTAACCCAATATGTAAACACTAGTTGTTGTACATGTGTATCTAAAATATAAAATCACTTAATCTTGTTATAGTGTTTTATATGAAAACGTAAGTGTGTTATAAAACTATTAGTTCAAACCATTTACGTATTTTATTTGTTTCGTTAATATGATTTTACTTTTGTTATCGACAAAACATTAGAAGATCGTAAAATATAAATAAACGTTTTTACGGCTTATTTGTATTAACAATCTCCCCCTTTTTGTTGATGACAAAACATAAAATTATTTTAAGGAAAAGCTAAAATTCATAAGCGTTTGAATTTGTAGTTTTTACTTTCTTCTCTCCCTTTTTGTCGAAACAAAAAGTGTTTGAAGAAAAGCAACACATTGTTTTTTTTTAAAGAAAAACATGTGAAAGAGAAAAAAAAAAAAAAAAAAACAAAGAGTAAGTAACGGGAATAGATCTCGTCTTACTCCCCCTTGACGAGTCCATCCCTATGTAGGGGCGTCAAGAAAGTAATTATAATCTAGATCATTTGCAACTAGGTTTGCTTCCCCTAGATGATTGCAACTTTGCAATGGGAAGTTATGAAAAGTAAATCTAGTATTGCAAGTAATTTGCAATGTATTGCTTTGACATAAAGCTCCCCTAGCTTTAGGATGTCAAGGTCTTCATGTGTGAATTGAAATACTATAAAAAAAGGTTAGAAAGCAAGTATAGTTCACAATTCCTGCAAATGTGATAAAGAAAAACATTCGACTTCACGGATCCCACGGTTCCCTTCTAGTAGGGATCCGCTCAGCAATATCTTGAGGATCCGTCGGTCGATGACTAAAATCGCAAAGGTGATATAACAAGTAATGTTATCACACAAATGAGATATGAATACAAAGTAATCATATGCACAACGAAATAACAAGTAGCATGTAATTCCATTTAATAAAACAAGAGTTATGATATACATGACTCAAAAATAAGAAAATAGACAATACATAACTAGGAATTTCTTAGACCAACTAACGCTTGAAGCTTAGAAACCACTATAATCCTCTAGCTCAAGTTATGTTTAGGTTTAATCTCGTCGAAACGTTCGAGGAGATGATAGAACATGAAACGTTGGTGTTCTCGTACTTCATGTATCAAACTTTCAACATGTTGACAATGATAGCAATCTTTGTCATGGCTAGGTAGTGGTGGTGGATGAAATGAAGTGGCTATATTCAAAGGATCAATTGAATTGGGTTGAGGGGCCTCGAATGATGGAGGGATTGGTGGAGGTCCATTTAGGAATGGTTCGATCAAGAATGATGATGGTGGTAAAGATGTGTCAACTTCCATAAGGTCGGGTGGTTGACTTTGGTGATTTCTTATAATCCAAATAGGATTATATGATGGAAACGCGAAAAGGAAGCCGAGCAAGTATTGACTCAACACCTTGATTTTGAATCATTGTTCCTCCTAATGAGGAGAATGTTGTCGTGAGCGGATGAGACGGCCTAGGTGGTAAGTCCTCTAAATTGTAGAGGTGAGGTGATGATTGTGGGGATGTAAAAGAGATAGCTCTAGGAACCAATGGAGATGGTTTAGTGGAGATGATATTGTTTGGCCTAGGAGGTATGGTGGTGTTTGGCATAGGTAATTTTGTGGGTACTAACCTTCTAGGAATTGGTTTGATTGGTTTGACCGGAGATGATTCGGTTGAAGAGATTTCATGTACAACACGAGCCCTTTTGATGGGTGGTTCTTTGGTGGATAGGTTGTTACTTGGGGTTTTTCTCATGATGAGATGATTTGAAGAGATTGCAAAGGCTGAAAGTTAGGATGTGAGTGATGACTATGGAGATCCTAACAAGGTGGTTTATAAACCAAGAGATTTGGAAAGTGCATTTAAGCCTTAAGCCACTAAGGTTCATTGGAATGTGATGATTAGCATGCACAAGAGTCAACTCTGAGAGGTTGTCTTTGTTCTAGGAACTCATTTAAGATGAGATGGAGTGTTTGAGTTAGGAAGATGAGTTGAAATGATTGTTTTACCAAGATTTGTCATAGATCGTCATCCGGATCCCACGGTTCCCTTCTCGTAGGATCCGTCTAGGCTAGTTCTAGGGATCCGGCATTCGCAGATTTATGAAAGAGTGGAAATGATGTTTCTAAGATCCTAGACCTACATCACCTTGAGTGTTTCAGTTCTCCCAAGTGTTTTAAATGAAGGGGTGCTTAAGTGTTTGAAGGCAATGAGTGGTGTAGCTAATGATTGTTATTTATGGAAGGATTTGGAACTAAAAAAAATACCAATGGATGGCCAAGGATGACATTAAAGATGTCAATTGAAGTTAAATAAAACTAGATGATCCTAAAGATCAGGTTGTGTCTTAGGATTGTGTTTTGGAAAATATCCTAATGGTTTTGAGATGGGAAAAACTAGGATTTGATCAACTTTGATCAATTTTGAGGTGAGGTTGATTAATGATCAATAACGTCATAATCGAAGGATTTCTAACCTAGTTGTGAGGAATCAAGTAAAAAATGAAGTGTGAGTTTTGAGAGCGGAAGAGTGATGGATTTGAAATGATAGATCTAACAAAGCCTTAGAATGTGATCTATGTGAGTTGGAAAGAGTAGGAAAGGTCAACCTATCTTGATAAAGTCTTGATCAATCTTAAGACACTATGTTTAGCTTAGTGTGAGGTGTTCTAAGTGATGTGTTTGACATATAATGCTTGCAATTGGATTTTCTGCTTTCTTAGGATCCCACGGTTCCCTAGATGTAGGGATCCGTTTAGTACAACATTTGGGATCCGTCTATCTGCTAGACAGAACCTTTACTAAAGGTATGCAATGATCATGACAGTGCATTATATTCCAAGTTTTGTTTAAAGGAGTTCTAAAACTAGGATATCAAATGTAAGATGTTTTATTTCATGAAAGAGATAGGATTACATTTTAACTAAGGAGTAGAGTAGAATAGATCCTATTTGACTATTCTAGGTTCCTTGAGTGTCTTCACTAGGAGGATCATTATGTGATTGATGGGTATTGGTGGAATCATGAATGAAGAACGTCTTCATGAGAGATATGTTTAGCGGTTCCATCATCTTGTTCACAAGCACGCATAACGGACTTTGAAATTGAGGATGGAAGTGCATAACATTGTGATAGAGGCGTGTCAAGAACATTCCATAAGGAATGAGTTTATTCTTGGAGCCTTGAAGATTTGCAATTAGCCTTGAAGAAGTAGGCGAGATTGTATGGTTGTTGTGTTAGCAAGCGATTACAACATGTGAGCACAACAAGCGGGAAGAATATCTCGATTTCTAAGACTCCAAACATTTTCACGTAGAATAAGAGCAAGAGTTTATACTCTTCTCGGATATCCGTGTATGGATAATGTTTGGATTGGAGTAATATGGTCGAGGTTTGCATATCATGCGTGTTAATTCTTCCGGAGAGGTATGTGTGAACAATATGGGCTATTTTCTTCACGAAATTGAAGAGAGAGTCAAGAGACCAATCTTGGTGAAGGCACATTGTCCATGGTTTGGAATTCGGAGTATGTGAGCAAAATGCCAAGGCTTAAAGTGAATTTTTGGTTTTTGATATAAAACCAAAGAGATAAAGAGCGATCCTCGTTACGAACGAGTTCCACTTAATGGAAGAATTCCATTATGAACCTTGGACATATCTTCTCATTAATTTCAAGAATACATTCTAGTCCTATGGCTCGGAAGGAGGTATTGATACCTTCTTCGAATTGTAGAGAGGTGTCTACAACACGTCCTTCATGGAAGTGACGGTTTCGAGATTATTGAACCCACGGACATGATTGCCGGTGTGTTGGGCTCAAGGAAATGTTCGGGTGTAGACGCTAGTGAGTGAAAAATCAAACTCGTATTCATGCGTCATAGTTGAACCTATAGAAGTGATGGGTTAATAAGGGAAGGCGTTTATGGTCAACCTATAATAATCTAACGTTTTACTAGATATTCTATTAACAATTAGTATTTAGCTAACCCATGGTTTTGAAGCTCTAGTGGATTATTATTTTGGAAGATAGTGATTTTAATCTTGCATGAAAACATTTTCAATGAGGACGGATCCCACGGTTCCTTTTCAAAAGGGATCCGCTAGTGTAACTTCCGGATCCGTGGATCAGTAGTAATGTAACCGCTTTTAATAAAAACATAGGTTTTACGGTTATTGTACCATGAAGTATGTTTTATCCTACATTTTCTTTTAGCATGCATACATGACATCTAATGTATCACGAAAGAATATAACACATATAGATCAAAAGAAATGAAACACATATAATAACACAAACATCCTAGATAAAATAGATAATTAATAATATTGCATTTCAATGCTAAGGATGATACAAAGGATTGGGTAAATGACCCCAATAAAGATTAACAACACAAAGTAAATGTCTCCGTATGTGAACTTCATCATAGGGAACACAAGTGCGATGAGTGTTAGGGCGATGAGCACGAGTGCGATGTAAACCATGTTGATGACGGATCTTCTTGGTTTAGGAAGAGATGGAATGAAGAAGAAGATGAAGTTTTTGAATGAGAGGAAATTTTGAAATTGGAAAATTTGAAAAGTTGAGGTTGAAAAAGAAGCGTCGAGTGGGTTTATTAATAGGGAAGGAGGAATTTTGAAATTCGTGTTTTTGTTTTATTAGAAGAAATAAAGCATAAGCTCTACATACTATGACTATAGACGAGAAAAATAACACGTATGTGAAAAGCAAGCTTCCTAACGAAGCTACATGTAAAACATGTGTAAACACAAAAATCTACTCAAATAAAAGCCTAGCAAATAACACTTATATACTAAACAAGTATCATTTAGATATAAGTAGAAAGTCATACCTCGAATGCACTTAGGAATATCTTTTACAAATGACAAATGTCACTTAAACGATTCCTGCTCTTTTGCGTCTAAGATACCTTTTTAAGGAAGGTATTCTTGTTACCAAGCAACTCCTAAAGCTTGGTGAGTATGAGCTTTGACTAATCAATATCACAAGGAAGATTAGTGCAAAAAAATATATATATATATATAAAAAAAAAATGTTGTTATCAACTCAACATCCAAACATATAGTTTTTGAAAAACATGGTGTTTGTTTTTATGAAAAACCTTCTTTGTAGTTTTCAATTAACTATGGATCGTAT